>CM055116.1:1183814923-1184317423 GCA_029206835.1 Rana muscosa | reverse complement strand
CTTTACATTACACAGCCCCCTGCATCACTGGACCCCTTTACATTACACAGCCCCCAGCATCACTGGACCCCTTTTACATTACACAGCACCCCTTTACATTACACTGCACCCTGCATCACTCGACCCCTTTACATTACACAGCACCCCACAGCTCTGGACCCCTTTACATTACACAGCACCCTGCACCACTGGACCCCTTTACATTACACAGCACCCTGCACCACTGGACCCCTTTACATTACACAGCACCCCACACCACTGGACCCCTTTACATTACACAGCACCCTGCATCACTGGACCCCTTTACATTACACAGCACCCTACATTACTGGACCCCTTTACACTACACAGCACCCTGCATCACTGGACACCTTTACATTACACAGCACCCCACAGCTCTGGACCCCTTTACATTACACAGCACCTTGCACCCCTTTACATTACACAGCACCCTGCATCACTAGACCCCTTTACATTACACAGCACCCCGCACCACTGGACCCCTTTACATTACACAGCACCCTGCATCACTGGACCCCTTTACATTACACAGCACCCTACATTACTGGACCCCTTTACATTACACAGCACCCTGCACCACTGGACCCCTTTACATTACACAGCACCCTGCACCACTGGACCCCTTTACATTACACAGCACCTTGCACCCCTTTACATTACACAGCACCCTGCATCACTAGACCCCTTTACATTACACAGCACCCCGCACCACTGGACCCCTTTACATTACACAGCACCTCTGGACCCATTTACATTACACAGCACCCTGCACCACTGGACCCCTTTACATTACACAGCACCCTGCACCACTGGACCCCTTTACACTACACAGCACCCTGCATCACTGGACCCCTTTACATTACACAGCACCCTGCATCACTGGACCCCTTTTACATTACACAGCACCCCTTTACATTACACAGCACCCCTTTACATTACACAGCACCATGCACCTACGGACCCCTTTACATTACACAGCACCCCACAGCTCTGGACCCCTTTACATTACACAGCACCCTGCACCACTGGACCCCTTTACATTACACAGCACCCTGCACCACTGGACATTACACAGCACCTTGCACCCCTTTACATTACACAGCACCCCGCACCACTGGACCCCTTTACATTACACAGCACCCTGCATCTCTGGACCCCTTTACATTACACAGCACCCTGCACCACTGGACCCCTTTACATTACACAGCACCCTGCACCTCTGGACCCCTTTACATTAACACAGCACCCTTCACCTCTGGACCCCTTTACACTACACAGCACCCTGCATCACTGGACCCCTTTACATTACACAACACCCCTGGACCCCTTTACATTACACAGCACCCTGCATCACTGGACCCCTTTACATTACACAGCACCCAGCATCACTGGACCCCTTTTACATTACACAGCACCCCTTTACATTACACTGCACCCTGCATCACTCGACCCCTTTACATTACACAGCACCCCACAGCTCTGGACCCCTTTACATTACACAGCACCCTGCACCACTGGACCCCTTTACATTACACAGTACCCTGCACCACTGGACCCCATTACATTACACAGCACCCCGCACCACTGGACCCCTTTACATTACACAGCACCCTGCACCACTGGACCCCTTTACATTACACAGCACCCTGCACCACTGGACCCCTTTACATTACACAGCACCCTGCATCACTGGACCCCTTTACATTACACAGCACCCTGCATCACTGGACCCCTTTACACTACACAGCACCCTGCATCACTGGACCCCTTTACATTACACAGCACCCTGCATCACTAGACCCCTTTACATTACACAGCACCCTGCACCACTGGACCCCTTTACATTACACAGCACCTTGCATCACTGGACCCCTTTATATTACACAGCACTTTGCACCACTGGACCCCTTTACATTACACAGCACCCTGCACCACTGGACCCCTTTACACTACACAGCACCCTGCATCACTGGACCCCTTTACATTACACAGCACCCTGCATCACTGGACCCCTTTTACATTACACAGCACCCCTTTACATTACACAGCACCCCTTTACATTACACAGCACCATGCACCTCCGGACCCCTTTACATTACACAGCACCCCACAGCTCTGGACCCCTTTACATTACACAGCACCCTGCACCACTGGACCCCTTTACATTACACAGCACCCTGCACCACTGGACATTACACAGCACCTTGCACCCCTTTACATTACACAGCACCCCGCACCACTGGACCCCTTTACATTACACAGCACCCTGCATCTCTGGACCCCTTTACATTACACAGCACCCTGCACCACTGGACCCCTTTACATTACACAGCACCCTGCACCTCTGGACCCCTTTACATTAACACAGCACCCTTCACCTCTGGACCCCTTTACATTACACTGCACCTCTTTATATTAGACTGCACCTCTGGACCCATTTACATTACACAGCACCCTGCACCACTGGACCCCTTTACATTACACAGCACCCTGCACCACTGGACCCCTTTACATTACACAGCACCCTGCATTACTTGACCCCTTTACATTACACAGCACCCTGCACCACTGGACCCCTTTACATTACACAGCACCCCACAGCTCTGGACCCCTTTACATTACACAGCACCTTGCACCCCTTTACATTACACAACACCCCACAGCTCTGGACCCCTTTACATTACACAGCACCCTGCACCACTGGACCCCTTTACATTACACAGCACCCTGCACCACTGGACCCCTTTACATTACACAGCACCCTGCACCCCTTTACATTACACAGCACCCTGCATCACTAGACCCCTTTACATTACACAGCACCCCGCACCACTGGACCCCTTTACATTACACAGAACCCTGCACCCCTTTACATTACGCAGCACCCAGCATCACTGGACCCCTTTACATTACACAGCAACCTGCACCACTGGACCCCTTTACATTATACAGCACCTTGCACCCCTTTACATTACACAGCACCCTGCATCACTAGACCCCTTTACATTACACAGCACCCCGCACCACTGGACCCCTTTACATTACACAGCACCCTGCATCACTGGACCCCTTTACATTACACAACACCCTGCATCACTGGACCCCTTTACATTACACAGCACCCCTTAACATTAGACTGCACCCCTTTATATTACACTGCACCTCTTTACATTAGACTGCACTTCTGGACCCCTTTACATTACACAGCACCCTGCAGCTCTGGATCCCTTTACATTACACATCACCTTGCACCCCTTTACATTACACAGCACCCTGCATCACTGGACCCCTTTACATTACACAGCACCCTGCACCACTGGACCCCTTTACATTACACAGCACCCTGCACCTCTGGACCCCTTTACATTAACACAGCACCCTTCACCTCTGGACCCCTTTACATTACACTGCACCTCTTTATATTAGACTGCACCTCTGGACCCATTTACATTACACAGCACCCTGCACCACTGGACCCCTTTACATTACACAGCACCCTGCACCACTGGACCCCTTTACATTACACAGCACCCTGCATTACTTGACCCCTTTACATTACACAGCACCCTGCACCACTGGACCCCTTTACATTACACAGCACCCCACAGCTCTGGACCCCTTTACATTACACAGCACCTTGCACCCCTTTACATTACACAACACCCCACAGCTCTGGACCCCTTTACATTACACAGCACCCTGCACCACTGGACCCCTTTACATTACACAGCACCCTGCACCACTGGACCCCTTTACATTACACAGCACCCTGCACCCCTTTACATTACACAGCACCCTGCATCACTAGACCCCTTTACATTACACAGCACCCCGCACCACTGGACCCCTTTACATTACACAGAACCCTGCACCCCTTTACATTACGCAGCACCCAGCATCACTGGACCCCTTTACATTACACAGCAACCTGCACCACTGGACCCCTTTACATTATACAGCACCTTGCACCCCTTTACATTACACAGCACCCTGCATCACTAGACCCCTTTACATTACACAGCACCCCGCACCACTGGACCCCTTTACATTACACAGCACCCTGCATCACTGGACCCCTTTACATTACACAACACCCTGCATCACTGGACCCCTTTACATTACACAGCACCCCTTAACATTAGACTGCACCCCTTTATATTACACTGCACCTCTTTACATTAGACTGCACTTCTGGACCCCTTTACATTACACAGCACCCTGCAGCTCTGGATCCCTTTACATTACACATCACCTTGCACCCCTTTACATTACACAGCACCCTGCATCTCTGGACCCCTTTACATTACACAGCACCCTGCACCTCTGGACACCTTTACACTACACAGCACCCTGCACCACTGGACCCCTTTACATTACACAGCACCCCTGGACCCCTTTACATTACACAGCACCCTGCATCACTGGACCCCTTTACATTACACAGCACCCAGCATCACTGGACCCCTTTTACATTACACAGCACCCCTTTACATTACACTGCACCCTGCATCACTCGACCCCTTTACATTACACAGCACCCCACAGCTCTGGACCCCTTTACATTACACAGCACCCTGCACCACTGGACCCCTTTACATTACACAGTACCCTGCACCACTGGAACCCATTACATTACACAGCACCCCACACCACTGGACCCCTTTACATTACACAGCACCCTGCACCACTGGACCCCTTTACATTACACAGCACCCTGCACCACTGGACCCCTTTACATTTCACAGCACCCCGCACCACTGGACCCCTTTACATTACACAGCACCCTGCATCACTGGACCCCTTTACATTACACAGCACCCTGCATCACTGGACCCCTTTACACTACACAGCACCCTGCATCACTGGACCCCTTTACATTACACAGCACCCTGCATCACTAGACCCCTTTACATTACACAGCACCCTGCACCACTGGACCCCTTTACATTACACAGCACCTTGCATCACTGGACCCCTTTATATTACACAGCACTTTGCATCACTGGACCCCTTTACATTACACAGCACCCTGCATCTCTGGACCCCTTAACATTACACTGCACCTCTGGACCCCTTTACATCAGACTGCACTCCTTTACATTAGACTGCACCTCTGGACCCCTTTACATTACACAGCCCTTGTACCTCTGGACCTCTTTACATTACACAGCCCCTCACAGCTCTAGACACCTGTATGTTACACAGACACCCCCTAACAGTTCTGGACCCCCTGCATGTTACACAGACCCCCCTACAGTGCAGACCCCTCCCCCTACAGTGCAGACCCCCCTCCCCTACAGACCCCCCTACAATATAGACCCCCCTACAATACAGAACCCCCCCTACAATAGTGCAGACACCCCCCCACAATACAGAACCCCCCTACAATAGTGCAGACACCCCCCCTACAATACAGAACCCCCCCTACAATGATGCAGACACCCCCCCACAATAGTGCAGACACCCCCCCAACAATAGTGCGGACACCCCCCCCAACAATGGTGCAGACACCCCCCCTACAATAGTGCAGACACCCCCCCTACAATAGTGCAGACACCCCCCCATAGTGCAGACACCCCCCCATAGTGCAGACACCCCCCCCCTTCAGACCCGTAATGATCAGCGCGCCTCGTGCACTTGACAGACCACACAGAGAAAGGGGAGGTGGCTTCGTTCACTCTGCTCGGCTGTGACTGTGAGACAGTCACAGCCGAGACTTACCAGAGCCGCGGCGCGGCCACGAGGGAAGGGGATTGTTGCGGCCGTGTCCCGGGTGTGCCGACGGGTATCACTCGGGTGCGGCTCGTACCCACCACTGCCTACCTGTCACCGCACCATGCCGCCCGTCCTCTTCGGTCGCGGAGGGGGGGCGCCGGCCTGACACCCCCCCCCAGTGTGTGGCTAAGTCCTCTTCGGTCGGGGAGGGGGGGCGCCGGCCTGAGACCCCCCTCAGTGAGTGGCACCCGGTGCGGCACGTCCCCCGCCCCCTACTTAGTACGCCACTGCCTCATGGCAAAGAACTCTCTGAGGATCTGAAAAAAAGAATTGTTGCTCTACATAAAGTTGGCCTAGGCTATAAGAAGATTGCCAAGACCCTGAAACTGAGTTGCAGCACTGTGGCCAAGACCATACGGCGGATTAGCAGGACAGTTTCCACTCAGAACAGGCCTCGCCATGGTCGACCAAAGAAGTTGGGTGCACATGCTCAGCGTCATATCCAGAGGATGTCTTTGTAAAATAGACGTATGAGTGCTGCCAGCATTGCTGCAGAGGTTGAAGGGGTGGGGGATAAGCCTGTCAGTGCTCAGACCATATGCTGCACACTGCATCAAATTGGTCTGCATGGCTGTCGTCCCAGGAGGAAGCCTCTTCTAAAGATGATGCACAAGAAAGCCCACAGTTTGCTGAAGACAAGCAGCCTAAGGACATGGAATACTGGAACCATGTCCTGTGGTCTGATGAGACCAAGATAAACTTGTCAAGCGTGTGTGGCGGCAACCAGGTGAGGAGTACAAAGACAAGTGTGTCTTGCCTACAGTCAAGCATAGTGGTGGGAGTGTCATGGTCTGGAGCTGCATGAGTGCTGCCGACACTGGGGAGCTACAGTTCATTGAGGAAACCATGAATGCCAACATGTACTGTGACATACTGAAGCAGAGCATGATCCCCTCCCTTCGGAGACTGGGCCGCAGGGCAGTATTCCAACATGATTACGACCCCAAACACACCTCCAAGACAACCACTGCCTTGCTAAAGAAGCTGTCAAGGTGGTCTGGCCAAGCATGTCTCCAGACCTAAACCCTATTGAGCATCTGTGGGGCATCCTCAAGCGGAAGGTGGAGGAGCGCAAGTCTCCAACATCCACCAGCTCCGTGATGTCGTCATGGAGGAGTGGAAGAGGACTCCAGTGGCAACCTGTGAAGCTCCGGTGAACCACACAAAATATTGACACTTTGGGCCCAATTTGGACATTTTTACTTTGGGGTGTACTCACTTTTGTTGCCAGCGGTTTAGACATTAATAAGGCTGTGTGTTGAGTTATTTTGAGGGGACAGCAAATTTACACTGTTATACAAGCTGTACACTCACTACTTTACATTGAGCAAAGTATAATAAAATATTTACTTTTGTGAGACACTGTGTGTGTGTGTGTGTGTGTGTGTGTGTGTGTGTGTGTGTATTTATAATACACACACACATAGATAGATAGATATAGAATTACTTTCACTTACCTAGTGGAATTACAAATTCATTACTCTCAATTAAGTTAAGTTCATCATGAAGCACTTTCTAGAAACAAAAACAGGACATCTGATTAATACATGGGTAATCTGTCTTTGCAGCCATCCAGTAGAGCTGTACAAAGTTAGTGATAAATGACCAGGATAGAGAGTTACCTCTTTTTCCACAACCTCATCAAAGTTATTTGTAGTGATGATTGAATCTTCTGGACGAAATGTAACAGATGTTTTCTTCTCTTTCTTCTCACCTTTTTCTCTCAGAGTGCGCCTCTTTTGTCTAAAATAGAGAAGTGTAGAAGATAAACTATTCACTGATTGAGTGGTTTCTTGCCTTGCTATATAATCTGCAAAAAGATTTGGCCCGTTCGTAAACATTATGTTCTTGAACGTTAACATTAAAAATAGCAGTATGGTATACTGTAAAAATATAAAACTTCTATACCGCTAAAATATTATTTCTATACCTCTATAACGTATAGAAAGGGCGCAAAACAGTCTATACCCCCCTGTGATGTTTGTTGACCCTCATTGAACTGCCGTTCACAGCGAGCATATTTGTCAAGAATTAATTTTTATTTTTTTTAGAGAACTGGGCGACAGCAGGGCAGAGGACTGGGCGACAGCAGGGCAGAGGACTGGGCGACAGCAGGGCAGAGGACTGGGCGACAGCAGGGCAGAGGACTGGGCGACAGCAGGGCAGAGGACTGGGCGACAGCAGGGCAGAGGACTGGGCGACAGCATGGCAGAGGACTGGGCGACAGCATGGCAGAGGACTGGGCGACAGCATGGCAGAGGACTGGGCGACAGCATGGCAGAGGACTGGGCGACAGCAGGGCACAGGACTGGGAGAAATTGGGTTGAAAAGTCAGGACAGTGCTACAGGAGAAACCAGATAACAAAAGTCTAAAGATAGAAGTAATACAGTTGACAAAGATCAAGATGATATCTGTTTTTTCCTGTAGCACTGTCCTGACTGAGATATTGGGCAGAGCAAGTTTTCAACCCAATTTCTCCCAGTCCAGTGGCTGCATAAAAAAACATAACAGCATTTTTAGAGCCTTTTTTTTACCTCCATGTTGCTCTGCCCAGAAGGACCTGCGATCATCCCTGAGGCCGGCCGCTCTGCCCCCCCAGTGACATACGGGATCACCCCTTGGCTGGCCACACCCCTTCATGAGTCCCGACCAGTGACCATGAAGGAGGCGGGCCAGCTTCTCGGCATCAGAGCCCTGAGCCGCCGAACAGGTCTGCAGCTGGGGAAGTCGGGGGAGGGATCTGTCAGTGTACTGCATGTGATAGTTCCCTCCCCGTGCCCCAGGCACGATCCCTGGCAGCAGACATTCCCTCTCCTCCTCCGGACCTCCAGTACACACTCCTGCAGACCCGCCACACAGGGACAGCAGCTCCAGAGGTTACATCCAGTGGGGATGAGTAGGCGACAGGCCATGGCTGCGCCCTAGGCGGCTGCCTAGTCCGCCTAGTGGTAGCGCCGGCCCTGCAGCCTGCTTTGAGTACTGGCGTACCTCTGTATGCCAGATCAAAGTTGGTCGTAATTACCGCTAGTCTCCTAAATGGAAAACTGTCGGTAATTCTTTAAAAATCTATCACTGTGCCAATGACCGATTCTTAAAGTGGCAGTAGTAAGAATTATCTGAATTGGCTACACGTGTCACCAACACTGGCGCAAATGCTTTCCTGAATTAGGCGATTGTTAGTTCTTATCCACTTCCCACCCGTAGGATGTCATATGACCTCCTGGACTGAGTGGAGATATCTGAATGATGCCTGCAGCTACAGGCATCATTCACATATCTTTTTTTTCAGCTGGGGATTTCCTCACATGTAAATGCCATCATAGCGGTTTAGTCGCTTGATTGCTTTTACAGGCGGCAGGACCGCCCTCCGATGCTTCTCCGATCTCTCCTGTCTCTGGCCATGTCTATGACCCTCGGAGGCCGGAAGCGAAGTCATGACATCACTTCCGACTCTGGCAGGTGTAAACACCGCCATTTTTTTTTTTGCTGAAAAGCCTGAGATCGATTAATTTTTTTATCTCAGGCTTACCAGCATAGGAGGAGAAACGTGGGCACTTAAAGACCCCAGATCTCCCTGTAAAGAGGACCTGTCATGCCCTATTCCTATTATAAGGGATGTTTAAAAATATAAAAGGGAAAGTGTAAAAATAGAAATAAAATAAACCCCAATTTTTTTTTTAAAGCACCCCTACAAGCCCTCGCGTTCGCACGCAGAAGCAAACGCATACGTAGCTCATGCCCACATATGTAAACAGCGTTCAAACCACACATGTGGGGTATCGCCGCAAACGTTAGAGCGAGAGCAAAAATTCTAGCACAAAACCTCCCCTGTGACTCTAAACTGGTAACCAGTAAAAAAAATTAAACCGTCGCCTATGGAGATTTTTAAGTAACAAAGTTTGATGCCAATGCACAAGCGTGCACAATTTTAAAGCGTGACATGGTATCTATTTACTCAGCGTAACATCATCTTTCACATTATAAAATACAAATTAGGGTTAATATTGTTTTTCAAAAATTGCTGCGCAAATATCGTGTGACATGAAAAATTGCAACGACCGCCATTTTATTCCCTAGGGTATCTCATTTATAAGCTATATATATATATATACTGTGTATATATATTATATATATATACTGTGTATATATATATATATATATATATATATATATATATATATATATATATATATTGTGACAGCAGGAAGGTAAAGTCACCTGGTTGCATCCAGGGGGGTAGATATATTTCGCCCAGATTCAGGCTTTACGCCGACTTATACAACTAGGTGGAGAGTTGTATAAGGCTAGTGGGCTCATGGATGACTCATACCTCTAGGGAGAGGGCTGGGCGTCGTGCAGACAGGGAGTTGATGAGACCAGCTGAAGCTTGTCAGCTCATTTAGGCCTCTATAAGAACTCCCAGATTCATTAGGTGTTAGCTCATGCCTGGAACCAGACCTGTGTGGACTGTCTAGGGAGAGTGAACCCCTGTGCGGTGAGACAAAGCCTGTGTGGCTATTTGCTTGGACATTTAAAACCAGGGACTTAGGGACTAGGACAGCACTAGGCTGATCCCAGTTGTTAGTTAGGAAACCTGTATGTTTAGTCAGAGGTCAACTTGACCAGGATTTATTTTGGTTATGTTTCTTTTGCTTTGCTGTGTTTTGTCACTGTAAATAGAAAATAAACCGCACCTTTTTTGATTTTGAAAACCACAACCTCCGTTTGCTGGGCCTGTTTTGTGTGGGGAGCCCATCCCGGGGGTCACACACACCCGCTGCCGAGCTAACCCCCTCACAGTTGGTGGAGAATGCGGGCAGTTTTTTTTTAAGCCAGCATGGAGGAGATACTGAAGCAGCTGGCTCTAGCAAATGCCAATCAACAGCAGACAAATGCAGGTTTGCAAAGGAGCCTTGCAGCCCAGCAGCAGACAAACGCAACTTTGCAACAGAGTCTGGAGGCTCAGCAACGAGCCCAGCAGCAATCTGAGGCCCGCTTCATAGACCTGTTGCAGAAGCAAGAGCAGAGACTACAACAACAGATGGAAGCAGTAATGCAGCAACGTCCGCAGACCAGTGAGGAAAGCCGTCCCACTAATACCGCGTCCTTTGGGGTGAGTCGTTTATTGACAAAAATGACTGGAGAGGATGATCCAGAGGTATTTTTGACCACATTTGAAAGGACCGCTGAAAGAGAAAAGTGGCCTGAGGAGCAGTGGGCTGGACTGGTGGCTCCTCTGTTAACTGGTGAATCGCAGAAAGCTTACTATGACCTAGAGCCTAACCAAGCAAAAGACTATGTGATGCTAAAAGCTGAAATATTGGCAAGGCTGGGTGTCACCCAGGCTGTCCGGGCTCAGCGTGTGCATAACTGGACTTTCCAGCTTGGAAAACCCCCCAGGTCTCAAATGTATGATCTCATTCACCTGAGCAGAAAGTGGCTACAGCCAGAGACTTTGTCCGCACCAAAGATTGTGGAACGTGTTGTAATGGATCGGTTTTTGAGAGCTCTTCCTACTGCCATCCAAAAGTGGGTAAGCCATGGAGACCCAGAGACGGCCGATGGTCTTGTGGATCGTGTGGAGAAATACTTGGCTACAGAGAACCTGACGGCCTCTTCCAGAGACACTCGGACTTTCCACCCTAAGACCAGACCATCCCCAGGGGCGGATAAGAGGATTCCAAGGGGTGAGGGTGGAGAGAGTGAGAGGGTGGGAGCTCTACCCCAAGTTTGGCGAGAACAGCCTGGGAAATCAGCGGCTCAAGAGGCGGCAAGAAGGATTGTTTGCTACCGCTGCCGGCAAGCGGGACATATTGCAGCCAATTGCCCGGTTGTGGAGGAACCCATGCAGTGTGACTTTCTGACGGGCAGACGTCAGTCGCTGTGTGCGACAGTCGCATGCACTGCCATTCGAGGAACTGAGAAACATTTATGCAAAATGTGTGTTAATGGTAGAAATGTTGTGGTATTGCTGGATTCAGGTAGCCTTGTGACCCTGATAAAGGCTGAGTTAGTTAAAACAGAGGTCTCTGGGAATAGCAAGGTAGCTGTTATTTGTGTGCATGGGGACACCCGAGAGTATCCAGTGACTACAGTGTGTTTCGAGACCCCCAAAGGTACCCTCTCTCATCCAGTGGGCTTAGTATCTCAGTTACCGCATGACGCCATTGTGGGAAGGGGTTTTCCGAAGTTCTGGGAACTGTGGGATGATCCTGAGCCCCTCACTGGTGCCCCTATGTACCAGGAATGTGATAGCCAGAACTCCCCTGAGAGTGGTGAGGACTCTCCGGAATTTCCCTTATCAGTATTGGCAGGGGAGACTCAAGAAACTGGAGAGGAGCCCACCTCCTCAGACGAAAACCTACCGTCTGTGGAGTTTTCTGATCTTGAGGTTCACAGGGAAAACTTTGCCACAGAACAGTTGAAAGACCCCGCCCTAATAAAGGCACGGGAAAACGTAGTGAAAATAGATGGCGAGTTAGTGAACCCAGATAATACCTGCACTTACCCATACTTCAGCGTAGAGAAGGACCTACTGTATCGGGTGGCAAAAAGGGCAGAAGAAACCGTTGAGCAGCTTGTGGTGCCCAAACCTTACAGGAAGTTGGTGTTGGAGTTGGCCCATGGGCACATTCTTGGAGGTCATCTGGGGACAGAGAAAACCCGAGAGAGGGTATTACAGAGATTCTATTGGCCGGGGGTGATGAAGGACGTAGAAAATTATTGTTCCTCCTGCCCTGTGTGTCAGAGGTTGGCCCCGATGCCACATTTCCGTAGCCCGCTGGTCCCTCTACCCATCATTGAGGTCCCGTTTGAGAGGATCGCCATGGATTTGGTAGGTCCTATAATCAAGTCCGCTAGGGGGCACCAGTACATATTAGTTATAATGGACTATGCCACCCGTTATCCAGAAGCGATCCCTCTCCGAAATACCTCGGCCAAAACCATAGCCAAAGAGCTATCTCTTGTTTTTAGCCGGGTGGGTATTTGTAAAGAACTGCTTACGGACCAAGGTACACCCTTTATGTCCCGGGTTATGAAAGAGCTGTGTAAATTGTTCAAAGTGACGCAATTGCGTACGTCTGTGTATCACCCCCAAACCGATGGGCTGGTTGAAAGATTCAACAAAACCCTAAAACAAATGTTGAAGAAAGTGGTGGATAGAGATGGAAAGGATTGGGACTGTTTACTTCCTTATTTGATGTTTGCTATTAGGGAGGTGCCCCAATCCTCTACGGGATTCTCCCCCTTTGAGTTACTGTATGGGAGACACCCAAGAGGGCTGTTGGATATTGCCAAGGAAACTTGGGAAAGTGAGAGTTCTCCCCACAGGAGTGTGATTGAGCATGTCGCCCTGATGCAAGATCGAATTGCACAGGTAATGCCCATCGTGAAGGAACATTTGGCCCAAGCGCAGTTGGCACAGCAGAGAGTGTACAACCGTGGAGCCAAGACCCGTACCTTTTCCCCGGGGGATAGGATATTGGTACTTGTCCCTACGGTTGAAAGTAAATTCCTTGCCAAATGGCAAGGCCCCTACGAGATAATGGAAAAAGTGAGCGAAGTGAATTACAAGGTCAGACAACCAGGAAGGCGAAAGCCCGAACAGATCTATCACGTTAATCTGTTGAAAGCCTGGAGGGATAGAGAGTCCCTAGTCGCAGACACTTGGTCACCAGCTCAAACTGGTTGCGTGATTCCTGAGGTTGGAATAGCAGCCACCTTGTCACAACCCCAACAACAGGAGGTTAAGGAGTTTGTGCTTCGCAACAAGGAGGTATTCTCTGAGCTGCCGGGACAAACATCTGGGGTAGAGCATGACATCATTACCCCGCCCGGTGAAAGGGTGAAGTTAAAACCCTATCGGATCCCAGAGGCTCGACGGGAGGCAATACGGGAGGAAGTACAGAAAATGCTGAACTTAGGGGTGATAGAGGAGTCCCAAAGTGATTGGTCTAGTCCCATCGTGTTGGTGCCTAAACCGGATGGGAGCTGGCGATTTTGTAACGATTTTCGTCAGTTGAACAAAGTTACAAAATTTGACACCTACCCCATGCCACGTATAGATGAGTTGATCGACCGGCTGGGAACAGCCCGATACATGACGACTCTTGACCTCACAAAAGGGTATTGGCAAATCCCCCTGGCCAAGTCGGCCAAAGAGAAAACCGCATTTGTAACCCCAGACGGGGCGTTCCAATATAAAAGAATGCCGTTCGGGTTACAGAATGCGCCGGCCACATTCCAGCGGAAAATGGACCAGATGCTGAGGCCCCATCGGAAGTATGCTGCGGCTTACCTGGATGACGTAATTGTCCATAGCACAGATTGGGCCTCACATCTGCCAAAAGTGCAAGCAGTCCTGGACTCTGTTCGGGAAGCGGGGTTTACGGCTAACCCCAAGAAGTGTACCATTGGGCAGGAGGAGGCCAAATATCTTGGGTACACCATTGGGAGGGGAGTAATAAAACCCCAACTCAACAAAGTCGAGGCCATCCAGAGTTGGCCACGTCCCAACAGCAAGAAGCAGGTACGAGCCTTTCTGGGAATCGCTGGGTATTATCGGCGATTCATTCCCCACTTTGCTTCTAAGGCTGTGCCCCTAACCAACCTGACGAAGGGGAAAGGGTCGGTCATGATTAAATGGACCCCCGAGGCTGAGGCAGCATTCCAATTCTTGAAACAAGCCTTATGTAGCCAGCCAGTGTTGTACTCACCCGACTTCTCTAAAGACTTTGTCGTACAAAGTGATGCGTCAGATGTGGGGTTAGGAGCAGTATTGTCCCAGGTCTGGAACGGGGAAGAGCACCCAGTCATTTACCTCAGCAGGAAGTTGAAGTCCCATGAGGTAAATTAGGCCACCGTTGAAAAGGAGTGTTTAGCGGTGAAGTGGGCTCTAGATTCCCTTCGGTACTACCTGCTAGGTAGGCACTTTGACATGGTTACGGATCACGCTCCGTTAAAGTGGATGGCTCAAAACAAGGAAACAAATAGAAGAGTGAATAGGTGGTTCCTGGCCCTCCAGGAATTCAACTTCACAGTAAAGCATCGCCCTGGCGTTCAAATGGGGAATGTGGATGCTTTGTCTCGAGTACATGAATGCCTGATTGCTGGTGTTCCAACCCCGAGGTTAAAACAAGAGGGGGGGGTATGTGACAGCAGGAAGGTAAAGTCACCTGGTTGCATCCAGGGGGGTAGATATATTTCGCCCAGATTCAGGCTTTACGCCGACTTATACAACTAGGTGGAGAGTTGTATAAGGCTAGTGGGCTCATGGATGACTCATACCTCTAGGGAGAGGGCTGGGCGTCGTGCAGACAGGGAGTTGATGAGACCAGCTGAAGCTTGTCAGCTCATTTAGGCCTCTATAAGAACTCCCAGATTCATTAGGTGTTAGCTCATGCCTGGAACCAGACCTGTGTGGACTGTCTAGGGAGAGTGAACCCCTGTGCGGTGAGACAAAGCCTGTGTGGCTATTTGCTTGGACATTTAAAACCAGGGACTTAGGGACTAGGACAGCACTAGGCTGATCCCAGTTGTTAGTTAGGAAACCTGTATGTTTAGTCAGAGGTCAACTTGACCAGGATTTATTTTGGTTATGTTTCTTTTGCTTTGCTGTGTTTTGTCACTGTAAATAGAAAATAAACCGCACCTTTTTTGATTTTGAAAACCACAACCTCCGTTTGCTGGGCCTGTTTTGTGTGGGGAGCCCATCCCGGGGGTCACACACACCCGCTGCCGAGCTAACCCCCTCACAATATATATATATATATATTGTGGCAGAGAATCCCAGAGAGAGCCTGGGAAAGTCCTATTCGGGGTTTATACATCTCCCAGGCTCCTCTCATATACATTCAGGGATCTCTGAGCCAGGATCCACTTCAGGTGTTGGTTCTCTCCCCCACGTTAATTAAAAGCTCACCTGAGCAGACAGCCTTTGCTCAGCCTGGGAAACACAGACAGCATTGGTCTGTGAGAGCAAGAAGGTTCGTAAAACTTGTTACTCTGTTGGATGTGGAAGCTGACAAGCGCTAGGCTTGTCCAGCCTGGTAGTGAGGGCTTCTATATACTGTATAGTTAGAGCCGAGACACGGCTAGGCTTTTGTTTAGTTATTTTTTCTTCTGTTTGTTTTCAGCACTGTACAGCACCTGTCATTGACTTTGTATATAGCACCAATAAATAACACTGTGTTTTCACTGATCCAATGGACTTGGTATCTGTGCCTGCTCATCCCAGGGAGCTTTTGTACCGACTACCTGTCCCCCAGGTTACATATGGTGGAGGCTGCGACCAGCTGTAGTAAGTTACTACTTAAAAGGCCAGTACCTAAAGTGACAATATGGAGGATCTCCTCAAACAAATGGTGTTGGCAAATGCTGCGTTGCAGCAAGCAAACGCTGCACAACAGCAAACTAACACTGCATGGCAGCAAGCAAATGCTACACAACAGCAAACTAACGCTGAATTGCGGCAAGCAAATGCTGCACAACAGCAAGCCAACGCTATCGCACAGGAGCAAACCAAGGTGCTGTTCCAACAGATTGGTGCTGTACAGGAGCAATCGCAGAGGCTGTTTGAACAGCTTGCCACTGTTGCAAAAGCGGATAGGAAAATCCTTACTGAGGTTATGGAGACGCTAGCACAGGGGTCACCTGCGATTATGAAGGATATTGGAGACAAGCCCTCAGCCATCCATGTGGGTCACTTTCTTTCAAAGATGACGGCAGATGATGATCCAGAGGCCTTCCTACTAACATTTGAACGGACCGCTGAGAGGGAAGGTTGGCTCCAAACCCAGTGGGCAGGACTGATCGCCCCCTTACTTTCTGGAGAAGCGCAGAAGGCCTACTATGATCTGGAGTCAGCAGAAGCGGGAGATTATGAGAAGGTCAAGCGGGAAATCCTGGCACGACTTGGTGTTACCTTGGCTGTTCGAGCTCAGCGGGTCCACAGCTGGTTCTTCCAAGAAAAGAGGCCCCCAAGATCGCAGATGTTTGATCTAATCCACCTGGTGCGGAAATGGCTACAGCCGGAGTCCCTGTCTGCACCACAAATAGTGGAGCGTGTGGTCATGGACCAATTCCTGAGGTCACTTCTGCAGGGGAATTGGAAGTGGGTGAGTCAAGGAGACCCCAAGTCGGCAGACAACCTGGTGGAGCTCGTTGAGAGGTACTTTGCTGCAGAGAACCTGGTCACCACCCCTACAGCCGCACGGACTTTCCACCCAAAGCCATGGTCTCCCCAGGCAACCGGTAAGACTGTTCCAGGGGAAGTGGGTGGTAAGCATGGCAAGGAAATAGGGGGGAGGATTTTTGGTGCCAGGACTGAAGTTTGGCGGCCCAAACAAGGGAAGCCACTGCCTGTCAGCAAACCAAACTGCGGAAACATCAGGTGTTTTCGTTGCCAAGAACTGGGACATGTTGCAGCAAACTGTCCATTGACAGATGAGCCAATGCAGTGTGATCTATCTTTTAGAAGGCAGTCTATGTTTGCTGCTGTTTCATGCGCTGCAGTGCCAAATGTGGGAAAACACATGTGTCAAGTGACTGTTAATAATAAGCCTATTACGGCCTTGCTGGACTCTGGAAGTCTAGTTACTTTGGTTACAGCTGAGATGGTTGAAACTGTGAATTTTCATGCAAAAACTGTTGCTGTGATCTGTGTACATGGGGATACCCGCGAGTATCCAATAGCCACTGTTCAGTTTAAAACTGGCTTAGGTACGGTGACCCATTCGGTCGGACTGGTGCCCCACTTGGTGCACGAGGCTATCATTGGTAGGGACTTCCCTAAGTTCTGGGAACTGTGGGATTGTCCCGACCCAGTCGCAGTACCTGACTCAGTCGCAGAGCCAGAACTCATGGCCATTACTGACCTTGTGAGTTCAGGGGACTCCTCTCAGGGCTCTCCGGGTGATCCTTTCTCGGTTATGGCAGGAGAGCTGGGGGAGCCTGAAGAAGTTCCCACAACCAGTAGAGCTGGGCAGCCGTCTGCTGAATCTGAGCCTACGTTAGAGTTTGCCAATCTTAATGTGCACAAGGAAAATTTTGGTACGGAGCAGAGAAAAGACCCTACCCTTGCTAGGGCCTGGGAAAATGTAATAGTGATTAATGAGGTACCTGTCGAACCAGGGGACAGGCTTTGTTTTCCATATTTCTGCAGCAATGAGGATTTACTGTATCGTGTATGCAAATCTAATGATGAAGTGGTTGAACAGTTGGTAGTCCCTAAGTTATACAGATGGGTGGTGTTGGAACTTGCCCATGGGCACTTGCTAGGAGGCCATTTGGGGGTTGAGAAAACCACTGAAAGGGTGTTGCGCAGGTTTTACTGGCCTGGGATATGGAAAAATATCGAGAATTATTGTCAATCCTGTCCTGTGTGTCAGATGTCAGCCCCCCAACCCCACTTCCGAAGTCCGTTAGTGCCCTTGCCCATTATTGAAGTGCCTTTTGAGAGGATTGCCATGGACCTTGTGGGTCCACTCCCCAAATCTGCCCGCGGTCATCAACATATCCTCGTGATCATGGATTACGCTACCCGTTACCCCGAGGTTGTTCCCTTACGCACTGCATCTGCTAAAAACATTGCCAAAGAGCTGTTTATGGTGTTCAGTCGGGTTGGCGTCCCGAAAGAAGTCCTTACAGACCAGGGTACCCCATTCATGTCACGAATAACTAGGGAGCGGTGCAAGTTATTTAAGGTGACGCAGTTGCGAACCTCGGTGTACCATCCTCAAACGGATGATAAGAGGGGGGAAGGTTTGGGACTTTAGATGAGGCGTACATGGTGGGACCAGACAAATTCACATAGGTGCAAACATATGTATGTTTATTGGACCAATGATCGACATGATATGAGAAAAACGTAGTTGCATACATACACCAGGGGTAATGTTCTAGTACAAACATGATAAACAGCATATATAACAACATGGCACATCAGGTGATACAATAATAACATGTCCTTCATGTAATGAAAGTGAACTAAAAATATCAACAGAGGGTAAAACCATCTAAAAATGATCAATGTGTGTTGGATGCATCAGAGTAAGGCTCGACGCGTTTCATGGACTTGTGTCCACTCCTCAGGAGCCAAGTGCATCCATATTATATGACCCAGAGGTTGTGTCCATATAGAAGCACAGGTCAGGGACAGGCCAATCAAGTCTAGCCCGGGAGCAGAGAGGGGGACCCAACGGGAAATCCGGAGAAACGCACACCATCCCTCATGAGTAGATCGAATTTCTGGTTGGGTCCAACGAGAGTACAAAGCCCAATGGGAACAGGGAGGTCTGGATGTAACTACTGCTATGCTGACTCAACAGCAGAGTGTGGATGGATGGGGAATGGAGCGCGGCCCCAGGAAGCCCCCAAACTCCCCCTCAGCATCACGCTGGCACGACAATGCAGGAGAGACGTCACGGATGGCTTGGTGGAACGCTTCAATAAGACATTAAAGAGTATGTTAAAAAAGGTTGTTGACAAGGATGGTAAAAACTGGGACTTCCTGATACCCTACTTGATGTTCGCCATCAGGGAAGTTCCCCAGTCCTCTACGGGGTACTCTCCATTTGAGCTGCTTTATGGGAGACACCCTCTGGGACTCAGACATAGCCAAGGAAACTTGGGAGGGGGAGCAGACACCTCACAAAAGTGTCATTGAGCATATCGCTCAAATGCAGGACAGGATTGCAGCAATCATGCCGGTGGTAAAAGAACATTTACTGCAGGCCCAAGCAGCCCAACAAAGGATATACAACAGGGGGGCCCAACTTCGTGTTTTCTCACCTGGTGACAGGGTCCTCGTGTTGGTTCCCACTGTTGAGAGCAAATTCCTAGCTAAGTGGCAGGGACCCTTTGAAGTAATTGAAAGAGTTGGGGAGGTCAATTACAAGGTGTATCAACCAGGTAAAAGGAAGCCTGAACAGATTTACCACATAAACCTGTTAAAGCCCTGGAAGGATAGACTGGCATTAACTGCGAGGTCCCTCCCGTTAACCCTTAAGGGTACTGAATCCCCTCTGATCCCTGAGGTCACGATTCCAGACACCCTGTCATGTTCCCAGAAACAGGAAGCTAGAGAGTTCCTGATAAGGAATAAAGAGAAATTTTCAGAGTTGCCGGGCACAACTTCAGCAGTTCAGCATGATATTGTTACTGAACCTGGAGTCCGTGTCAAGCTCAAACCATACCGAATTCCCGAAGCTAGAAGAAAGGACATCGGTGAGGAAGTTAAAAGGATGTTGGAGCTAGATGTTATTGAGGAATCCAATAGTGACTGGTCTAGCCCCATTGTATTAGTCCCAAAACCGGATGGCACTTGGATGTTTTGTAACGACTTCAGAAAGCTTAATGCGGTAACAAAGTTTGACACATACCCAATGCCCAGGGTAGACGAGCTTATAGACCGACTTGGCAAGGCCCGTTATCTGACCACTTTGGACTTGACCAAAGGATATTGGCAAATACCCCTGACTGGTAGTGCCAAAGAAAAGACTGCGTTTGTGACCCCGGAGGGGTCGTTTCAATATAAGAAAATGCCTTTTGGGTTGCAAAATGCCCCTGCAACATTTCAGAGGGCTATGGACAGGACCCTCAGACCTCACCGACAGTATGCTGCAGCCTATCTGGACGACATAGTGGTGCATAGCACTGACTGGGAGTCTCACTTGCCCCGTGTCCAGGCTGTCCTGGATTCCCTCTTCAAGGAAGGGTTTACGGCAAATCCAAAAAAATGTGCCATTGGGCTAGAGGAAGCCAAGTATTTGGGCTACACTATTGGCCGGGGGGTAATAAAGCCCCAGGTGAATAAAATAGAAGCCATCCAGGAGTGGCCACGTCCTGCAAACAAGAAGCAGGTCAGGGCCTTGCAGGGTACTATAGAAGATTTATCCCAAATTTCGCAACTATAGCTGCCCCACTGACAGACCTTACAAAAGGTAAAGACTCCGTAATGGTGAAATGGTCTCCAGTAGCAGAAGAGTCTTTTCAAGTCCTGAAGAAGGCTCTTTGTGCACAGCCAATCCTATACTCCCCAGATTTCTCCAAAAACTTTTTGGTCCAGACGGATGCGTCTGATGTTGGTATCGGGGCAGTACTATCACAGGTACACAATGGGGAAGAACACCCTGTGGTGTACTTAAGAAGAAAGCTCAATGACCATGAAAAAAAAGCATGCAGTCATTGAAAAGGAATGTCTGGCCATAAAGTGGGCCGTGGACGCGCTCAGGTTCTACTTGTTGGGGCGCCAGTTTGAGTTGATAACTGACCATGCTCCCCTGAAATGGATGGCCCAAAAGAAGGAGACTAATAGGCGGGTGAACCAGTGGTTTTTGGCCCTACAAGATTACGCCTTTACGGTAAAACACAGGCCAGGTGTTGAGATGGGGAATGTAGATGCCCTTTCCCGTGTTCACTCCTGTTGGGCTACAGGTGTTCCAACCCTGGGGTTGAAACAAGGGGGGAGGATGTGTGGCAGAGCATCCCAGAGAGAGCCTGGGAAAGTCCTATTCGGGGTTTATACATCTCCCAGGCTCCTCTCATATACATTCAGGGATCTCTGAGCCAGGATCCACTTCAGGTGTTGGTTCTCTCCCCCACATTAATTAAAAGCTCACCTGAGCAGACAGCCTTTGCTCAGCCTGGGAAACACAGACAGCATTGGTCTGTGAGAGCAAGAAGGTTCGTAAAACTTGTTACTCTGTTGGATGTGGAAGCTGACAAGCGCTAGGCTTGTCCAGCCTGGTAGTGAGGGCTTGTATATACTGTATAGTTAGAGCCGAGACACGGCTAGGCTTTTATTTAGTTATTTTTTCTTCTGTTTGTTTTCAGCACTGTACAGCACCTGTCATTGACTTTGTATATAGCACCAATAAATAACACTGTGTTTTCACTGATCCAATGGACTTGGTATCTGTGCCTGCTCATCCCAGGGAGCTTTTGTACCGACTACCTGTCCCCCAGGTTACAATATATATATATATATATATATATATACACAGTATATATATAGCTTAAGGGTTTTAAGTGATTTTCTAGCAAAAAAAAAAAACACAGATTTTAACATATATGAAAGAAATGTCAGAATTGGCACGGTAGGCAAGTGGTTAAGGGAACTACTGCCAAAAAAACGTTGTTGGGGGCATTTTGAATTCCCCTGGCTACCTTTAAAGTGTTTCTAGGCATTTATTTATTTTTTTACAAAAATAACAAACATGCTATATATACTTACCTGTTCTGTCCACAGTAGTTTTGCACAGAGCAGCCCAGATCTCCTCTTCTTGGGCCCCCATAGGCAGCCGCTTCCTATGGGAGTACTTGTGTGGGCTCGCTCTTGAGCCCCACTGCCTGCGTCCATAGACACAGACATAAGGTGCACGGCCCTGTCCCCCTGATTGAAAGCAGAGAGAGTTAAAGGCTACCGCTGCTATGGATCTGCCCCATGAGGAGGGACAGAGCAGAGGGAACCGCTACTCTCATACACAGGGCTGGATCATGATGGGGCTCAGCTATGTATAGGGGGCTTTAAACATAAAAGTTTTTTAGCTTCAAGCATAGAATATGCACAAAGCTAAAAAAAACTTGAGCCTTTAGAACCACTTTAAGGAGTAATATTTTGGTGCAAATTCAGACCTAATCAAAGGCAAGCAAATCATGGACTACCTGTGAACTGTGAGTGGCATGGACCAACAATGACCAGAATGACAATATCTTTTTTTTATTATTTTTTTAAAGAAAAGCTTTTTAATTGCCAGTGTTTTCCCATTTTGCTTCTACAGAATATCGAAGAACCCCTTGTGAATTGTAAAATGAGGAACTCATGAATGTGATCATTCTGCACGTGCATCTCAGAATTTACACACACACTAAAAGTAATACAGAAAAAAAGTCATATTTTGTTCTGTACCTTTTAATACTGTCTCCATCATTCATCGCTTCTTCAAAAGGATGGATGTTGGCTTTCAGCAGCTGCATACTTCCTGGATCACCTCTTTGTGCTGAATCTCGTTCAAAGTCAATCAGGTTCTGCAGGGGGATGAGCCAAGGAGTGGGACTGATCTGTAGACTCTGACAAAACATAACACACCATCTTTCAGATCAGTCGATCAGTCGACATGCAGTGACAGACATGCCTCACAACAGTTTATGTTGACTTGTACACCTGTAACTTAAAGCAGTAATAAACCCCAAACCAAAAATTCAACACATTGCAGCTTAGCAATCCGTAGTGGCATCAGTTTTCTATTTTAGGCCTCCCCCTCTGTTTTCACCTGGTGATCTGGCCAGTAACACACTCCCTACACTATGGACAGAAGTATTGCCAATTTTTCTATTTTTTTTTGGGGGGGGGGGGGGGGGTTAAATGCACTAGCAGACTTAAATATATTAAAAATTGAAGCCAAACTCCGCACAGCACACACCTTTTAAGCAGTTATATTTCCCCAAATATAATTTTTATTGAACACCAATAAAGGGCGAGACCCTATTATTGCAACAAAGATGTGAAGAGAGCCAAGGTTACATACATGCATTACAGTGTGTCAACAAGCTATGAACATATTACGCTGCTGTCACATTACTGAATGGTGTTAAACATAATGAGGATTGCATATGGCTTGTATAACGATAGCTCACGTAATCTAATTATCATACATGTGTCGAAGGGTAACAGGATCTCCCCAATTCCTTTTCTACATAAAACAATATAGAAAGTACAATAGAACAAGATAGAATAAAGCAGACAAAGTACAGACTAGGGGAAAAAAAGGGGGGGGGAGCAGGATAGGGGGGGGGGGTTTCTTTTCTTTTGAGGTAAAGGTTTTACATAAATAATTAAAAACGAATCATCGTAAACAACCCGTCAGTGGTAAATGGTTTGTGTCAACCTTATACCAGCTACATCTGCAGGACAGCTTGTTCTGTTGAAAAACAACAGACTTAATGGCCAGATCACCAGGTTAAAATAAAATAAATAAAGCCATAAAAAATAAAAATAAAACACAATACAATGAATAGGTCATTGCAATATAATAAATCTTTGCTTTTGAGTTTAATACCAGGTCAATTGCCATTGCCATAGGTCCGAATCATTTTTATTTTTTTTGTGTGTGTTTTTCATTTTCATGCCTTGTCCTACTGTGGCCTTCTGGATCCTCCTGCTTTCTCACATTTGCAGCAGTTACACATAACCTGGCAGTCACAATGTGCAATCATTGGCTCCTTCAACTGACTTTAACCTGAATATACGGTAGCAATATCCATTTGTCAAATCATTGGTTAGGTTATCCTCAATTAAGAAATAGTTGGCAATATAATTAACCAATGTTCCAGAGGTTGAGAATCATGCAGAACACATTCTTACATGGGGCTTAAAGGTAATTTAGCCAATGGCACAGGAAGGTCTCCAAAGTCTCCAGGAAAGCATTTAACTGTGTAGCATTACAACAATGAACTGAAGCAATGGGTTGATAATTACCTGAATCTGTTGGGGTAAATTGGCTTTCAATAGAGAAAATCCAGCCACTGGTGGACCTTTTGATTTCTCAGATGTCCTCGTCTGAGGTGTTGCCACCGATACGGTAAAGCCGGGATTTGGCATGGATGGAAGATACAATTTTGGGTCGGTACGCAGACATAGTAAGGGGATTCCTACATTGTTCTGTGATACTTCTATAATTCTTCCTTCAGGTCTCCGTCTATTCTCCTCTGATTTGTGAAATGGTTGGTAAACAGGAACATTTGCCTTTGACAGGTTACCAACTGAATGTGTTGAGTGAACTTTTTGCACAGGTTGAGCCCATTTTATTGCCTTCTCTGTCCTTTTGCCAGCTTTAATGGTGGAACTGCTAAGATAAGAAGGAGGCTGGGTTAGTTCAGTGGATGACCGATGACTGGGTTGCCTATTGGATGGCCCCCATGCCTCCCTAAGTGGAGGACGATCTTTAGGTCTTGAGGAATTTTGTGCTCCAGATAATGAGTTTAGTGACAGTAGAGTGGGTGCTGAGTGTAGTTTAAGTAGTGGAAATCCATTGAAGTTACTTGATTCTGGAGGTGGGTGGAGATTTAGAGTGTTCTGTTGTGGTGATGCTGAAGTAATTAAAGGCAGGGTTTGGCGAAGAGCAGTACTTAATAATCCCCTATTTGCTGGAATCCTTTCGCTTTCATTAACCTGGCTTGAAGGTATATTAATCTTGTGAGGTCTCTGTAAAAAAATAAAAAATAAAAATGTTAATTTTGTAATGTGTTTCAAGTTACACATATTACGTAAAATCTCCATAATTGACTGACATCTCATGATGTCCAGTACACACTGGAAGATGCATTTAGTGTTATTTCCATATCATTGCAATTAGTGCCATCTACAATTCAATCCAAAAGGAGAATCATTCCGTTCAAAGGAATTGTTCACTTAGGCCCCTTTCACACGGTCGGACCGATCAGGTCCGCCTGTCAGTTTTTCCGGCGGACCTGAACGGCCGCTCCATGCTTCTCTATGGAGCATCGGATGTCAGCGGTGACATGCCCGCTGACATCCGATCCGCTAAATTCAGACGGATGGCGATACGTCTCCATCCGTCCATGGCGGATCGGATGAGATCTGATGAAAACGGACATGCTGTTCGTTTTCGTTCCGATCTCTCCATAGGACAGTGAGCAGAGAGGGACCTGTCATCCGCGGAGAGATCTCCCGCTGAGCTGGCGGACTCTAGAGATGGATCCGCCTCGTCTGAATGAGGGCCAACAGAGTAGTGTGCTGGGAACAGTTCAGAATGCTGCGTTTTGGTGTGTTGACCTGCATTTTACTATCCAAAAGAATACAAATGGGATCCTTCATAAATGAAAAAGTTAACACATGTGGCTATTTCTTTTCCAATACTTTTAATTGGAGAAGTTTAGACAAACACTAAGGTACAAGTTTGTACTGGTGAATTTAAAGCAGTAGTGTTGTATTGAAAAATGACAAAACCACTTCATCCTAATCATACATCTAAATGATAATAGAGTGGCACCCTGAGGGGTAGAGTGATGGCGTAGAAAGCACAGGGACGCGGTGGTTGGGGTCATCCATATGCAGTAGGTAATTTAGGAGGTCCTAATCTCACATAATGTAATGCAGATCTACTATGCGTATACTGATTTTAAAAGGCATGAAAAATAGGATTTTTATAACAGCTTACCTGTAAAATCCTTTTCTTGGAGTACATCACGGGACACAGAGCGACAGTCATTACTAATGGGTTATATAGATACCGTCAGGTGCTGGCACTGGCAACTTCCAAAACCGGAAGTACCCTCCCCTATATAAGCCCCTCCCATCCGGGAGCACCTCAGTTTTGTAGCAAAGCAATAAGTGTCCCTAAAGAGGGGCGGGAGCTCTGTGTCCCGTGATGTACTCCAAGAAAAGGATTTTACAGGTAAGCTGTTATAAAAATCCTATTTTCTTTCTCGTACATCACGGGACACAGAGCGACATAGTCATTACTAATGGGATGTCCTAAAGCAATGCCAAATGAGGGGGGGGATACACCATATATAAGCTGAGCGCTATCAGACATGAGGATCTTTTGCGGCCTGCAACACACTGCGCCCAAAGGCGACATCCTCCTGACTTCTAACGTCCACCTGGTAGGACCTAGTAAACGTGTGTACCGAAGACCATGTTGCGGCCTTACAGATTTGAGCCAGGGAGGCCTGGTGATGCACTGCCCATGAAGTTCCAACTGCTCTCGTGGAGTGCGCTCTAACTTTGAACGGAGGCGGTCTCCTTCTCAAGCCATAAGCTTGCATAATGACCTGTCGAATCCACTTGGCTAAAGTAGACTTTGACGCTGCCTGACCCTTTCTGGGGCCTTCCGGCAGAATAAACAAAGTATCCGTTCTGCGAATCTGAGCAGTGGCTTTTAGATAAGCTTTAACTGCTCTTACTACATCCAAAGAATGCAATAACTTTTCCTCTACCGAAGTAGGTTTGGGGAAAAAAGAAGGAAGAACCACATCTTGGTTCAAATGAAACCTCGATACCACCTTAGGAAGAAAGGCTGGATGAGGACGTAACACTACTCTGTCCTTATGGATAACCAGATATGGCTCCTTACAGGACATAGCTGCTAATTCCGATACTCTTTTAGCCGAACAAATGGCTACTAGAAAAATCAATTTCCTGGTGAGAAGCACCAAGGAAATATGCTGTAATGGTTCAAATGGTTGTTTCTGTAGAACCGACAGAACCAAGTTTAGATCCCATGGACATATGGGAATATTAACCGGAGGCCTAATACGCATCACTCCTTGTATAAAGGCTTTGACTAGTGAATGCGAAGCCAAGGGCCTTTGAAAAAATATTGACAAGGCCGAAATCTGACCCTTGATAGTACTCAAGGCAAGCTTCCTATCTACAGCCCACTGTAGGAAGTCCAGAATCCTACCTATTACGTACTTATGTGGATGCCATTTCTTGGCCTCACACCACGCGATGTACGCCTTCCAGATTCTATAGTAGATCTGCCTGGATACCGGCTTCCTGGCATTGATCATGGTAGATACCACAGCATTAGAGAGCCCTCTCTTTTTTAGAATGTGGGCTTCAATAGCCAGGCCGTCAAACCTAGGGCTGGTAAGGAAGGGTGGTATATCGGTCCTTGCGAAAGCCGGACGACGTGGGAGAGTCCAAGGACTCCCCACTGAAATTTTACAATCTCCGCGTACCACGCTCTTCGGGGCCACGCTGGAGCCACCGGAATCACTGGTTTCTTTTCTACCCTGATTCTGCGGAGTAATCGAGGTAACCATTGTGGCGGTGTGAATGCATATATCAGCTTGAACTGATCCCCAGGGAACACTAGGGCATCCGAGCCGCAAGCTAGGGGATCCCTTGTCCGAGAGACAAACCTATCCCCCTTTGCGTTGAATCTGGATGCTAGAAGATCTACATCCGATGTTCCCCACCGCTGACATATTGTCCAGAAAACCTCGGGGTGAAGGGACCCTTCCTCTGGGCCTAATTGCTGGCGACTTAGAAAGTCCGCCTTCCAATTCTCCACTCCTGGAATGAATACCGCAGATATGGCTGGGACATATTTTTCCTGCCCATTTCAGGATGTAATTTACTTCCCTCTGGGCTGCACGACTCCTGGTGCCCCCCTGATGATTGATATATGCCACTGCTGTGGCATTGTCTGATTGAATTCTGACAGGGGACCCTTGGAGTTTGGATGTCCATGCTACTAGGGCATACCGGGCTGCTCGTATCTCTAAGAGATTGATGGGCAGGGCCTTCTGCATCCGACCATCTGCCCTGGAGAGACTATTGCTCCAGTACTGCTCCCCAGCCTATAAGGCTGGCATCTGTAGTGACCACCTTCCAAGAAATCGGACTGAAGGATTTCCTTTTTTCCAGATTCTGGGGAACCCACCACCAACGGAGGCTCTTGCGAACGGAAGGGGACAAGGACATTGTAAGTCTAGGGCCTGAACTTTTTTGTTCCAGGCTGACAGTATGGCCCCTTGCAAATTCCTTGAATGGAATTGACCGTAGGGTACTGCTTCGAATGATGCCACCATTTTTCCCAGCAGCCTCATATACAGGCGTATGGACGGCTGTCTTTTTTGTACCCACTAAGTGGATCAAATCTTTCAAAGACAACACCTTTCCTCGAGGCAAGAATATTTTTCTCTGGCCTGAATCCAACCCTAGCCCCAAGTATTCCAGACTTTTGACTGGTTTTTAGGGCTGACTTGTCTCGGTTGATAATCCAACCGTGAGATTCCAGATACTTGATCGTCTTGTGAACGACCACGTCTAGTTTTTTCACTGAGTGGTCTATCAGCAACAAGTCATCCAGATATGGTGAATAAAAATAGTGTGGCGCTCAAAACAATAAAAATAAGTAAATAGCTAATTAAAGCAATAAATGAGTTACCTTTTCATCATCCGGTTGGAGTTCAAGTGAGGACCCAGGACATCCAGTTACATCCCGTTTGGTCTTGGTGACCACTAAGCCTGCAAGACCCACTGCCGTACGGTAGGTGGGTCCACCATCAGCGGTAAGAGTACCCATCTATAACAACTAGTGTCTTCTCCTTGCTTGATTCATCTTCTACATTGAAGTCCCTTTGTCAGTCTGCATTTTGGGAAGGTCATCCATTGAAGGACATCCATGATCACATATATTTTTGTTATTTGGGACTTTATTCCATTTTCACGTTGTACCTTCACGGTATATCACACAGTTCGCAAAGAGGACAATTCATCTGAATACCCTTGTAGCGGACTCACATGTATAATTGTGTTATTAGAGCACTGTTGTTTTTATTGCTTTAATTAGCTATTTACTTATTTTTATTGTTTTGAGCGCCACACTATTTTTATTCACCATTCCTGTACACTTTGTTTGTTTGAGTGTTGGCAGCTTGCATGCACATTGTTTTTGGTTTAGCGCAGTATTTTCCCCCTTTTTTCCAAGTCATCCAGATATGCCATTATCATTACACCTTGTGTTCTTAGATTGGCCAATAAAGGGCCAGAATTTTTGTAAACACTCGTGGTGCTGTGGCCAAACCGAAGGGTAAGGCTCTGAACTGAAAATGGCGCCCTTCTACTGCAAAGCGTAGAAATTTTTGGTGGACTGGAAAGATGGGAATGTGCAAATAAGCATCTTTGATGTCGATCGTGGCTAACCAATCCTCCCCTTGTAGGGCAGTGGCCACCGATCGGATCGACTCCATCGGAAAGTCCTGATATACAGGAATTTGTATAGCCCTTTTAGAATTAATATGGGCCTCCCGACCGCGTTTGCTTCGGGACTGTAAAGAGGTTTGAGTAAAACTCGAACCCTCATTCTTCCAGGGGAACCTCCATAATTACTCCTTGGAGCAATAGTTGTTCTAGTGCCAACAGGAGGGACTCTCTCTTCCGGGGATCCCTTGGCACGTTTGACCTCAAAAATGGGAAGGAGGAGAGTCTTTTAACTCCAAACTGTATCCCAAACCTACTGCGGAGAGCACCTATCTGTCTTGATCGTGTCCCGCCAGGTCTCTTGCGAACAACTGGAGTCCTCCCCCCACCCGACTGAGTGGGGGCTTCAATGAATTTAACTTTGGGGGAGGTTTTGTACCTCCCCTGACCCAGGGTTTCTCATTACCCTGCTACTGTCCCTGTTTTTTACCCCCGGGATTTGACCGAGGAGGCCGTCGGAACTGTTACACAGCCGATGCCCCAGGGACTGGAGAAGCAGGCCTCTTAAAGAGGGACCTCTAACTCTGCTTTTAACCGGTAAGAGCGTATTTTTACCGCTGGAAATTTTCTGGATATATTTGTCCAGGTTTTCCCTGAATAAGCGTTCACCATGAAATGGGACGCTAACCAGCCATTCTTTACAGGGAGCTTCAGCAGACCAGTTTTTGAGCCATAGGAGCCTACGCATATGTACTATAGACAGCGTAAGGCGGGAGGCCTGATGGACTGAATCCTCTATGGCGTCAACCGCAAAGCCTAAGGCTCTAGGTAGATCAGCTAGGGCAAAGCCTGCTGATCTGTCAAGTCCCTCAAGACCTGTTTCAACTGATCCTTCACTGCTTAGCAGACCCCAATAGCTGCTACTGCTGGTTGTATCACCAAGCAGATTTTCATAAGGACTCCAATCTTTTATCTATTGGGTTCTTGAACATTTGGACATTATCCACTGGACATGTCAGTGATTTATACATACAAGAGATGGCTGCGTCCACTGTAGGGACCTTCCATTTTTTTTTTTTTTTTTGATGAACTTATCCTCCATGGGATAGACCACCGGAAATCTCTTGGGGGAATAAATATTTTCTCAGGACGTTCCCAATCCTGGTAAATGAGCCCTTTCAGTAAAGGGTGAAGTGGAAAAGAACAAACAGTCTGGGGGCTTCTAGCGACCCCAACGAGGATACAGTAGTGGTTGATGGTTCCGCAAGGTGCATTTTTAAATGCTGATCGGACCATGTTATTCAGAGACTGAACCCATAATCTTTCAGCTTAAGATGCTGAGAAAAGGTTCCCCCACTGTTGATTCCTCTATAACAGAATCAACCTCATCCTGATCCCCTTCAGGCAGGTCGATCCCTGTATGGGACTGTTGCTCTGCTAACAGGCACTCTGAAGGAGGAGACGGAGATCGGGCGTGCTTTCCCTGACAGGGAGGCAGCGATAAATGTTGACAATCTCTCTCTAATCCTCCCAGAGCTGAGGAAAAAACCTCCTCTGTTACATACACAGGAGCAGGTGAACTGAGGACAGCCACAGTACCAAGTACCCTGCGGGGTCTCTACGGTCACTTACCTCTGAACTTCAGGGGAGACTGGTGCAGCAGGAGTATGCCCAAGATCCTCCGAGCCCGATGAGACCCCCTTCGCTTCCTGGAAGATTCAGTTCCGGAGCTTCTGGACGGCATATTCCTAAGCCTAAAGCTGAGGTATTCCAGCCGTAATACACCACTTTTACTGAGAATAGTCTAGCACAATTGCTGCTATATCACAGTTGGTGTCTACTAATGTGCCTTTCTAGGGGATGCCTGTATCAACCGCTTGCTGTATGCCTTTGAATGTTGCCAGCTCTGTCTCTGTACTTCATAGCCAGCTCACTACAATATTGTGGTTTTTTTAAACTGCTGGGACGCCCGCACATGCGCAGAAGCGCTGCGGCGCGCACAGAGCGTCATCCCCCAGGCTCCGCCCCTTTTCCCGGCTCACCTCTATATATAGAGGCGCGTGCACGTGCGCCTTCGGCGCTAATTTCAAATATGGTAACAAGGGACAGGAGCCAGGGCCCCTCTTTGCCGCAGGCCGGGGGATGGACGAGCACTGCAACATGGCAGAGGAAGCAGTTTCCTATAAGAGAACTCACCATCTGCCTGGACTTTGCTCTGCTGAGAAGAAGCTAGTCCACATGACAAGAAAACATTCCACAGCGGCCTCTAGTGGACAAACACAGGTACCGCAGTCTAATATATTAAATATATATAAAAAAATTTTTTTTTTTTTTTTCTTGACCACCATTAAAAATTATTACATTTTTTTAGTAGTTACAGGCATGCACAGAATTTTGCGGGAATACCATTAGGTAACAGACAGAAAGACAAATTAGGCTTGGGGGTCCCCCAATAGAACCAAGTTCCTGGGGGCCCCCACTTACCTGTTCCCCGCCGCAGGACTTTGTTTGGTCCACAAAAGCCCAAACTTCACCTATCACGGCAGGCATTGTAATCAAACCTTCAGGGACCGGGTTCCCAAGGATTCCACTCCCCTGGACCTGTATAGCACCCTGCACAGAAAACATCTTGGTCGTGGGTATGACCAGAGCTCTGGATCCCAGGGTCCAGCTCTCCTAAGAGAAGCATTACAGGCAAAACCTTGCTCTTCTCTGCAAGGCCCGGGTACCGACCGTTTAGCTATGAAGCTTTTTTGGTCGGATCCGGAATAGCTTACTGAGGCCCAAAAGAACCTGTACGCAAGCTCAGTGAAAAACACATGTTTCTTCTTGGCCAACACCTTAGACACTGGCAAAAAACTGAGGTGCTCCCGGATGGGAGGGGCTTATATAGGGGAGGGTACTTCCGGTTTTGGAAGTTGCCAGTGCCAGCACCTGACGGTATCTATATAACCCATTAGTAATGACTATGTCGCTCTGTGTCCCGTGATGTACGAGAAAGAAATAGATTCTATAAGATTGAACAAAGTTTCCCGTATCAGACAAAAGAACACCACGCTTCAATGCTTTGGCACAGGCTTTTGGTTATTTTCTAGCCCAAGCGTTCATGGGAAATTAGTATAAGAACTAAAAGAGGAAAAAAAAAAAGGGTATATAAGAAGAGAAATACAACCGATCACCACGTCCAAGGCTACTGGCCCCGGGCCACCCCACCCACTAAGGAGATCTCTAATCCAGGGGTTACAAACTTTTATAAGTCAAAGTTGTTTGTCCCGGAGGATACTAGCCAATTTTTCATTAATCGCGATCCAAGAGATTTTGTGTTTGACCAGCGCAAGGTTAAAGTGGAAGTCCATGCAAAAACTAAAATCCCTGCATCTATAGCAACCAACATTCTAACACTAACCTATCGGCGGAAGCTCTGGTCCCACCACGCTGAGCTGTCAGCCGTGGCTTTGCTGTGTGGGTGGGTGCAGAGGACACGTCCGTCAACGGAAGCCCCATAGTAAGTCTATGGGTGACGTCACTTCCAATTAATTTCACAGCCGTTGTTGGACGTGTACTCAGCAGGGCTCCCACCGCTGGAGATTGGGTCGGATCACCTGCAGAAAAGGTTTGTATAATGATTTTTTTCTTTTCAAGGCTAGAGTGGTTAGTGTTAAGCCCCATACACACAATCTGACTTTTTGACAAAAAACTTCAAAATGAGCAGGTTTTCAAAAAAAATCTGACCGTGTGTACGCTCCATCGGACAAACTTTTTCGGTTTTCATCGGACAAAAGTTCGCTCTGCAAACGGACAAACTTTTCGGCAACAAAAGTCCTACGGTGCAAAGTCCTATCGTGTGTACAGAAATCCATCGGACTTTAGTCCGAAGTACAAACACTCAGAAGCAAGGACCAGTCGGAAACGTTCTGTCTTGTAAAGCGTTCGTAATGGAGATATCACATTCGTGACGCGGCAAGTTATGAAATCTAGAAATGCAGCTCACATTCTCTTCTTCTTTAATATTGGGATAATAATAAAGCTGCTTTGCTTATGATACAGAGAAATGAAACGTATTTACAAAGGAATTGTGTTCTAGTGAAAATGAAAATCGCGAATCAACACTGACCAAACTTTTACTAACTCGAGATTAGCAGAAGGAGCCCAAAGGGTGACGCCGGAGAATTGAACTTCCTCTTTTGAAGTGTCGTCAGTACGTTGAAACGTCACTACGTTCGTGTTTGGTGCCGAAAAAGTCAGAGCGTGTGTATGCTATGGGCGTTCACCACCAACTCCCTTCGGACAAAAATCCACGGAAAAGTTTGTTTGAAGTCCGACCGTGTGTACGAGGCTTAAGAATATCGGTGGCTATAGATACAGGGATTTTAGTTTTTGCATGGAGTTCCACTTTAATCAGAGGATTTTCATGGTGATTTTAGCTGCTAAAGTGATAAAGAAGGCGAGGGTTCTGAGATGTTTGGGTAACTCACTTGATAGGTCAGAAAATAGAGTATACCAAATTAAAAATTCTGGTCCGGAACCACTGAACCTTTGGACTGGTCAACCAATTATGGAACATATTTCCTTCCTGTCGGCACCTCCTGAAACAATGGGGCGAGGTGTTAGGATAGATCTTAGCCAACAGTGCCAGGACGAGATAACATGTGGCTAGTTCAAATTTTTTTTCCCTAGCCTATGCAAATCAACTAGAAGTCAGCAAACACCTTGATTTATATGAGCGCACAGACAATGTAAGTGAGCCTATCTGTGTACACTTGAGGGAACACTTCAAACTCCCATTATTCAATAAATATATTAAACGCCAATTCAAGGCAAATTGTTTAAAAAAGTCCACTAGCAAGTTATAAAAAAAGAAATTGGCTCTGGCTGCAATACTTACGTCCTCTGTGGCGCTGTCCCCCACAGTAATTTCTTTCAGCCACTAGATGTCCTCAGTCTACTGGGTTAAACGACTCGCAGCATCATTAAATTGGACTTTGCAGTAAAATGCATGTTCAACATACTCTGCACAGGCTCTTCACAAATCACCTACTATTAGAAGGTGTAAAATGAACTTGTAAAGAAAGTTACTTACCTCACACCCGTCTTCCACCCCTGGTGCCTAGCTGAACATAGCACCACACTCTTTTTGGCTAGTTCCTGGAGAAAGCAGGATTGCTGTCTGAACAACTGACAGCAGATGCTTAGCTGTGCTCTGAGAAGTTATCCACCAGGGATCACTTTTCAGAGCTTTGACCAGTGTGAATCTAGCCCAAGGGTGGTAAACTAAGGGAAGCATGAGCAGTAGTTGAATGAGCCTGTTGCTTTGCCCTGTACAGGAAAAGCAAAGGGTTCACTTTCAGTAAGCAAAAGTGATTGTGGGAGATAAAATCCTGCTTTAACATTCAGGAGAGTTTGAGTGGCATGAGAATAGCAGCTGCTTACTGCTAAACATACCGTTCAAACACATAAAACTACATTCTAATATATGCGTGTGGAAAAAAATGCTTTAATATACCTGCATATTCTCTTTATTGCCTGAGTGATTGACAGGATTTGTCCCAGCAGCTTCAAGTGTTCCCATCTTCACTGCTTGCTCCATGTCATCCTTCTGCGTCTGTAGAACAGTATTAATCACAGGAGCTGGTGGAATGACCTGAAGTGGAGCCTGTCCCACAGTAGGGTTGGTCACCAGGTTCCCTGTCACCTGTGCTGTATGCTGCATGATCTGCTGTATGGCTGGCAGGGCAGCAAAGGAAGACCCCACAACTTGCATCAAGCTCATGAAGTTGATCTGCTGGAGCTAAATAAACAAAATAAAAACAATAAAAACAGGGTGTCACAAAAAATGTATACACAATTTGAATGACTTTAAAGTCAATATTTATTACAATACAGTTCACTTTCAAATCTTAAAATTAAACATAAAAAAAGTACATTTTATGTATTTTATTTCTTTTTATTTAGTCTAATGCCGCGTACACACGATCGGAAATTCCGACAAGAAAAGTCCGATGTGAGCTTTTGGGCGGAAATTCCTGGCGTGTGTAGGCTCCATCAGAATTTTTCTGTCGGAATTTCTGGTTCTCAAATTTTCCGACAAGAAAAGTTCTGCTCGGAAATTCCGATCTTCTGTATGCAATTCCGACGCGCAAAAAAACACGCATGCTCTGAATCAATTCGACGCATGCTCGGAATCATTGAACTTAATTTTTCTCGGCTTGTTGTAGTGATGTACGTCACCGCGCGCTTGACGGTCGGAATTTGGTGTGACCGTGTGTATGCAAGACCAGTTTGAGGGAAGATTACGTCTGAAAAAATCCACGGTTTTCTTGTCTGATTTTCCAATCATGTGCATTATACACTGCATACATATATACGTGCGACCACCATAATTAGTAATAGAGATATATGTATAAAATGACAATGTGTCCTATATTGAAACATATAACACACACTTCAAAGTGAAGAGGGCATCAAACAAGACCATGGCATTCATCAAAATGGGCGTGAAATAAGGCCATATATATACAATCAAGGATCAAGAAGGTTGCATCTCAGAAGCAAAATTATAGACTCCATGCACACTAGTGTTTTTTTAAGCTCCTAGAAGCTAAATAGTGTTGTCCTAAGACCCCTTTCACACTGGGGTGGTGCAGGCGCTAGCGGTAAAACTGCCCCAGAAGGGGTTTAAAAGGGGTTAAATTCGCCCGCTGCACGCTGCTTGCAAAGCGCTTTTAAAGCGATTTGAAGGCGGCACCCATTCATTTCAATGGGCAGGGGAGGAGCAGTGTATACACCGCCCCTCCACCGCCCGCCCCAAAGATGCTGCTTGCAGGACTTTTTTTCCTGTCCTGCAAGCGCACCGCCTCAGTGTGAACTTGGGCTTTCACACTGGGGCTGCAGAAGAGGCAGTTTACACATGCTATTTTTAGCGCAAAAACGCCTGTAAAGCGCCTCAGTGTGAAAGGGGTCTGAGTGTCCATGCACACTACTTTAGGCGATTAGCATTTGAGTTTCAGCGTCCAGGAGCAGGAAAAAAACATTTCGTAGAGTTTCTTGGAGTATTTTTACAGCAGAAACGCTCCTAAATGCTGTTAAACGTTCCTAATAGCATTTTATTCTTTGTTTTTTTTCTTTTACTGCAAAAAAGCTAACGCTCCTAAACGCTGCTAAAACGCTGCTACAAAAAGCTATTACCAGAGTTTTATCCAGCGTTTTATCCAGCAATTTTTTTTTTTTTTAGTTTACAAAAAATGCTAGTGTACATGGAGCCATACAAAGGATATGAAAGACATCAATACTATAACAAATGATAAGTATATAATGTGAGGGGGTTAGCTCGGCAGCGGGTGTGTGTGACCCCCGAGATGGGCTCCCCACACAAAAACAGGCCCAGCAAACGGAGGTTGTGGTTTTCAAAATCAAAAAGGTGCGGTTTATTTTCTATTTACAGTGACAAAACACAGCAAAGCAAAAGAAACATAAACAAAATAAATCCTGGTCAACTTGACCTCTGACTAAACATACAGGTTTCCTAACTAACAACTGGGATCAGCCTAGTGCTGTCCTAGTCTCCAAGTCCCTGGTTTTAAATGTCCAAGCAAATAGCCACACAGGCTTTGTCTCACCGCACAGGGGTTCACTCTCCCTAGACAGTCCACACAGGTCTGGTTCCAGGCATGAGCTAACATCTAATGAAGCTGGGAGTTCTTATAGAGGCCTAAATGAGCTGACAAGCTTCAGCTGGTCTCCTCATCTCTGTCTGCACGACGCCCCACACTCTCCCTAGAGGTATGAGTCATCCATGAGCCCACTAGCCTTATACAACTCTCCACCTAGTTGTATAAGTCGGCGTAAAGCCTGAATCTGGGCGAAATATATCTACCCCCCTGGATGCTTCCAGGTGACTTTACCTTCCTGCTGTCACATACCCCCCCCTCTTGTTTTAACCTCGGGGTTGGAACACCAGCAATCAGGCATTCATGTACTCGAGACAAAGCATCCACATTCCCCATTTGAACGCCAGGGCGATGCTTTACTGTGAAGTTGAATTCCTGGAGGGCCAGGAACCACCTATTCACTCTTCTATTTGTTTCCTTGTTTTGAGCCATCCACTTTAACGGAGCGTGATCCGTAACCATGTCAAAGTGCCTACCTAGCAGGTAGTACCGAAGGGAATCTAGAGCCCACTTCACCGCTAAACACTCCTTTTCAACGGTGGCGTAATTTACCTCATGGGACTTCAACTTCCTGCTGAGGTAAATGACTGGGTGCTCTTCCCCGTTCCAGACCTGGGACAATACTGCTCCTAACCCCACATCTGACGCATCACTTTGTACGACAAAGTCTTTAGAGAAGTCGGGTGAGTACAACACTGGCTGGCTACATAAGGCTTGTTTCAAGAATTGGAATGCTGCCTCAGCCTCGGGGGTCCATTTAATCATGACCGACCCTTTCCCCTTCGTCAGGTTGGTTAGGGGCACAGCCTTAGAAGCAAAGTGGGGAATGAATCGCCGATAATACCCAGCGATTCCCAGAAAGGCTCGTACCTGCTTCTTGCTGTTGGGACGTGGCCAACTCTGGATGGCCTCGACTTTGTTGAGTTGGGGTTTTATTACTCCCCTCCCAATGGTGTACCCAAGATATTTGGCCTCCTCCTGCCCAATGGTACACTTCTTGGGGTTAGCCGTAAACCCCGCTTCCCGAACAGAGTCCAGGACTGCTTGCACTTTTGGCAGATGTGAGGCCCAATCTGTGCTATGGACAATTATGTCATCCAGGTAAGCCGCAGCATACTTCCGATGGGGCCTCAGCATCTGGTCCATTTTCCGCTGGAATGTGGCCGGCGCATTCTGTAACCCGAACGGCATTCTTTTATATTGGAACGCCCCGTCTGGGGTTACAAATGCGGTTTTCTCTTTGGCCGACTTGGCCAGGGGGATTTGCCAATACCCTTTTGTGAGGTCAAGAGTCGTCATGTATCGGGCTGTTCCCAGCCGGTCGATCAACTCATCTATACGTGGCATGGGGTAGGTGTCAAATTTTGTAACTTTGTTCAACTGACGAAAATCGTTACAAAATCGCCAGCTCCCATCCGGTTTAGGCACCAACACAATGGGACTAGACCAATCACTTTGGGACTCCTCTATCACCCCTAAGTTCAGCATTTTCTGTACTTCCTCCCGTATTGCCTCCCGTCGGGCCTCTGGGATCCGATAGGGTTTTAACTTCACCCTTTCACCGGGCGGGGTAATGATGTCATGCTCTACCCCAGATGTTTGTCCCGGCAGCTCAGAGAATACCTCCTTGTTGCGAAGCACAAACTCCTTAACCTCCTGTTGTTGGGGTTGTGTCAAGGTGGCTGCTATTCCAACCTCAGGAATCACGCAACCAGTTTGAGCTGGCGACCAAGTGTCTGCGACTAGGGACTCTCTATCCCTCCAGGCTTTCAACAGATTAACGTGATAGATCTGTTCGGGCTTTCGCCTTCCTGGTTGTCTGACCTTGTAATTCACTTCGCTCACTTTTTCCATTATCTCGTAGGGGCCTTGCCATTTGGCAAGGAATTTACTTTCAACCGTAGGGACAAGTACCAATATCCTATCCCCCGGGGAAAAGGTACGGGTCTTGGCTCCACGGTTGTACACTCTCTGCTGTGCTAACTGCGCTTGGGCCAAATGTTCCTTCACGATGGGCATTACCTGTGCAATTCGGTCTTGCATCAGGGCGACATGCTCAATCACACTCCTGTGGGGAGAACTCTCACTTTCCCAAGTTTCCTTGGCAATATCCAACAGCCCTCTTGGGTGTCTCCCATACAGTAACTCAAAGGGGGAGAATCCCGTAGAGGATTGGGGCACCTCCCTAATAGCAAACATCAGATAAGGAAGTAGACAGTCCCAATCCTTTCCATCTCTATCCACCACTTTCTTCAACATTTGTTTTAGGGTTTTGTTGAACCTTTCAACCAGCCCATCGGTTTGGGGGTGATACACAGATGTACGTAATTGCGTCACTTTGAACAATTTACACAGCTCCTTCATAACCCGGGACATAAAGGGTGTACCTTGGTCCGTAAGCAGTTCTTTACAAATACCCACCCGGCTAAACACAAGAGATAGCTCTTTGGCTATGGTTTTGGCCGAGGTATTTCGGAGAGGGATCGCTTCTGGATAACGGGTGGCATAGTCCATTATAACTAATATGTACTGGTGCCCCCTAGCGGACTTGATTATAGGACCTACCAAATCCATGGCGATCCTCTCAAACGGGACCTCAATGATGGATAGAGGGACCAGCGGGCTACGGAAATGTGGCATCGGGGCCGACCTCTGACACACAGGGCAGGAGGAACAATAATTTTCTATGTCCTTCATCACCCCCGGCCAATAGAATCTCTGTAATACCCTCTCTCGGGTTTTCTCTGTCCCCAGATGACCTCCAAGAATGTGCCCATGGGCCAACTCCAACACCAACTTCCTGTAAGGTTTGGGCACCACAAGCTGCTCAACGGTTTCTTCTGCCCTTTTTGCCACCCGATACAGTAGGTCCTTCTCTACGCTGAAGTATGGGTAAGTGCAGGTATTATCTGGGTTCACTAACTCGCCATCTATTTTCACTACGTTTTCCCGTGCCTTTATTAGGGTGGGGTCTTTCAACTGTTCTGTGGCAAAGTTTTCCCTGTGAACCTCAAGATCAGAAAACTCCACAGACGGTAGGTTTTCGTCTGAGGAGGTGGGCTCCTCTCCAGTTTCTTGAGTCTCCCCTGCCAATACTGATAAGGGAAATTCCGGAGAGTCCTCACCACTCTCAGGGGAGTTCTGGCTATCACATTCCTGGTACATAGGGGCACCAGTGGGGGGCTCAGGATCATCCCACAGTTCCCAGAACTTCGGAAAATCCCTTCCCACAATGGCGTCATGCGGTAACTGAGATACTAAGCCCACTGGATGAGAGAGGGTACCTTTGGGGGTCTCGAAACACACTGTAGTCACTGGATACTCTCGGGTGTCCCCATGCACACAAATAACAGCTACCTTGCTATTCCCAGAGACCTCTGTTTTAACTAACTCAGCCTTTATCAGGGTCACAAGGCTACCTGAATCCAACAATACCACAACATTTCTACCATTAACACACATTTTGCATAAATGTTTCTCAGTTCCTCGAATGGCAGTGCATGCGACTGTCGCTCACAGCGACTGACGTCTGCCCGTCAGAAAGTCACACTGCATGGGTTCCTCCACAACCGGGCAATTGGCTGCAATATGTCCCGCTTGCCGGCAGCGGTAGCAAACGATCCTTCTTGCGGCCTCTTGAGCCGCTGATTTCCCAGGCTGTTCTCGCCAAACTTGGGGTAGAGCTCCCACCCTCTCACTCTCTCCACCCTCACCCCTTGGAATCCTCTTATCCGCCCCTGGGGATGGTCTGGTCTTAGGGTGGAAAGTCTGAGTGTCTCTGGAAGAGGCCGTCAGGTTCTCTGTAGCCAAGTATTTCTCCACACGATCCACAAGACCATCGGCCGTCTCTGGGTCTCCATGGCTTACCCACTTTTGGATGGCAGTAGGAAGAGCTCTCAAAAACCGATCCATTACAACACGTTCCACAATCTTTGGTGCGGACAAAGTCTCTGGCTGTAGCCACTTTCTGCTCAGGTGAATGAGATCATACATTTGAGACCTGGGGGGTTTTCCAAGCTGGAAAGTCCAGTTATGCACACGCTGAGCCCGGACAGCCTGGGTGACACCCAGCCTTGCCAATATTTCAGCTTTTAGCATCACATAGTCTTTTGCTTGGTTAGGCTCTAGGTCATAGTAAGCTTTCTGCGATTCACCAGTTAACAGAGGAGCCACCAGTCCAGCCCACTGCTCCTCAGGCCACTTTTCTCTTTCAGCGGTCCTTTCAAATGTGGTCAAAAATACCTCTGGATCATCCTCTCCAGTCATTTTTGTCAATAAACGACTCACCCCAAAGGACGCGGTATTAGTGGGACGGCTTTCCTCACTGGTCTGCGGACGTTGCTGCATTACTGCTTCCATCTGTTGTTGTAGTCTCTGCTCTTGCTTCTGCAACAGGTCTATGAAGCGGGCCTCAGATTGCTGCTGGGCTTGTTGCTGAGCCTCCAGACTCTGTTGCAAAGTTGCGTTTGTCTGCTGCTGGGCTGCAAGGCTCTGTTGATGAGCTTGCTGCTGGGCTGCGAAGTTCTTTTGCAAACCTGCATTTGTCTGCTGTTGATTGGCATTTGCTAGAGCCAGCTGCTTCAGTATCTCCTCCATGCTGGCTTAAAAAAAAAACTGCCCGCATTCTCCACCAACTGTGAGGGGGTTAGCTCGGCAGCGGGTGTGTGTGACCCCCGAGATGGGCTCCCCACACAAAAACAGGCCCAGCAAACGGAGGTTGTGGTTTTCAAAATCAAAAAGGTGCGGTTTATTTTCTATTTACAGTGACAAAACACAGCAAAGCAAAAGAAACATAAACAAAATAAATCCTGGTCAACTTGACCTCTGACTAAACATACAGGTTTCCTAACTAACAACTGGGATCAGCCTAGTGCTGTCCTAGTCTCTAAGTCCCTGGTTTTAAATGTCCAAGCAAATAGCCACACAGGCTTTGTCTCACCGCACAGGGGTTCACTCTCCCTAGACAGTCCACACAGGTCTGGTTCCAGGCATGAGCTAACATCTAATGAAGCTGGGAGTTCTTATAGAGGCCTAAATGAGCTGACAAGCTTCAGCTGGTCTCCTCATCTCTGTCTGCACGACGCCCCACACTCTCCCTAGAGGTATGAGTCATCCATGAGCCCACTAGCCTTATACAACTCTCCACCTAGTTGTATAAGTCGGCGTAAAGCCTGAATCTGGGCGAAATATATCTACCCCCCTGGATGCAACCAGGTGACTTTACCTTCCTGCTGTCACAATAAGTATCCGTATTTTTACCATTATTACTAAAAGTTACAGAGTTAATGGTGGTAACCGAGCTAATGGAAATCTGAAGGTTGACCTCATGTTAGAGCAAGAAAGCAATAAGTAAGCAAAAACACAGAGAGGATAAAAAGGGAGAAAGAGAAAAACGGGGGGGGGGGGAACATGAGAAGCATGATAGGGAGAAAGTAAGGAGGGGTAAGGGTCCGAGCACTATGGTGTATCCAAGCTGGAGCATCTGACTGAGGATGACATTTAGGGCAGTAAGGGAATCAGATATAAGAGGTAAACTTATAGAAATGTCGGAAGTGAAAATTTACTTTTTTATACTTGCCACCTGGTTCAATTAACCGTCACAATTGCACTTACTGGGCACCTCAGAATCCACACATTATGGGGGAACATCATGTTAATTTTCCAGGAGTGACAATGTGGTGCGGCTTGTCAGTGCATGGATTAACTGGAACATTCTTTTTTGATGGTAATGTAACTGCTGCCATTATTTGAACTTGCTGCTGGAATCTGTCACGCCACGTATTTAAGAAGATTTTGGAGATGAGGATTTTTATTTCCAACAAGATGGGGCGCCCGCACACTACTATTGTGATGCAAGGACCTATCTCAATGTGAATCTGCCAAACAGATGGATTGGGCAAAGAGGTTCAGTAGAATGCCCTCCGCGTTTACCAGATCTCACACAACTGGGCTTTTTCTTATGGGGATTTTTAAAAGATCAACTTTATACTACAAAATCGGCCACTGTTGATAAATTGGATACTGAAAGAGAATGCACCCAACTAGCAAACAAAATGATTCTCAAGGTTTGCGATTCTCACCTTCACCTTATCAGCAAAGCATGGACCAGAATGGTCATCAGTTTAAGAAATTTTAACATTTAGAAAGTAAAATTTGAAATTTAACTGACTTTATAATCATTCAAATTGTGTATCCATTTTTTGTGACACCCTACATTTATATGGCAGGATTGATAATAGCTTGTTACAAGCGCTGACTATTTTACACTTCAATATTTCAAATTACTGTTTTCTGATATCACTGCTAATTTTACAAGGCAGTATCTGGGTTTGCAAAGGTATTTGGTGCAACAAAGAGCATTTATAATCATATGTAGCTAATGAGGAATATACCGTATTTAAATTTAATTTTTGTGCGCAACAATTAGCTTTAACATTAAATTGTGCCCAGAATTTGCAAGACAAACTATGTTCAGAAGCAATAGGATTTACCTGGAGTAATCGAAACATTTCATCTTGGAAAAGCTGCCTGACGGTTTCTGAGGTGTTGGCAAGCTGAGTGCTTTGTCTTCCATCAGAAGTCAGTTCTGGCAGGTTGGTAAAAAAAGCAGGTGGTGGAGGAACATTCGTGGCACTGGGTGAAGGCTGTGGAAGTGGAGAACCAGTGGACATGGCTGGTTCATTGCTAAAACAAACCACACACAAAAACATAAAAACATTTCCCATTCATTACAAGCTTGAAAATCAGGATTTCTGACGCATAAAAACCAGGTACCTGTATAATCTTTGTACTTTCATCTGTAAGTGCTACACACTGCCATTCTAAATTTGACACTGAATTTGTGGTCAGTATGTATTTCTGGTGCTGCTTTCTACCTGGCTTCTCTCAATTGTTGTTGTATTCCTTTATTTAACCCTGGCATGTTTACTCACTGACTGTGCATCATCTCCACAGCAACTGACGCTGGCAATGAAGACAATCATTCACTAACAGATCTCTTTCTCTTTCCTATTTGTGTGCTTTAACCACTTAAGCCCCGGACCATTACGCAGCTTAATGACAAGAGGTGATTTCAGAATTTTGCACTGCGCTGTTTTAACTGTAAATTGTGCGGACATGCAATGTTGTACCCAAACGAAATTTGCGTCCTTTTCTTCCCACAAATAGAGCTTTCTTTTAATGGTATTTGATTGCCTCTGCGATTTTTTTTTTTTTTTTTGCGATATAAATGGAAAAAGACTGAAAATTTTGAATTTTTTTTTTATTTTCTACTTTTTGTTATAAGAAAAATCGAATAAACAAAATTTTAGTCATACATTTAGGCCAAAATGTATTCAGCCACATGTCTTAAGTAAAAAAAATGTCAATAAGCGTATATTTATTGGTTTGCGCAAAAGTTATAGAGTTTACAAACTAGGGTACATTTTCTGGAATTTACACAGCTTTTAATTTATGACTGCCTATCTCATTTCTTGAGGTGCTAAAATGGCAGGGCAGTACAAAACCCCCCCAAATGACCCCATTTTGGAAAGTAGACACCCCAAGGAAATTGCTGAGAGGCATGTTGAGCCCATTGAATATTTTTTTTTTCTGTCCCAAGTGATTGAATAATGACAAAAAAAAAAAAAAAAAAATTACAAAAAGTTGTCACTAAATGATATATTGCTCACACATTCCATGGGCATATGTGGAATTACACCCCAAAATACATTTTGCTGCTTCTCCTGAGTACGGGGATACCATGTGTGGGACTTTTTGGGAGCCTAGCCGCGTACGGGCCCCCGAAAACCAATTACCGCCTTCAGGATTTCTAAGGGCGCAAATTTTTGATTTCACTCCTCACTACCTATCACAGTTTCGAAGGCCATAAAATGCCAAAATAGCACAAAACCCCCCACAAATGACCCCATTTTGGAAAGTAGACACCCCAAGCTATTTGCTGAGAGGCATGGTGAGTATTTTACAGCTCTCATTTGTTTTTGAAAATAAAGAAATAAAATAATTTTTTTTTTTTTCAATTTTCAAAACTTTGTGACAAAAAGCGAGATCTGCAAAATACTCGCCATACCTCTCAGCAAAAAGCTTGGGGTGTCTACTTTCCAAAATGGGGTCATTTGGGGGGGTTTGTGCCATCTGGGCATTCCATGGCCTCCAAAACTGTGATAGGCAGTGAGGAGTGAAATCAAAAATGTATACCCATAGAAATCCTGAAGGCGGTGCTTGGTTTTTGGGGTCCCGTACGTGGCTAGGCTCCCAAAAAGTCTCACACGTGGTATCCCCATACTCAGGAGAAGTAACAGAATGTATTTTGGGGTGTAATTCCACATATGTCCATGGCATGTTTGAGCAATATATCATTTAGTGACAACTTTGTGCAAAAAATAAATAAATTGTTTTTTTTCCGCAACTTGTGTCAACATATAAAATATTCCATGGACTCGACATGCCTCTCAGTATATAGCTTGGGGTGTCTACTTTCCAAAATGGGGTCATTTGGGGGGTTTTGAACTAGGGGTGCGCATCTTCACTAGTCTCACGATTCGATTACGATTATCTGGTCAACGATTCGATTCGATTCCGCGATGCATCACGATTACTGATGCGCTCCCACTTCCGCTTGGGCTGCCTAAGCGGCCCTTCCTCCAAGCAATCTTCTGGGACACATCACAGGTCCCAGAAGATTGCCCGGCTATGCAGGACAGCTCAGTGAGACATGCGCACCCGGCTGTGAAGCTGCAAGCCAGCGCCGTGGACAGGCGGGGGAGAGCATGGAGTGTTTGGGTGGCCACGTCGCTGGATTGTGGGACAGGTGAGTGTCTTATTATTAAAGGTCAGAAGATACACTTTTTTTGTAGCTGCTGACTTTTAATAAACAAAACATTTACTGGAACTGCTTTGAATTAAAAATAACCTCGCTCCCTTAAAGCGGAGTTCCACCCAGTGGTAAGCACTCCTCGCCCCCTGACATGCCACATTTGGCATGTCATTTTTTAGAAGGGGGAGTGTGTAACCTCTTTTAAGTGGGACTTCCTGTCCCACTTTATCCTTCCTGTCCCGGCCGCCCCTCCGTGCCAGCGATCTTCTGGGACACAACACAGGTCCCAGAAGATTGGCTGGCCAATGGCAGAGCGCAGTGCGCGGGCCCCGGCCTTGAAGCTGTAAGCTGTCATGGCCGTGTGCCCACAGTAGATTTGACGGGAGGAGTGGGGCTCCGTGCGGCTGCATCGAAGGACCGTGGGACAGGTGCGTGTCGGTTTAATAAAAGTCAGTAGCTACACTTTTTGTAGCTGCTGACTTTTAATAAACTAAAAATAGGGTGGAACTCCCCTTTAAAAAGTGCACTAATCCGGTGCACTACAGGGTACAGGAATTCACACACACGGCTGCTGGGAGGTCAGGAGGGATTAGAATCCACAACTGACAAACAGCCCTGTGAGTTTCACTGAACTGTCTCTGTGCTGAAATTTCTCTGGGCTTTGCACATTCCAGCACACTAGGAGTTAACACAGTGGAATGTGCAAACGGGGAGCCAGAGAAATGCCAACACAGAGCGTGTGTAGGAGTACACATACTGCTGTTAAAATAATACCTGTGTGGTAATAAATGCCACGTTCTAATCCATTAAGTGTACACCGCTGTATGTGCTTTTTAAAATATATATATGCAGATTCATACCTCAGTGTGTATAGAACTGTATATGCCGCTCATGTGACTGCATATGGTGCGGCCCGCCCCTCTCCTCTCCCGCCTCATCTCTCTCGTTCTCCTGACGTAAGTGGGACTTCTCAGCCCCGCCCACCGGCTGTAGCTACCGTATCAGATCAGAAGAGAGGCGGGCGGGGCTGACGTCAGGAGAACGAGAGACGAGAGAGATGAGACGTGAGAGGAGAGGAGAGGAGAGGGGCGGGCCGCACCATATGCAGTCACATGAGCGGCATATACAGTTATATACACACTGAGGTATGAATCTGCATATATACATTATAAAAAGCACATACAGCGGTGTACACTTAATGGATTAGAACGCGGCATTTATTACAAAACTGTAATTTTGACAGACATGCTCGGAGCGGGGGCGGGGCATGTCGGATGACGTCACGGACATTGATTATTGGGGTCACATGCATCGATGCCGCATCGGGGACCCCCGAATCGCGATGCATCGATGCAGCGATTAAATTCAGCACCCCTATTTTGAACTGTCCCGGCATTTTATACACAACATTAGGAAGCTTACATCCACTCTTCTAACCACTTGAAGACAAAGCCCTTTCTGACACTTTTTGTTTACATGAAAACATATTTATTTTTTTTTGCAAGAAAATTATGTTGAACCCCCAAACATTATATATATTTTTAAAGCAAAGGCCCTACAGATTAAAATGGTGGGTGTTGCATTTTTTTTTCCGCACAGTATTTGCGCAGCGATTTTTCAAACGTATTTTTTGGGGAAAAATACACTTTTTTTAATTTTAATGCACTAAAACACACTATATTGCCCAAATGTTTGATGAGATAAAAAAGATGATCTTAGGCCGAGTACATAGATACCAAACACGACATGCTTTAAAATTTCGCACAAACACGCAGTGGCGACAAACTACATACATTTTTAAAAGCCTTTAAAAGCCTTTACAGGTTACCACGTTAGATTTACAGAGGAGGTCTACTTCTAAAATGACTGCCCTCGATCTGACCTTCGCGGTGATACCGGACATGCATGATGCAATTGCTGTTTACATATGACGCCAGACCGACGCTTGCGTTCGCCATTTCGCAAGAGCAGGGCGGGACAGGGGTGCTTTTTTATTTTTTTATTATTAATTTTGCTTTTTTATTTTATTTTTAAACTGTTCTTTACATATTTTTTTTTTTTTTATCATTTTTATTGTTATCTCAGGGAATGTAAATATCCCCTATGATAGCAATAGGTAGTGACAGGTACTCTTTTTTTGAAAAAACTGGGGTCTGTTGGACCCTAGATCTTTCCTCTGCCCTCAAAGCATCTGACCACACCAAGATCGGTGTGATAAAATGCTTTCCCAATTTCCCAATGGCGCTTTTTATATCCGAGGGGGGGGACATTCCCTCCCACTGCTTGTAAAAGCAGTCCAGAGGCTAATTAGCCACTAGGATTGCTTTTACATGAAAGTCGGCCGCTGGCTGAAAAGAATGATACCAAGATGATACCTAAACCCGCAGGCATCATTCTGGTATAAACATTCAAAGTCCAGCAACATACCAGTACGTTGCTGGTCCTTGTTGGACATGTATTGTAATCTTTTTTTTCATGCAGCCTGTTGGCTGAACGAAAAAAAGATTGATCAGTGGGTATGCCCACCATTAGAATACCCCTCTTCATCCAGCCACTTCTAATGATGGGCATACATGCACCATTTATATATGCTGAAGCATGGGGGCATCCTCCCGCAAAAGTTATGCCGCACACACATGGTCAGACTTTTCCACGGGCAAGCCTCCGTCTGAATTTTGACCGTATGTACGCGGCATTATGAGCAAAATCGCTCCTCCGCCCCTGCTGCCCCTCTGCTTCGGCATATATGCTCTTTTTTTTTTAACTGTGGTGGTGAAATCACCTCCTACAGCACTGGAGTCGCAGGGATCAGGCCTGTCTCTGCGAACGCTGCAGTTATGTGTGTTGTGTTTTGCAAGTGACAGCGATCGATCGATACTGCACTTGGGTGGCCTGGGCTGGACGGAGGGGCAAAAAACGCAGGTGCTAGCAGGTATCTGGGCTGATCCCGCTAACACTGCGTTTTTGGGAACCCTAAACTGCTGGGGACGCTAGTATAGATCTGATCAGATCAGATATTGATCTGTTCAGATACTATACCCACTAAGGGAGGTGTATGCTTCACGCGTGGGTGTTAGCGTTCCTGGCACTAACCTGACACTGCCTGGGGCGACGCAGACCCTCTCTGACACTAAAACCTAGTTGATATCACCCGCCGGGCGATCAGGGGGTTAAACCTTTATTGGGTTATATACGGCGGGTGCCCTGACACTATAAAAAGCAAACTAACTAACCAGCGTCACCCGTAACACTTATATGGTGATCACTGGTGAAAGGGTTAACTAGGGGCAATCAGGGGGTTAAACCTTTATCAGGTAATATATGGGGGTACCCGACGCTATATAAAAACCTGACGGGGAACCTAAATAACAAAATACCTAACTGGCTAACCAGTGTCACCAGTAACACTTATACGGTGATCACTGGTGAAAGGGTTAACTAGGGGCAATTAGGGGGTTAAAACCTTTATTAGATAATATATGGGGGTACCTGACGCTATAAAAACCTGCGGCGAACCTAAAAAAAATAACTGGCTACCTATCGGCATCACCGACACTAAGACAGCGATTAGAAAAATGATCGCTTGGTGACACTGGCAAAAGGGGGTGAAAGGGTTACCTGGGGGGGCGATCAAGGGGTTAAACCTTTATTAGGTAATATATGGGGGTACCCGACACTATAAAAACCTGCGGCGAACCTAAAAAAAATAACTAACTGGCTACCTATCGGCATCACCGACATTAAGACAGCGATCAGAAAAACGATCGCTTAGTGACAGCGGTGAAAGGGTTACCTGGGGGGCGATCAAGGGGTTAAACCTTTATTAGGGGGGGGTTAGGGGGCTACACTGGACCTAAACCTGACACTTTTACAGACACAAATGTCACTGATTGCAGTGATCAGTAAATAAATGGTCACTGCAATCAGTGACACTGTGACTGGGGGGTGATCTGGGGGTGTCTGGGGGGGCGATCGTGTGCCTATGTGTCCTGGTGTCAGTGTGCTGTTTAGTGCACTAACCTGATGTCTTCTCTCATGCGGCGCTCGGTATATATGAGCGCCGCATGAGAGATGACATCACTTCCTCCTGCCTGTGTAAACACTACACAGGCAGAGGAAGCTTTTCATTCGCCGGGAGCGATCGCGAGGGGGTGGCCAGAATCGAATGGCGGCCCCCTCATCACGGATCGCTCCCGAAGCGATCCCGGCCGCTCACTGTACCCGAGGGGGGTCCGATCGATACGAAGGCAGGCACGCGATTGTGCCTGTCCATGCCATTCTGCCGACGTATATATACAGTGAGCGGTCGTTAAGTGGTTAAGAAATACTCACACTTTGCAATAGAGTATGTGTTTAAAAAAGAACTGCAAGTAAAAAACACAGGATTCCATAATAAATATGCCATGACAATATCTGGGCACCTAAGACCCCTTTCACACTGGGGCGGAAGCGGCGGTAAAGCCTAATTCCGCTGCGCTATTCGGCCACTAGCGATGTGGTTTTACCGCTAATTCCGCTGCGCTATTCGGCCACTAGCGATGTGGTTTTACCCCCGCTAGAGGACGAAAAAGGGTTAAAAACCGCCGCAAAGCGCCTCTACAGAGGCTCATTGCCGGCGGTATAGCCGCGGTGTCCCATTGCTTTCAATGGGCAGGAGCGGTGGAGGAGCGGTAAACACACCGCTCCTTCACCGATCCAAAGATGCGGCTAGCAGGACTTTTTTTTTTTTCATCCTGCTAGCGCACCGCTCCAGTGTGAAAGCCCTCGGGCTTTCACACTGGAGAAACAGCAGCTGCTGTTTCAGGTCGGCTTGCAGGCGCTATGTTTAGCGCAATAGCGCCTGCAAACCGCCCCAGTATGAAAGGGTCCCGACACCTGTGTCTGCAAATTTGGTTTCAGTATTCTAGTGTAAAGCCAGCCATAGATGGTTCGGATCTCGGCCAGTTCAGCAGGTACCACCGAGATTCGAACCATGTATGGGCAGGCCGAATGTACCCAAATTGATCGATCAACTTGGGTACAACCAGCCTGTCGGATTGTAAATGTGAATTTTGCAATTAAAGCCACTAGCAGCAATCACTGTGTTCTCCTGGCAGGGATGGCTTCCCCTTCTCCCCATCGGGAGAACACAATGGCTCCGTGGGAAAGATTCCCCCCATCAACACTGGCTGTTGATGAGGGAATTAAGCGATTTTCTTTCCTGCAACCCATGGTTGCAGGAAGGAAACAACGCTCTGTCTTTGTTTCCTTCCTGGAAACAAACGCTTTGACTTAAGAGTCAAAAACCCCAATTCAGATTTTGACCTTTTAAACCCCAAAGCCTGCTTGTGCTTTATTCGGACAATAAACCTCTTCCTTATTGAATTTACTAAGAAACATAGCAGGAATAACAAAAATCTTACTGCAACTGGTCTGGCATTTCTTCTACAAATGATTCTTCGAGATCCTCTGCATTCTGATCAGTTTCTACATTCTGTACAACAGAAGCACCACATAAAATGAATCAGAATTTTATTATTATTATTAGATCTCCTATTTAGTGTGTGTTACAGTCAGACTTGAGTGGTTTACATACCTCTACTTGTGTTGGCACAGGACGTATATCAACTGAGATTTTGGGGCTTCTCTGGGTGTCAGGCATTTCATCTTTAGAGAAAATATAAAGAGTTAGCCTAAGCTGAACCCAAGTAAAGTTGCTGCTAAATATGTCATTTTTTACACTTCAATCTTTTGTCATCTTTTTGTACTTGATCTCTGCCATGCCATAGCCTTGATTTTCTCTCTCGTATATCCATTTCCTCCCACTGCAGTATTCCATTCCTTCCTATTTACTATCCCACAACTTATCAGTCAAAGAACTTTTATTTAATCTCTTCAAGACTGAGGGTGAAACAAAAGCTTAACACCTGAACATAGTTTTGCAACTTTGACATGTGACATGCCACAGCATGATATTAGTAAAAAAGACACAGGATTCGCATTAAGGCAGAGTGCAAAGCTCCGGAGTATTTATTACGGTATGAGCAGAGAAAACAGTTTTTACAGCTCTCTCCAGAGGTTTGCTAGTCCCAGATCTGGGTCTGGAGCTTGGAGACTTCGAAGAGATTTGGGTGGGGAGAAGTCTCCAATCCAGTGTCCAAATCTTTTTGGAAAGGAGCAGGCTGTACAACAACTGATCACTGTGACAGCCGAGCAGAGGCTATCACAACGATCAGATGATTGGGGAACGATTGTTCGTACAAGACCTAGGGGTTGGTGAGAGCCCAGTCTCTGTTCTGGGAGCACACTGTGCAGCGCACTCCAAGCACAAAATGCACTGTCAAAGACTAATTTCCGTGAGGCCGCATATAAGTATACAGTTGGTGGGAAGGGGTTAATCCCGTAGGGGACCAAGTGCATGTTGGAATCCATCCTGTCATTGCTAAGTAGCGTTGGCAAGCAGTTGAATGAATGAGTGAGTGACTTGTATAACGCTACACATGCGATCTGAATCGCCTCTAGGCGCTTTTTGCAGCCAGTGTCTGCTTGGCTGGTGCGGTCATTTTACCCCGTAGGATCTCGACACGCTTGGACACACAGTCGTACACACACATATATACTGGGCCAATTTGGACAAGATCCTAACCTACCAGCATGTCTTTGGAGAGTGGGAGGAAACCGGAGTACTCGGAGGAAACTTACGCAGACACAGGGAGAACATGCAAACTCAAAGTTCCAACATACAATGCCATTATCATTTCTGTTCTTGCGTCATGTATCATTTCCTTGGCATGCCTCATGTTTTTTCTTCCCTTGTCATTCATCTCCCATTTGCTTTAACATCATTCTGATTCAAATAGCCAATCCAACAACTCATTTTTTTTTTTCTCATTAACAGCTACATTATTCCCAATGTATCATTAGTCCTACATCATTTCAATCCTGTATACCTGTATTCATCATTCCACTTTCACCCAGTTAGATCTTCATTAGGACCTGCGCTTTGCCTTTTCTATTAACCCCACAATCTTCTGGTCTCCAGATCCACCTGTATGCACCATACTTCCCATTCCTACTTCCAGATTGTGCGTTGTCATTGTCTCAGTTTTTTGTATTTTTCAGACTTAAATTACGTCACTGTGAATTCTCAAACAGTGGTTGGTTTACCCCCTGTGGCAATTTTCTTGGGCTCAGGAGATACAGCTACTTGTTAAAAAAAACTCATTATTTCAAAATATTTTTTTTTAGCAAACAGATGTATTCCCCAAAAGGGGTCTGAGAAACAAAATATTGCTTAATACGAGTTATATTGCTAATGAATAGCAATATAACTCACTTATCAGGGCGTTTATTAGAAAATGTGGCCCCACCTACCCAGAGAGTACATACCATAACTAAAAAGAAAAATGACCATGAACTGGTGACAAAATCTTTTCCTATTATCAGAAATTCAATGCTTCCTCTGGCTTGGCATCATTCATAATCCCTGGAACTCATAAAGACGGGCACAGGCAGATTTTGCAAAAGTGTCTCTCATGCATTCTAAAAGTGGTGAAGAATGCGCCAAATTCATATACCGGTCTAGAATGCAGTGAGACTCTTTCATAAAATCTGTCTGAGACAGTTTTTCCCTCTGTACGCCAAAGGAAAGTTGTTCTTAAATTAGCTCCACTTTCAAATTTGGTGCATTCAATCAGAAACAATGTAAAAGTGTCACGTTCAGTGTGACCCAATGTAAACGTGGTGCATTTTAGAACTATCTGAATTTGGTGCACGAGTCGCTGCCAGAACCATAAGTGTTGAAAGTACTTCATGAATTTGGGACAATACAATAACAAAAGGATATAATGCCAAAAAAGTGATGCAGCAGCTTTATTGAATTCCTCCTAATGAGTCTTCACCTTCTGTTTCTGAAGGGACGGCGATTTGCTCCACCACGGGATATTCAGACAGGACAGATGTGTCATCCAGAGACTTATCCAGGGAGGTTACTTGTTGCCTTTCCTGGCTCCCATCACAACTCTCCTCGCTTTCCTTTGACGATGCTCTAAATAAAAAGACACAATGAGAAAGAAATGTACTGGATTGTTTCTGTCTTAAAGTGGAGCTCCAGCCCTCCTAGCAAAAATTGAAAAAGGTCAACAGCTACAAATACTGTAGCTGCTGACTTTTAATATTAGGACACTTACCTGTCCTGGAATCCCGTGATGTCGGCACTCCAGGCGATTTTTCAATAGGCTCTCGGGTCCTGCCGCCGTCATTCCTTGTAAGGGAGACAGGCCGACTCCTTACTCCTTACTGCGCGCTGCACTTTGTAAATGGCCTGGCGGCAGGGGAAGGAAGAGGGGGGCTGAACAACCTGGGGACTGTGTCGCGCCAAGGTCCCCCAGAAGTATGAGCAGATACCTGTCAAAAACAGGTATCTGCCCCCCCCCTGGCCTGTAGCAATATACAGTAATAGATGACCTATTTTACCCTGCAAACTATATAAAGTATGCAAGGTTTTGCCTACCCGGCCACTGTACATTACTGAGGCTTATACCAGCATCATGATGACATGCAAAGTGTAGTGACCTATAACGACCAATCGTATCTCAAATTACTTGAAGTAAAACTTTTGTCCTGCTAGATCACTTCAGGCTGGCCCCTTTTACAGGTATAGCTATGTAAAACATAAAAAATAAGTGTCTATACTGCTTAAAATCCAGTAATACACTGTCGCACCCAGCTCTGCACATGCTCAGTTGTTCTCCCATTTTAGGTACTGCCAAGTTTTTAGACGCCGATCTGCCAAGAGCTTTATAGCGGAATGAAACCCTCCTATCCTTTACAGCCAAGGAAGCTGCTTCTGTTTGATCTGCAACTGCCATGGTGCTGTACGTTATCAAGTATGACACCTGACATTTGATGGTAGCAATCCTGGCAAACCGATAAATGGATTCTTTATACACATCTGTCTTTGGAAGTGTAAGATGAACATCGCGGAAGGTTTTAGAACATCCTATTGGATAAACTTAGTCCTAGTGACCAATAGGCTTTTGAGAGAACGCAACCTGTTGCTTTCATGACCTTATATAGACAAGCATAGTATGCACAGCAATTTCTTCAGTTATCCAGTGAGAAGAAAATAGAAATTAAAAGTGCTTAACAAAAACTAAAAAAGACAAATAAAAATAGAAAGCAGAGTAACTGCCGTCACTGTACAAAGTAGGTTTACAAATGAAAATGCAATAAAAAATAAATACAGACTTGGTATCAGTCTTTCTGCAAACCTATCTCTTTTCAGGTAGAAGCAATGTCCAGCCTTTGGCTACTAGAGGCTCCCCATTGTCTGCAGGGAAATATAATAACAGGGTGGCTGGTGCTTAATGGTGGCACTGCCAGTCTAATAAGGTTACATGGCATTCATGATTCCTGCAAAAGCTTATTCCTTTCAATCCCATTATGGAACCCTTTTGTACCATCAGGACCTCTTGGAAGTCTCAGGACTCCAGGGGGGAGTCCATCTGCATTCTGTATCTTCCTTCCCAACATTGGACTACATGCTGGGCTTTTTTCCTGTGTGACCGTTTGAGCTTGTCTTCTCCGCTGGACCCAAGGACTGCTGGATGGAGTGATGCTGCTGTCTGAAGAATACTCCGTAGATCTTCGGGAAGTCTCTGGGCTCATGCTGTCAGCCAGGGGCGAATGCTTGACCCCTTTACGTTGCCCACAAGGGCTACTCCAGGGGCTATTTCTTGGTGAGGCATTTGGACTCAGGTGGTTATTTGGATAAGCAGAGGGGCTCAGCTTATTGGTAGACTGAATCTTTCGACCTATCATTGGGGAGTTTGGATTACTATCGGGCTCAGATGAACTATAGACAGCGGCCTCATCCCCGATATACTGAAGCTCCTCAACTCTTTTATTGAGAGACTTATTTTTGACACAGCCCCAAATCCACAATGGCTCAAAAGTGATATGGTCCAGAAATATTTAGACAGAATAAAGGCGGATAAAGCACTTGGACCAGATGGCATACACCCACGGATCCTAAAAGAATTGAGCTCTGTAATTTCAAAGCCATTGTATCTAATTTTTAGGGACTCATTAATGACAGGAATAGTACCACTGGATTGGCGCAGGGCCAATGTGGTGCCTATATTTAAAAAGGGAACAAAGTCTTTACCAAGTAACTATAGACCTGTTAGTTTAACTTTCATAGTTGGGAAGATACTGGAGAGATTAATAAAAGACCACATAGATAAGTTCTTGCTGGAAAAAAACTATTTAAGCAACAGACAGCATGGATTCATGAAAGACAGAAGTTGTCAGACAAACCTGATTTCTTTTTATGAAGAGGTAAGTAAAACCTTGGACAGAGGGGTGGCGGTGGACGTGGTATACTTGGATTTTGCAAAAGCGTTCGATACAGTTCCGCACACACGGCTCATGTGCAAGGTAAAGTCTACAGGATTGGAAATATCAGTTTGTAAATGGATAGAAAACTGGCTAAAAGACAGAATTCAGAGAGTAGTGGTTAATGATTCTTACTCTGAATGGTCTAAGGTTATCAGTGGTGTACCCCAAGGTTCAGTGCTGGGACCCTTTTTAATATCTTTATAAATGATATTGGGTCTGAGATCAAAAGTAACATTTCTGTCTTTGCAGATGACACCAAGCTATACGGTGGAATAACGTCCTTACAAGATGTCTCCAAATTACAAGCCGACCTCAATGCTCTGTCTAATTGGGCAACTATGTGGCAGATGAGGTTTAATGTTGATAAATGTAAAGTTATGCACTTGGGGGCTAAGAATATGAATGCATCATACATACTAGGGGGAGTACAACTGGGGGGGTCTATAGTGGAGAAGGATCTGGGGGTTTTGGTAGATCATAAGCTCAATAATGGCATGCAATGCCAAGCTGTGGTTTCCAAAGCAAGCAAAGTCCTTTCTTGTATTAAGAGAGGTATGGACTCCAGAGAGAGAGATATCATTTTGCCCCTGTACAAATTATTAGTAAGATCTCATCTGGAAAATGCAGTTCAGTTTTGGGCACCAGTTCTCAAAAAGCATATCGGGGAACTGGAGAAAGTGCAGAGAAGGGCAACCAAACTGATAAGAGGCATGGAGGAGCTCAGCTATGAGGAAAGATTAGAGGAACTAAATTTATTCACTCTTGAGAAGAGGAGAATAAGGGGGGATATGATTAACATGTACAAATATATAAGGGGTCCATATAGTGAACTTGGTGAGGAGTTATTCACTTTACAGTCAACACAGAGAACAAGGGGGCACTCTTTACGTCTAGAAGAAAAAAGATTTCATCTCCAAATACGGAAAGGTTTCTTCACAGTAAGAGCTGTGAAAATGTGGAACAGACTCCCTGCAGAGGTGGTTCTGGCCAGCTCAGTAGATTGCTTTAAGAAAGGCCTGGATTCTTTCCTAAATGTACATAATATAACTGAGTACTAACAGTTATAGGTAAAGTTGATCCGGGGAATATCCGATTGCCTCTCGGGGGATCAGGAAGGAAAACACTGCCGGGGAGCCCACACACGGTCGTTTTTTTTCGAGCAAAAAAAAAAGGTCATTTAAAAACAGCCGTGTGTGGGGGGAACAAGCTGTTCCTCGTTTTTCACGTCGATTTTCTCGACGGTGTTTTCACCGTCAAAAAAAATCGATCGTGTGTACGCGGCATCAGTTTCACCCTACTGTTTCCCATTAACACAGTCTCACTTCTGTGGCAATGCTAAAAAGTGAGACATTGGGGTTGATTTACTAAGGACAAATATACTATCTTTTTTCAGCCTCACCTACTATGTAACTGTGCACTGCAAGTGCATTTGATACAGAGTTTAGTTAATGACGTAAAGCTTAATTTTGCAAAGAATACCCAATCACACGCAAGGGAAAAAAAAAAAAAACAGCATTGTTGCTTGCACATGATTAGATGTTAGAAATCAACAGAGCTTCCCCTACTAAGGCCTGATTCCCACCTATGCATTTTTAGTGCTTTTTGCAGATTTGTACTACAGAACGTGTTACATAGGAAACCATGTTAAATAGACTGTAGTGCAAATCTGCAAAATGCACTGAAAATGCATAGGTGTGAATCAGGCCTTAGATCTAGAGCAAGTGCACAGTATATTTGTATTTTAGTAAATCAACCCCTTTGACTACTAACAAAAACCGGGAGAGGAAGCTTACATCTTTAAACTGGACTACATACACCCTATGTAACTACAGTATATAAAATACAAGTACATACTTTTTAAAATGTGTACACTTTATTGATATACTGTACAGCAGGGGTGCCCAACCTTTTGAAGCGCGTGGGCCACTTAAGCGACTTGGTAACTGGTCGTGGGCCACAATCAGCGGAGCGAGCGGATGGCAGGTCCATGGTCGCTCTGCATATGCAGAGTGGACACGGACACAGCCTGAGCGGATTGGAGGTAGGACACAAGTCGGTTTACATCTGCCACTCCTTAGAGGTGAATGGAGGGTCCAATTGGGTCGGACTGACCGTGTGAAAGGGGCCCACGGCTGCTTTCACACACACTGATGCGCTGCGGTTTACCCGCACCGCAGGTGCCACGCAGTGTACCTTTGGCTTTTCTGCACTTTGCAATAGACTTCCATTATATTCTGCAGGTTTGGTGCACTTTCAGAAAGCTCACCAAACTTGCAGGTAATAACAGAAGTCTATTGCTCAGTGCAGGTAACCCGCAGGTGCGCTGCTCTGCATCTGCGGATTAGTTTGAAAGCAGCCCAGTAACCACTGCAGAACAGATATGCCCATATATACACAGATTTTAGTAATAAACTGACCTTTAATAACAGTATTCTATTCTATTCCATCCCAGAGCCGGAGGTCGTGGGCCACATCAAAGGGCTCCGCGGGCCACCGGGCCACTGGTTGGGCACCCTTACTGTACAGCATTTTAATGTTAATAGTATTTTTAAAGTAATGTTCTAGGAGAGGATCTAGTGCAAACTATCAGCATTCATGTTGGTCAAATATCAAATGCATATTCTTCAGCTACAATATGCATGCAGTATAATGTCACCACAACATAGTTACATACTTTTGCATTGTCTATGAAACTAGCAGACTAGGTCTACCCCAAACTTTTAGAGAATGGACATCTAGAGACATTCTTTATATGTATAATTTTGTGTCAACATCATCGTTTATCCCATTTCCGACCCTATGTAAAACTTACGGCTTATCACAATCAGAACTATTCAGATATCTTCAAATAAAAAACTTCTTCACACCATTTTTAAATTCCTCTACTCAAACATCCCAAATGACTAAATTTGAAACATTATGTAAGAAAGATCCACATGCGAAGGGTGCTATATCTGCCTTATATTCTCAATTACTAATACAAGCAGATGGGGGCAAACCACAATACGCTCGAAAATGGGAAGGAGACTTACAAAGAGAATTAGAAATCTCAGAATGGAATCAAATATGGATAACAACTAAATCGGCCTCCCCTAATATATTAGCGGTTGAGGCTAATTATAAACTACTAACTAGATGGTACCTTGTGCCTGCAAGAATAGCGAAATATGTTCCAAATTATTCAGCACAATGTTTTCGGGGATGCACAGAGACAGGGACACAGTTTCATGTTTGGTGGTCGTGTCCAACAGCACAAAAATTCTGGAAAGAACTCTTTAAAATGGCATCTGAAATGCTTAATAAGACAATCCCATTTGACCCGGGAATAGCTTTACTTAACCTGAAACCGGAAAGCATAACACATATGCAATTCAAATTATTAGTACAACTTTTTACAGCAGCTAAACAAACATTAGCAAAAGCATGGAAATCAACCCAATTAAATATACACAAATCAAAGACCAGAATGAATGGTGCGATGACATATGCTAAAATGACTGCGATAGATATGGACACGATCCCCAAATTTGGAAAATTGTGGCAACCCTGGATCAATTACATTAGTCCATCAACCTTTGACACCAAAGTTCTCTTACCATGGTAACTGATACAAAGGATTTAAATGAATTATCTGTGGTAGCGGCGGCGGCTCTGGGTCTAACCCCACGGACTCCTACACTATTCTACTCTCCTCTCTTCTCCTTTTCTATCTTTCTTTCACCACTTTTTTTTTTCTCTCTCTTTATTATGTATATATTCGTTTCACTTTCCTTCCTTTTTATAAATATCTCATCGGGTATGCATAAGAACATTGTTTGAATTTATATTCCATATCTTCATCATAACTTAAATCTTATAGACGTTATGAATTTAATGACATTTAGAATGTTTTAAGGAATCATATACTACTTGCAAACCACTTAAAGGAACTAAAAGATTGATACATTGCATGTTTAGTTTGTTAAGCAACCTCCTTTAAAATTAACAAAAATCTAGCTTTTGGAATATAAAGGAATTATAACGTTTGTTTATACAAGCATAATCAAGATTGTATGTACGATACCCTCTGTATGCCTTAATAAAATATTTTGACAAGGAAACTAGCAGACTAATGTATGCAGGTACAGAAAAACAAAAGCCTGCAATGAAGTAGGGAGATGGTAAACGTTATCCGTGTGCAAGCAAAGGGAAAGGGCAGGCATACCATTATCATGTCTGATCCCCATACTGAGACGACTACAGCCTATAATAGTAGATGCATTCCCTTTATTAACAACATTTAAGTGAAAGGATGAATTTAAGCTTCACAGTTTAAAGTTGGGGTAAACTAAAAAATGGCCAGGATACATAATTAACCACTTGAGACCCAAGGACGTCCATGAACGTACTTGAGTTTGAGCCGGGATATCTGAATGATGCCTGCAGCTACAGGCATCATTCAGATATTGTTTTTTAGAGCCGGCGATTCTCTGTACCGTAAGAACGATCATAGCGGCTGTTCCGCCGCTTGATCGTTCTTACAGGCGGCGAGAGGGGACGTCCTCCCGCCGCCCTCCGGTGCTTCTACCGACTCACCTGAGCGATCGGTGAGTCGGTGACAGGATCCGCCGGCCCCGGCTTTTTACCATAGAGATTTCCGGCGGACCAGATGGTCGCCGGAGTCTCTATGATCGTTCGGAGGCCGGGCGCGATGTTATGACGTCACGCCCGGCCTCTGCATTCAAAAAAACGGCGCCGCTTCAGCTAGGAAGCGGTGATCTTTTTTTTTTTTTCAGGCTTCTCAGCCTAGAGGTGAGATGTGGGGTCTTATTGACCCCATATCTCACTGTAAAGAGGACCTGTCATGCTTATTCCTATTACAAGGGATGTTTACATTCCTTGTAATAGGAATAAAAGTGATCTTTTTTTTTTAAAGTCTCAAAGTAAAAAGATTAAAGTAAAATAAACAATAAATAAAAAAATAAAAAAATGTAAAGCGCCCCTGTCCCCGGTAGCTCGTACGCAGAAGCGAACACATACGTAAGTCCCGGCCACATATGAAAACGGTGTTCAGAACACACATGTGAGGTATCGCAGCGAACGTTAGAGCGAGAGCAATAATTCTAGCCCTAGACCTCCACTGTAACTCAAAACATGTGACCAGTAAAAAAATTTAAAGCGTCGCCCATGAGGATGTTTAAGTACCGAAGTTTGGCGCCATTCCACGAGCGTGTGCAATTTTGAAGGGTGACATGTTAGGTATCTATTTACTCTGCGTAACTTCATCTTTCACATTATGCAAAAAAATTGGGCTAACTTTAACGTTTTAATATTTTTTAATTCATGGAAAAATTATTGCGCAAATACCGTGCGAGATAAAAAGTTGCAATGACCGCCATTGTATTCTCTAGGGTCTTTGCTAAAAAAACATATATATTGTTTGGGGTTTATATGTCATTTTCTAGCAAAAAAATGAGGCTTTTTACATGTAGGAGCGAAGTGTCAGAATTGGCCCGGATGCGAAGTGGTTAATGACCAGCCAGAGTGTACCACCCAACACTGTTGGCTACAGTTCTGTATACACCAGGGGTCTCAAAGTACCGGCCCGCGGGCCATTTGCGGCCCGGTTAAAAATGGCCCGCAGCGCCGATCCAGGATGTCTTTTTGCACAGGCACCGCAGAGGGGGAGGCGCCCAAGAGCTTTACCTCTCTATCACCTCTGTTCTCTCCTCTGCACACTGCCGCAGCCCAGAGAGAGAACAGAGCGGAGGAAGGATCCGCCCATCGCCCCGCCCACCTAAGCACTGACGATCAGAGCCCCGATCCAGGGTCCTGCTGCTCAGAGCGGGAGATTGTGTTCTCTGGGTGCCCTGTCACTAGGCCTCTGTGGAAGCCAGGAGGAGAGAACTCGGGAGCCAGACGATCCTGACTGCCAGGAGAGGTGAGTGAGGCAAAGTCCTTAGTGGGGTGAATGGGGTATTTTATGGAGTGTGGAGGGGGGGTAATTGTGTAGTGTGGGGCTATTTGTGCAGTGTGGGGGGATTTGTGCAGTGTGGGGGGGATTTTATGGAGTGTGGGGGGGATTTTATGGAGTGTGGGGGTATCTTATGGAGTGTGGGAGGATTTGTGCAGTGTGGGGGTACTTGTGCAGTGTGGGGGTACTTGTGCAGTGTGGGGCTATTTGTGCCATGTGGGGGGTATTTTTTGGAGTGTGGGGGGCTATTTGTGGAGTGTGGGGGGCTATTTGTGCAGTGTGGGGGGCTATTTGTGAAGTGTGGGGGCTATTTGTACAGTGTGGGGGCTATTTGTACAGTGTGGGGGCTATTTGTACAGTGTGGGGGCTATTTGTACAGTGTGGGGGCTATTTATGGAGTGTGGGGGGTATTTTATGGAGTGTGGGGGGTATTTGTGCAGTGTAGGGGGATAATGCTGGGGGTTAATAATGCGTTTGCTGACACCAGTGATGGGGGTTAATAATGCGTTTGCTGACACCAGTGATGGGGGTTAATAATGCGTTTGCTGACACCAGTGATGGGGGTTAATAATGCGTTTGCTGACACCAGTGATGGGGGTTAATAATGCGTTTGCTGACACCAGTGATGGGGGTTAATAATGTGTTTGCTGACACCAGTGATGGGGGTTAATAATGTGTTTGCTGACACCAGTGATGGGGGTTAATAATGTGTTTGCTGACACCAGTGATGGGGGTTAATAATGCGTATGCTGACACCAGTGATGGGGGTTAATAATGTGTTTGCTGACACCAGTGATGGGGGTTAATAATACGTTTGCTGACACCAGTGATGGGGGTTAATAATGTGTTTGCTGACACCAGTGATGGGGGTTAATAATGTGTTTGCTGACACCAGTGATGGGGGTTAATAATGTGTTTGCTGACACCAGTGATGGGGGTTAATAATATGTTTGCTGACACCAGTGATGGGGGTTAATAATACGTTTGCTGACACCAGTGATGGGGGTTAATAATGTGTTTGCTGACACCAGTGATGGGGGTTAATAATGTGTTTGCTGACACCAGTGATGGGGGTTAATAATGCGTTTGCTGACACCAGTGATGGGGGTTAATAATGCATTTGCTGACACCAGTGATGGGGGTTAATAATGCGTTTGCTGACACCAGTGATGGGGGTTAATAATGCGTTTGCTGACATCAGTGCTGGGTATAGTATAGTATATTATTGCTGGTATAGTTTATTGTTTTAAAAGTTTGCATGCGGCCCCCATGGGATATGAAAACTTGTCATGTGGCCCTCAGGCAATTTGAGTTTGAGACCCCTGGTATACACTGTGGATGCATGCTTCATAATGTTACTATTTGAACTTTACCTATTTTAAAGAAAACTTATTGAAAATGAAAATAAATTAGACCAGATTGTTTGTTCTGTACAATGCTTTTACTGTGTCAAAAATTTTGAAGAGTTCAAAATCTGGTGCAGCTGTGCATGGTAGCCAATCGTCTTCTAACTTCAGCTTGTTCAGTTAAGCTTTGACAAAGAAAAAAAAACAACCTGGAAACGGATTGGTTTCTATGCAGAGCTGCACCAGATATTGCACTCTCCAGCTTTAGTAAATCTTCCCCAATGTGTTTAGACTGCGTTGCAGCAGCTTTAGACCAATGCTGGTGAAGGTTAGATTTACCAAAACACTCACCTGGAGTCACTTTGCTCTAATAACTCTGGATCCTCCTCATGTACTACACTGAGGGACCCTCTTTCTGACTCAGAATCATCATCCTCCACCGAGGCTTCACTCTGTAAGCTGGGCTTCACGGCATGGTGGACAACAGGAGCTACAATGTACTGTCTTGGTGGAACCTGAAAAGAATAAAAACTTTTGTTTTTCTGTGGTCAGAAGGTTTCAGACATATTGTGAACGGAGTGTCACTGCTACATACATTTCTTAAATAAACACAAATAAATAAAACAAAAGAAGATGTAAAGGATTCCAATTATTCTGTAAAACTTTTGTCAAACTTTAAAGCCCAACTGGAGGATCTTTTTCAGCCACAGCTCCCAAAATACGAGGGGTCTTCAAAAAGTTTCCACGTTCCACACTTTTTTTAAGCTCTATTTCTTAGGCTCCGTTCACATCTAGGCGTTCCGTCAGCCTGCAATCCCGAATCGCCGCAAATCAAGAGACACCCTAGCGATCCCTGTCAGTTCCAATAGCACCCCGATCGTGCGTCTGTCCGAAACTTCTTTTGGGTGACAGGCATACCGCAATTCTGTTTGCGAGATTTTACCACGATTCGTCAGGCGATAATTGCAGCAAAATCCATACCTCTCCTAATACAAGAAAGAACTTTGCTTGCATTGGAAACCGCTACTTGGCATTGCATGCGATTAAATGAGCTTATGATCTACCAAAACCCCCAGATCCTTCTCCACTACGGATCCCCCCAGTTGTATTCCCCCTAGTATGTATGATGCATTCATATTCTTAGCCCCCAAGTGCATAACTTTACATTAAACCTCATTTGCCACTTAGTTGCCCAATTAGGCCGGGTTCACACTGGGGCGACAAACGCTCCGACATTGGGAGCTCATGTCGCATGACGTGTGAAAATTAATGTTTCCCTATGGGAGCCATCTTAACTGGTCCGACACATGTCGGTCCGACTTTGAAGATGCTCCCTGTACTACTTTGATCCGACTTCAGCCCATTGACTATCATTGAAGTCGGATCAAAGTCAGACCGCAGTCTTGCATGATCCGACTTTGGCATGCGACTTGTGCTCTGCTGCTCTTGAGGGGGAACTCCACGCCAATTTTTAAATAAAAAACCGGCATGGGTTCCTATCCAAGAGCATACCAGGCCCTTGGGTCTGGTATGATTTTAAGGGGAACCCCTACGCCGAAAAAACTGCGTGGGGGTCCCCCCAAAATCCAAACCAAACCCTTATCCGAGCACGCAACCTGGCAGGCCGCAGGGTAAGAGGGGGGACGAGAGAGCGGCCCCCCCTCTCTCCTGAACCGTACCAGGCCGCATGCCCTCAACATGGGGGGTTTGGTGCTTTGGGGCAGGGGGTCGACCTGCGGCCCCCTCACCCCAAAGCACCCTGCCCCCATGTTGATGAGGACAGGGCCTCTTCCCGACAACCCTGGCCGTTGGTTGTCGGGGTCTGCGGATGGGGGGCTTATCGAATCCGGGAGCCCCCCTTTAATAAGGGGGCCCCCAGATCCCGGCCCCCCCACCCTATGTGAATGAATATGGGATACATCGTACCCCTACCCAGTCACCTGGTGGAAAAGAATGTCAATTAAAAAAAACACACACAGGTTTTTAAAGTAATTTATTACACAGCTCCGGGGGTCTCTACCGTCTTTGGGGGTCTCCGGTGTCGTCTCCGCGCTCTCCGGTTCTTCCTTCCTTCTGCCGGGCCTCCGCTATCTTCTTCCAGCTCTTTTGCTAGCAGGGCCCGGTCTTCTCCGTCGCCTTTTTCCCTCGCTCTCCGGTTTTCTTTCTTCCTTCTGCCGGCCCCTCCACTATCTTCTTCCAGCTCTTTTGCTAGTGGAGGGGCCAGTCTTCTCCGTCGCTGTCTTCTTCCCTCTTCTCCTCCTTGATGTTGACTCGTCGCTTCCTCCCGCTGTAATACTGGTTGTTCGCTCCGCAGCGATTTATATAGGCTTCTCATGACGTCACAGTCACATGCTCCGGGTGGCCCCGGAGCATGTGACTGTGACGTCATGGGAGCATGTGACTGTGACGTCATGAGAAGCCTATATAAATCGCTGCGGAGCGAACAGCCAAGCATTACAGCGTCACAGGGTCAGGGGAAGAGGTTCGTATCCTCTAACTTAGGCAATAATGGATAATATGATGTCCCAGCCATTTATTTGGCAATTTGTGCCACAGATGTAGTAGTAAGGTTGCCTGACTCAAGGTAGCCACAAGGAAAGAGATAGGGATTGCTTACTGAGGTAAGGCCTAAACTGAAAGGAAAGGAGTAACTAGCATGAAAACACTGTTATTGGAGGTGATAGAGAACCTAACTCCCAGTTAGGGCTGAGAGTGTTTGATATTTCCAGAATCTCAGGAAAGATCCCATATGCCTGGAAGGGGTTAATATTCCTGATCTACTGTATATAACAGGGACCAGGGTATGGAAGATATAAATATCCCTTGGTATATTGATATGAAATGAAAAGAAAATTGGGCATATCTAAAAGACTTGAAAAAGATGCCTCAAGAATTTGGGTAAGGGGGTGATGGGGGAAGTGCTGGTGTAAAGAGGAATCAGAATCCTAATAAAATAAATATGACCATTTTTGGGCTATGATTAACCACTTAAGCCCCGGACCATTTGGTAGCTAGAGGACCAGAGGTGAATTCAGAATTTTGCACTGCGCTGCTTTAACTGTAAATTGTGCGGACATGCAATGTTGTACCCAAACGAAATTTGCGTCCTTTTCTTCCCACAAATACAGCTTTCTTTTAATGGTATTTGATTGCCTCTGCGATTTTTATTTTTTGCGATATAAACGGAAAAAGACCGAAAATTTTGAAAAAAAATGATATTTTCTACTTTTTGTTATAAGAAAAATCGAATAAACTCAATTGTAGTCATACATTTAGGCCAAAATGTATTCAGCCACATGTTTTTAGTAAAAAAAATGTCAATAAGCGTATATTTATTGGTTTGCGCAAAAGTTATAGAGTTTACAAACTAGGGTACATTTTCTGAAATTTACACAGCTTTAAATTTATGACTGCCTATCTCATTTCTTGAGGTGCTAAAATGACAGGGCAGTACAAAACCCCCCCAAATGACCCCATTTTGGAAAGTAGACACCCCAAGGAAATTGCTGAGAGGCATGTTGAGCCCATTGAATTTTTTATTTTTTTGTCCCAAGTGATTGAATAATGACTAAAAAAAAAAAAAAAATTACAAAAAGTTGTCACTAAATGATATATTGCTCACACATGCCATGGTTATATGTGGAATTTCACCCCAAAATACATTTCGCTGCTTCTCCTGAGTACGGGGATACCACATGTGTGGGACTTTTTAGGAGCCTAGCCGCGTACGGGACCCCGGAAACCAAGCACCGCCTTCAGGATTTCTAGGCACAAATTTTTGATTTCACTCCTCACTACCTATCACAGTTTCGAGGGCCATAAAATGCCAAAATCGCACAAAACCCCCCCAAATGACCCCATTTTGGAATATAGACACCCCAAGCTATTTGCTGAGAGGAATGGCGAGTATTTTACAGCTCTCATTTGTTTTTGAAAATGAAGAAAGAAAATATATATATATATTTTTTTTTTTTTTTTTTCAATTTTCAAAACTTTGTGACAAAAAGCGAGATCTGCAAAATACTCACAATACCTCTCAGCAAATAGCTTGGGGTGTCTACTTTCCAAAATGGGGTCATTTGGGGGGGTTTTGTGCTATCTGGGCATTCCATGGCCTCCGAAACTGTGATAGGCAGTGAGAAGTGAAATCAAAAATTTACACCCTTAGAAAGCCTGAAGGCGGTGCTTGGTTTTTGGGGTCCCGTACGTGGCTAGGCTCCCAAAAAGTCTCACACATGTGGTATCCCCGTACTCAGGAGAAGCAACAGAATGTATTTTGGGGTGTAATTCCACATATGCCCATGGCATGTTTGAGCAATATATCATTTAGTGACAACTTTGTGCAAAAAAAAAAAAAAAAAGAAATTGTCGTTTTTCCGCAACTTGTGTCAACATATAAAATATTCCATGGACTCGACATGCCTCTCATTATATAGCTTGGGGTGTCTACTTTCCAAAATGGGGTCATTTGGGGGGTTTTGAACTGTTCTGGCATTTTATACACAACATTAGGAAGCTTACATCCACTCTTCTAACCACTTGAAGACAAAGCCCTTTTTGACACTTTTTGTTTACATGAAAACATTTTTTTTTTTACAAGAAAATTATGTTGAACCCCCAAACATTATATATATTTTTAAAGCAAAGGCCCTACAGATTAAAATGGTGGGTGTTGCATTTTTTTTTTCTACACAGTATTTGCGCAGCGATTTTTCAAACGCATTTTTTGGGTTAAAAAATACACTTTTTTTTAATTTTAATGCACTAAAACACACTATATTGCCCAAATGTTTGATGAAATAAAAAAGATGATCTTAGGCCGAGTACATAGATACCAAACACGACATGCTTTAAAATTTCGCACAAACGCGCATTGGTGACAAACTACATACATTTTTAAAAGCCTTTAAAAGCCTTTACAGGTTACCGCAGTAGATTTACAGAGGAGGTCTACTGCTAAAATGATTGCCCTCGATCTGACCTTCGCGGTGATACCTCACATGCATGGTGCAATTGCTGTTTACATATGACGCCAGACCGACGCTTGCGTTCGCCATTGGGCAAGAGCAGGGCAGGACAGGGGTGCTTTTTTTTTTTTTTTATTATTAATTTTGCTTTTTTATTTTATTTTTAAATTGTTCCTTCCAAGTATTTTTTTTTTTTTTATCATTTTTATTGTTATCTCAGGGAATGTAAATATCCCCTATGATAGCAATAGGTAGTGACAGGTACTCTTTTTTTGAAAAAACTGGGGTCTTCTAGACCCTAGATTTTTCCTCTGCCCTCAAAGCATCTGACCACACCAAGATCGGTGTGATAAAATGCTTTCCCAATTTCCCAATGGCGCTTTTTATATCCGGGGGGGGGGCATTCCCTCCCACTGCTTGTAAAAGCAGTCCAGAGGCTAATTAGCCGCTAGGATTGCTTTTACATGAAAGCCGGCCGCAGGCTGAAAAGAATGATACCAAGATACCTAAACCCGCAGGCATCATTCTGGTATAAACATTCAAAGTCCAGCAACATACCAGTACGTTGCTGGTCCTTGTTGGACATGTATTGTAATCTTTTTATTTCATGCAGCCAGTTGGCTGAACGAAAAAAGAGATTGATCGGTGGGTATGCCCACCATTAGAATACCGCCCTTCATCCACCCACTTCCAATGATGGGCATACACGCACCATTTATATATGCCGAAGCATGGGGGCATCCTCCCGCAAAAAAGTTATGCCGCACACACATGGTCGGACTTTTCCACGGGCAAGCCTCCGTCGGAATTTCGACCGTATGTACGCGGCATTAGGAGCAAAATCGCTCCTCCGCCCCTGCTGCCCCAATGCTTCGGCATATTTGCTTTTTTTTTTAACTGTGGTGGTGAAATCACCTCCTACAGCACTGGAGTTGCAGGGATCAGGCCTGTCTCTGCGAACGCTGCAGTTATGTGTGTTTTTGTTTTGTAAGTGACAGTGATCGATCGATACTGCACTTGGGTGGCCTGGGCTGGACGGAGGGGCAAAACGCAGGTGCCAGCAGGTATCTGGGCTGATCCCGCTAACACTGCGTTTTTGGGAACCCTAAACTGCTGGGGACGCTAGTATAGATCAGATCAGATATTGATCTGTTCAGATACTATACCACTAAGGGGGGTGTATGCTTCACGCGTGGGTGTTAGCGTTACTGGCACTAACCTGACACTGCCTGGGGTGTGACGCAGACCCTCTCTGACGCTAAAACCTAATTGATATCACCCGCCGGGCGATCAGGGGGTTAAACCTTTATTGGGTTATATACACGGCGGGTGCCCTGACACTATAAAAAGCAAACTAACTAACCAGCGTCACCCATAACACTTATATGGTGATCACTGGTGAAAGGGTTAACTAGGGGCAATCAGGGGGTTAAAACCTTTATTAGATAATATATGGGGGCACCTGACGCTCTAAAAACCTGCGGCGAACCTAAAATAAATTACCAGCTACCGATCTGCATCACCGACACTAAGACAGCGTTTAGAAAAACGATTGCTTAGCGACAGTGGTGATGGGGGTGAAAGGGTTACCTGGGGGGGCGATCAAGGGGGTTAAACCTTTATTAGATAATATATTGGGGTACCTGACGCTATAAAAACATGCGGCGAACCTAAAAATAATTACTGGCTACGATCTGCATCACCGACACTAAGACAGCGTTTAGAAAAACAATTGCTTAGCGACAGTGGTGATAGGGGGTGAAAGCGTTACCTGGGGGGCGATCAAGGGGGTTAAACCTTTATTAGATAATATATTGGGGTACCTGACGCTATAAAAACCTGCGGCGAACGTAAAAAAAATTACTGGCTACGATCTGCATCACCGACACTAAGACAGCGTTTAGAAAAACAATTGCTTAGCGACAGTGGTGATAGGGGGTGAAAGGGTTACCTGGGGGGCGATCAAGGGGGTTAAACCTTTATTAGATAATATATTGGGGTACCTGACGCTATAAAAACCTGCGGCGAACCTAAAAAAAATTACCGGCTACCGATCTGCATCAGACACTAAGACAGCGTTTAGAAAAACGATCGCTTAGTGACAGTGGTGATAGGGGGTGAAAGGGTTACCTGGGGGGCGATCAAGGGGGTTAAACCTTTATTAGATAATATATTGGGGTACCTGACGCTATAAAAACCTGCGGCGAACCTAAAAAAAATTACCGGCTACCGATCTGCATCACCGACGCTAAGACAGCGTTTAGAAAAACGATCGCTTAGTGACAGTGGTGATAGGGGGTGAAAGGTATACCTGGGGGGCGATCAAGGGGGTTAAACCTTTATTAGATAATATATTGGGGTACCTGACGCTATAAAAACCTGCGGCGAACCTAAAAAAAATTACTGGCTGCCGATCGGCATCACTGACGCTAAGACAGCGATCAGAAAAATGATCGCTAAGCGACAGTGGTGATAGGCGGTGAAAGGGTTATCTGGGGGGTGATCAGGGGGTTAAACCTTTATTAGGGGGGGTTAGGGGGCTACACTGGACCTAAGACTAAACTTTGATGACACTTTTACAGTCACAAATGTCACTGATTGCAGTGATCACTAAATAAATGGTCACTGCAATCAGTGACACTGTGACTGGGGGCTGGGGGGGGGGTGATCTGGGGGGTGATCTGGGGTGTCTGGGGGGGCCTGGGGGGACGATTTATGTCCCTATGTGTCCTGGTGTCAGTGTAGTGTTGTGTGCACTGACCTGATATCTTCTCTTGTACGGCGCTCGGTATATGTGAGCGCCGCACCAGAGATGACATCACTTCCTCCTGCTCCCTCTGTCTGACACAGACAGAGGGGGCATTTCCATTCGCCGGGAGCGATCTCGAGGGGGTGGCCAGAAACGAATGGCTGCCCCCTCATCCCGGAACGCTTAGCCACCGCTCACTGTACAGAAGGGGGGTCCGATTGGACCCCCCAACTGTACAAAGGCAATCACGTACACTCTACGTGATTGTGCCTGTCGGTGCCATTCTGCCGACGTGTATATATACAGTGAGCGGTCGTTAAGTGGTTAAGCATAAGCCCAAGTATTACAGACAGGGCTGCCTAGCACTGAGACTTCGGGAGTTAGTACCTAATCCAGGCATTATCTGCCCAAGTAGTCTTACTGATGTACGATACTGAAGTTTTTTTTTTTTTTTTAATGGTTAGAGAATTCTACCTGCGTAAAGCAACATGCATGTGTTTCTGGAGAGTGTAGGGATTTCAGGACTCAAGATTACTCTAGGTATATGAAAGTACCGTATATACTTGAGTATAAGCCGACCCGAATATAAGCCGAGGCACCTAATTTTATCACAAGAAACTGGGAAAACGTATTGACTCGAGTAAAAGCCTAGGGTGTCTATCTGCATGCCTCACTGTGCCTTACTGTGCCCATGACTCACTGGGGGTGATTCACTATGGGGCGATCAGATTGCACAGTGTATGGGGAAATGAATTGCTCAGAGAAATGAGTGGATGTAAATGTCATCCAATCAGATTGGACAGTGTATGGGGAAAGAATTGTCCAGAATGCACAATACACAGACGTGTTGAGAAGATGTTTTCATGGAAGTTTTGGCTCCACCAATGATTATAGACTATCACCATAAAATGCACAATTACAAGTCCAGTAAACATCTGCACAGTTGTTGATAGGAGGAAGATCTCTAGAATGAATATTGAGTTGTTTCAAAAAGAAATGAATGAAAGGAATAAAAGTGGAAGCAATATTCTCCATGTGATAAGGAAAAGCTCATTAACATGATCAGCATTACAACAAGCAAGTGCCCGATGTCTGTTTCATATGTAAGAATGTGTATGCGCCCGTACGCGCAACGATTCCGCGAATCCAGCGCAAGTCGACAGCATGCGTCATGTCGCAATAATTATTCCTGCCCGCGCAAATGCGCCAACATTTTCTTAAATCAGCCCCACTGCGTCCATGCCTCACTGTCACTGTGCCCATGCCTCATTGTGTCCATGCCTCACTGTGCCCAATCTCCCTACCTGATCTCCTGCACTGTGTGACTAGACTGACGTTTAACATGGGAGTCTATGGAAGGGGTGCCCGGCTTTGAAAAAAAGGGATTTTTATAACAGCTTACCTGTAAAATCCTTTTCTTGGAGTACATCACGGGACATAGAGCGACTTAGTCATTACTAATGGGTTATATAGATACCTTCAGGTGCTGGCACTGGCAACTTCCAAAACCGGAAGTACCCTCCCCTATATAAGCCCCTCCCAGCCGGGAGTACCTCAGTTTTGTAGCAAAGCAATAAGTGTCGCCAAAAAAGAGGGGTGGGAGCTCTGTGTCCCGTGATGTACTCCAAGAAAAGGATTTTACAGGTAAGCTGTTATAAAAATCCCTTTTTCTTTTTCGTACATCACGGGACACAGAGCGACTTAGTCATTACTAATGGGACGTCCCAAAGCAATGCCAAATGAGGGGGGGGATACACTATACATAAGCTGGGCGCCATCAGGCATGAGGATCTTTTGCGGCCTGCAACACACTGCGCCCAAAGGCGACATCCTCCTGACTTCTAACGTCCACCTGGTAGAACCTAGTAAACGTGTGTACTGAAGACCATGTTGCGGCCTTACAGATTTGAGCCAGGGAGGCCTGGTGATGCACTGCCCATGAAGTTCCAACTGCTCTCGTGGAGTGCGCCCTAACTTTGAACGGAGGCGGTCTCCTTCTCAAGCCATAGGCTTGTATTATGACCTGTCGAATCCACTTGGCTAAAGTAGATTTTGATGCTGCCTGACCCTTTCTGGGGCCTTCCGGCAGAACAAACAAAGTATCCGTTCTACAAATCTGAGCAGTGGCTTTTAGATAAGCTTTAACTGCTCTTACTACATCCAAAGAATGCAATAACTTTTCCTCTACCGAGGTAGGTTTGGGAAAAAAAGAAGGAAGAACCACATCTTGGTTCAAATGAAACCTCGATACCACCTTAGGAAGAAAGGCTGGGTGAGGACGTAATACTACTCTGTCCTTATGGACAACCAGATATGGCTCCTTACAGGACATGGCGGCTAATTCCGATACTCTTTTAGCCGAACAAATGGCTACTAAGAAAATCAATTTCCTGGTGAGAAGAACCAAGGAAATGTGCTGCAATGGTTCAAATGGTTGTTTCTGTAGAACCGACAGAACCAGGTTTAAGTCCCATGGACATATGGGAATACTAACCGGAGGGCTAATACGCATCACTCCTTGTATGAAAGCTTTGACTAATGAATGCAAAGCCAAGGGCCTTTGAAAACATATTGACAAGGCCGAAATCTGACCCTTGATAGTACTCAAGGCAAGCTTCCTATCCACAGCCCACTGTAGGAAGTCCAGAATCCTACCTATTACGTACTTACGCGGATGCCATTTCTTGGCCTCACACCACGCGATGTACGCCTTCCAGATCCTATAATAGATCTGCCTGGATACCGGCTTCCTGGCATTGATCATGGTAGATACCACCGGATTAGAGAGACCTCTCTTTTTTAGAATGTGGGCTTCAATAGCCAGGCCGTCAAACCTAGGGCTTGTAAGGAAGGGTGGTATATCGGTCTCTGCGAAAGCAGGTCCGGACGATGTGGGAGGGTCCAAGGACTCCCCACTGACATCTTTACGATCTCCGCGTACCATGCTCTTCGGGGCCACGCTGGAGCCACCAGAATCACCGGTTTCTTTTCTACCCGGATTCTGCGGATTAATCGCGGTAACAATTGTGGCGGTGGGAATGCATATATCAGCTTGAACTGATCCCAAGGGAACACTAGGGCATCCGAGCCGCAAGCTAGGGGATCCCTTGTGCGAGACACAAATCTGTCCACCTTTGCGTTGAATCTGGATGCTAGCAGATCTACATCCGGTGTTCCCCACCGCTGGCATATTGCCTGGAAAACCTCGGGGTGAAGAGACCATTCCCCCGGGCATAATTGCTGGCGACTTAGAAAGTCCGCTCTCCAATTTTCCACTCCTGGGATGAAAACCGCGGATATGGCTGGGACATATCTTTCTGCCCATTTTATGATGCAATTCGCTTCCCTCTGGGCTGCACGACTCCTGGTGCCACCCTGGTGATTGATATATGCCACTGCTGTGGCATTGTCTGATTGAATTCTGACAGGGGACCCTTGGAGTTTGGATGTCCATGCTACTAGGGCATACCGGGCTGCTCGTATCTCTAAGAGATTGATGGGCAGGGCCTTCTCTGCTTCCGACCACTTGCCCTGGAGAGACCATTGCTCCAGTACTGCCCCCCAGCCTATGAGGCTGGCATCTGTAGTGACCACCTTCCAAGAAACCGGACTGAAGGGTTTCCCTTTTTCCAGATTCTGGGGCACCAACCACCAATGGAGGCTCTTGCGAACGGAAGGGGACAGGGACATTGGTAAGTCTAAAGCCTGAACTTTTTTGTTCCAGGCTGACAGTATGGCCCTCTGCAAGTTCCTTGAATGGAATTGACCGTAGGGTACTGCTTCGAATGAAGCCACCATTTTTCCCAGCAGCCTCATGCACAGGCGTATGGATGGTTTTCTTTTTGTACCCACTAAGTGGGTCAAATCTTTCAAAGACGACACCTTCTCTGGAGGTAAGAAAATCTTTCTCTGATTTGAATCCAGCCTTAGCCCCAAGTATTCCAGACTTTTGACTGGTCTTAGAGCTGACTTGTCTCGGTTGATAATCCAACCGTGATATCCCAGATACTTGATTGTCTCGTGAATAGCTACTTCCAGTTTTTCCACTGAGTGGTCTATTAGTAGCAGGTCGTCTAAATATGCCATTATCGTTACACCCCGTGTTCTTAGATTGGCCAATAGTGGGGCCAGAATTTTTGTGAACACTCGTGGTGCTGTGGCCAGACCGAAAGGTAAGGCTCTGAACTGAAAATGGCGCCCTTCTACTGCAAAGCGTAGAAATTTCTGATGGGCCGGAAAGATGGGAATATGCAGATAAGCATCCTTTATGTCGATCGAGGCTAACCATTCCTGCCCTTGTAGGGCGGTGGCCACCGATCGGATCGACTCCATCCGAAAAGTCCTGATATGTAGGAATTTGTTTAGCCCTTTTAGATTTAATATGGGCCTCACGTCCCCATTTGGTTTGGGGACTGTGAAGAGGTTTGAGTAAAACCCGAACCCGCATTCTTCCAAGGGAACCTTCATGATTACACCTTGGAGCAATAGTTGTTCTAGTGCCAGAAGGAGGGATCCTCTCTTCTGGGGATCGCTTGGCACGTTTGACCTCATAAAATGGGCAGGAGGAGTGTCTTTTAACTCCAGCTTGTATCCCAGACTTACTGCGGAGATCACCCATCTGTCTCTGATGGTGTCCCGCCAGGTCTCTGTGAACAACTGAAGTCTTCCCCCCACCCGATTGAGTGGGGGCAACCCTTCATGACTTGGGGGGAAGTTTCGCACCTCTCTTGACCCAGGGTTTCTTGTTACCCTGTGATTGTCCCTGATTTCTGCCCCCTGGATTTGACCGCGGAGGCCGTCGGAACTGTTTCACAGCCGATGTGCCAGGGACTGGAGAAGTAGGCCTCTTAAAAGAAGGACTTCTAACTTTGTTCTTAACCGGCAAGAGTGTACTTTTACCGGCAGAAATTTTCTGGATATACTTGTCCAGATCTTCTCCAAATAAGCGTTCTCCATGAAATGGGAAGCTAATCAGCAATTTCTTACAGGGATCCTCAGCAGACCAGTTTTTGAGCCATAGAAGCCTACGCATATGTACTACAGACAGCGTAAAGCGTGAGGCCTGTTGGATTGTATCCTTTATGGCGTCCACTGCAAAACACAAGGCTCTGGGTAGGTCAGCTAGGGCAAGAGCCTGCTAATCTGGTAAGTCCCTTAAGACTTGTTTCAACTGATCCTTCACTGCTTGGCAGACCCCAATAGCTGCTACTGCAGGTTGTGTCACCATGCTTGCTGTAGAGAAAGCAGATTTTAGTAAAGACTCCAATTGTTTATCTATTGGGTCTTTGAACATTGGAACATTATCTACTGGACATGTCAGTGATTTATTCACAAAAGAGATGGCTGCGTCCACTGTGGGCACCTTCCATTTTTGTATGAACTTATCCTCCATGGGAAATCTCTTGGGGGGAGTAAATATTTTATCAGGATGCTCCCAATCCTGGTAAATAAGCCCTTCCAATAAGGGGTGGATTGGGAAGGAACAGACAGTCTGGGGAGCTTTTAGCGACCCCAGCGAGGAGACAGTAGTGGTTGATGGCTCCGCAAGAGGCATTTTAAATGCTGATCGAACCATTGTTAGTCAGAGACTGAACCCATAATCTTTCAGCCTGAGATGCTGAGAAAGGTTCTTCCACTGTTGATTCCTCTATAACCGAATCAACCTCATCCTGATCCCCTTCAGGTAGGTCGATCTCTGTGTGGGGCTGTTCCTCCACTAACAGGTACTCTGAAGGAGGAGACGGAGATCGGACGCGCTTTCCCTGTGACAGGGAAGCAGCGATCAATGCTGTTAATCTCTCTTCCAATCCTCCCAGAGCTGAGGAAAAAACCTCCTCTGTTATATATACAGGAGCAGGTGGACTGGGGACAGCCGCAGCACCAGGTACTCCTGCGGGGTTCCTACGGCTACTAACCTCTGAAATTTCAGGGGAGATTGGTGCAGTACAAGCATGCCCAAAATCCTCAGAGCCCGATGGAGACCCCTTTTGCTTCTTGGAAGACTTATTTCCAGAGCGTCTGGACGACATATCCTTTAAGCACAGAGCTGAGGTATTCCCGTCGTCATACACCACTTTTACTGGTAATAGTCTAGCACAGTTGCTGCTATATACCAGCTGGTGTCCACTAAAGTGCCTTTCTATGGGGATGCCTGCATCAACCGCCTCTGTGTGCCACCGTTTTGTTGCTAGCTCTGTTTGCATCCAGCTGACACTTGTACTGTGTCTTTTATCCATGCTGGGACGCCTGCACATGCGCAGAAGCGCCGCGGCGCGCATCGAGCGTCATCCACCAGCCCCTCCCCTTTTTTTTCGCTCATCTCTACATAGGAGGCGCGTGCACGCGCGCGTGCCCGTGCGCCTTCGGCGCTTTTTTTGAAAAATAAGCAGGGACTAGGAGCCAGGGCCCTTTTTGCCGGAGGGCCTGTGCGGTGGATGAGCGCAGCAACAGGGCAGAGGAAGTGGATTCCCACAGAGAACTTACCAACTGCCTGGATCTTTTGACTTGAAAAGAAAAAGATCCACATGACAAGAAAAAATGGACCACAGCGGCCTCTAGTGGTTTAACACAGGTACCGCGGTCTCCCTTTTTTTTTTTTTTTCTTGACTACTATTAAAATTTTAAATTTTCCAGTAGTTACAGGCATGCACAGATATTTAGCGGGAATACCGTTAGGTAACAGACAGAAAGACAAATTAGGCTTGGGGGTCCCCCAATAGAACCAAGTTCCTGGGGGCCCCCACTTAGCTCTTCCCCGCCGCAGGACTTTGTTTGGTCCACAGAAGCCCAAACTTCACCTCTCACGGCAGGCATTGTATTTAAACCTTCAGGGACCGGGTTCCCAAGGATTCCACTCCCCTGGACCTGTATAGCACCCTGCACAGACAACATCTTGGTCGTGGGTATGACCAGAGCTCTGGATCCCAGGGTCCAGCCCTCCTAAGAGAGGCATTACAGGCAAAACCTTGCTCTTCTGTTGCAAGGCCCGGGTACCGACCGTTTAGCTATGAAGCTTTTTTGGTCGGATCCGGAACAGCTTACTGAGGCCCATAAAAGAACCTGTACGCAAGCCCAGTGAAAACACATGTTACTCTTTGGCCAACACCTTAGACACTGGCAAAAAACTGAGGTACTCCCGGATGGGAGGGGCTTATATAGGGGAGGGTACTTCCGGTTTTGGAAGTTGCCAGTGCCAGCACCTGAAGGTATCTATATAACCCATTAGTAATGACTAAGTCGCTCTGTGTCCCGTGATGTACGAAAAAGAAATCAGTGCTTCCTGGCCAACAAACTTTGCACACTTGTAGAGGAAGAGTGGGGCTACATGTGTGCCAAGTTTGGAGTCCAGGGGACCTACGGTTGACCGGGATTAGGGGCACAAAGTTGAAGATGGACACAGACGAGTATAAGCCAAGGGCGGCATTTTCAGCACAAAAAAATGTGCTGAAAAACTCGGCTTATACTCGAGTATATACGATAACTGAATGGACTTGAACCCTATGTTAGAAAAAAGTGCATATGAATGTTTTGTGTATATGTTTTTGTGGTCATAACACTTAGGTATCCGCTTATATAAAAAACTTTTTGTAACTGGTCCATTAGGAAAACGGGAAGAGATCTCAAGAATGAGTATGACACTCTGTGGTTCTGACTGCCTTAGCAAATCGGAAGATGAAAAAGAAAAAAGGAGGAAGCATAGATGTAACTCTACATAATAATTCTCTGAGACGTTGCTTGAATTTCAGGTTAGGGGTGCCCGTGCAATAAGAGCACACATAGCATACAGATGCCCCTCCTCCCCCTCCTAAGAGTGAGGAAGGGCCTTCAGAGAGAGGAAAGCATTGCAAAATACTTGATAAGGCTTAGGCTGGCCGTAGACGATAGAAGATAATTGCTCTATTCCCCCATCAACAAAGTCAGTGTTGATGGGGGAATGTCTCCCGCTCCGCTATTGCATTCTGCCAATGGGGGCACGGGGAGCATTCACAGCCGTCCGAATACAATCGTTACTGATATCGGCTATAGCCGCTGGCAGTAGCTGTATGTAGAAAAATGTGACATGCTGGTCATAACCAAGTTAAATCGACCGATCAACTTGAGTACAATCAGCTTGCCCTGGCATGGTTCGAATCTTGGCCGGTCCCTGCTGAACCAGATTTAAACCGCCAATAGCTGGCTTTAAACTTTTGGACTTGTGTCTAAAGGGATGGTTGAATCTAGATCTACATGTTACAACCTGATTGGAAACACTAAGCAGGTCTATGCTTAGAGCGCATAGAATCAGAAAATAACTGGGTGAGTCTTGTATGAACACGGTAAAGACCTAAGCTTAAAGGGTCAAGGATTCAGCCACATCCAGCAGTGCTAAAGAAGACTCTGGAGGACAGGACAGACTCTAAAGCTGGCCATAGATGGATTGAATCTTAGCCGGTCCCTGCTGAACCTGCCGAGATTCAATCCATCACTGGGCAGGCTAATTGTACCAAAGTTAATCCATCGATCAACTTGGGTGCAACCACCATGTCGGATTTTTAGCATGCCCCTACCAATAAACATTGTGTTATCCCCACTGGGAGAACACAATAGCTCCACGGGAGGCACTCTCCTATCAACACTGACTGCGTTGATGGGGGAAACTAGCAATTTTCTTAAATCACAATCTATGGCCTACCTAAGAGCAGAGAAAAATATTAGCTGAGAACACCAGATACATCGGCACTACTGCCCCATCAAGAATCAGACATGCAGCAACCATGTGGAGTAAAAGCAAAGTAAAGGCTAAAAGGAACAATCAAAGGCCCCAGGTACTCAAAAAACCTGGACAGCTGGGTAGCAGGTGAGGGCCAGATGGTTGAATGTGACCAAAGTTACTTTAGGCAATCAGCAGGAATCGGTCAAAGGTTTATATAACTACTTGCAACTAGGAGAGCAGTAGCGGGAGATGCTTCCTTGATGCTGTAGAGAGGGAAAAAGAGCATGTAGCATGACATTCCACCCAGAGGATGACGTCAGCTCTCAGTCCCACATCATTAACACCATCCACTGTAAAATTGGTGGGAACAGGGAAGAAAAGTGCCCAGCAGCCTATGTAAATGGACATGGAAAGTGCTCCGCATCAAACTTTTACCAGAAAGAAGTCTTGAATGTGCCCCATGCAGAACCCAGTGCCTGGAAGTCACTTCTAGGCAATCCCCACAATGTCCAGTTCAGTGAAGTCTAGGCCCGGCACTCTTAAAGTCAAGCTGAGCACAATTCAGGAGACAAAGTGATTTGAATTGAAGAAGAAAAAAAAGTCAGTGTTTAACACAGCAGAACTGAAGAAAAGACATCCATCCTCCTAGGACACAAGCAAAAAACAGGAATGCTGGTAGTAGGAGGGGTTATACCCTGGGCAGGCCTAAAGTTTTGGTTTGCCAGTGTCCAATCCTCTTGCAGAAGGCAATATAACTCAAAAGGTATAAGAATTCCTATGTCCTTAAAGACTTTAACTAGACAACTTGTCTTGAAAATGCCCGTTTAACACTCTGAGTGGAAAGAACTAGACAGTTCAGTTGGAATGTAGCCCATTATAAAGTAAACCTTTTTCTAAGATTGATTTGGACACTGCCATTACTAACCTCCTCCTGAAAATGTTAGGTGCTTGACTGTTAGCTGATCTTCTAACTTTAGTACGCAGACAATGACTAAGCAAAAGTATCCATATGAGGACAGTCAGATTAAATTTCAGAAGTCCTTACCCTCAAAATTATTCTAGGTTAGTGACTTGCTGTAATAAATTAAGAGTGTTGGCACAACAGCCAAACATAATGCATTTAGAGAATGAGAACTCAGCAATGACAGTCTACATGTTTCTCCTTAAAAAAAAAAGAAGATTCTCTTAAAATATGGAGTTGTCCTTTAAATGTCAGCACTTACCAGGTAAGGTTCTTCCAAAAGCCATACAGATGTGAGAATAGCCGCAGATGAGGTCTTGACGCGTATGGCGGTGTTGGATCCAACATGGCACAGTTCTGCTTTGCCTCTACTATAGAACAACCTGCAGTCAGACCAGCGGATCATCCACTCCACCAGCTTAATTTCATTGCTGTATTTGGCCTGAAGCTCAGCTCCAAGCTCTTCACTAGGTTTGCAGTGTTTGTTCTTAATGAGATAGTAGCTGTAATGGTCAAACATGTATCCAGAAAAAGTCAAATTGCAGTCATCTTCATGGCATTTTTGTGTTCTTTGATCCTGTAAGCCAAACAAACCATTTTTGACAGATCGTGATCTAATCCTATGAAAGTACTTCTCAGCTGAGGATAATGGCTTCCCCAGCATCACCGTTGAACATAAGACCGGAGATGGCTCAGTTGTGCCTTGAGTCTGAACTAATGTGCTGTCCACAGCAGGGTCATTCTGGGGCTCTGCATTAACTTTGTAGCAGGAACCAGCCCTAAAAACACTTTTTATCTCAGGCCGCCCCAGCTTGCGTTTTAGTGTAGTATGAACATCGAATGCAAGGGAGTTGAGCTCATGTTCTCGAAGATGCGGAGCAAAAGAAGTGAGAAAAGGAACCCCTGGCTCAGTGCTATGAAGCAAGTCCCTCTCCAGAAGATAGCTAAGAAAGAGATCCAGGAAGTTGGTGTACTCCTCATCATCACACTCAAACTCCCAGGTGCCAACTTTGGGTACAGTGGGTCCGTTCTCAATGGGCATCTCATTTCTCTCTTTAATTTTTTCTCTGACTTTGTTTGGCATTCCACTGAGCATGGGTTTACTGAGTGGGGTGTGCCACTCAGCTCTGCAAAAGAGGATTAACATATACTGAAAACTAAAGATAATCCAACCAAAGAAAAAATAAAATGTACACTCCATCCAAAATAATGTAAATGTAAAAAGACAGTGTCATCAAGAAACATTTTTTATGATGTTGCTGATCTTATACAGCAATTCATTATGCCCTTTGTCAGTAGCAGATGTTGTTTTCTTCAGTGTCTGACACTCTGGAAAAGCCCACAGTGGCCCATCAGGGTGTCTGGCTGCTGTCTGTGAAGCCTCCAATGCCCTGTAAGTGGCAGCAGGGAGGAGGCTAAGTTTTCCCTGCCTGTGCCAAGCATCTGAACTTACTGCTGCTCATTAAAGTGTTACTAAACCCACAACAGTAAAATCAGTCTGTATATGCAGTAAAGCACGCTTGTTATACTCACTGTGGAACTTAGGGGTTAATCCTCCGTATTGTGTAACAAGTAGGTTTGATCCTGTCTTCTCTGATCCTCCCCTTTTTCCATTGTTCCCTAATAATTTCCTGATAGTACAGAGCTTGGGGACAAGCTTCACATGCTTAGTTTGGTGTGTATTGCTAGAGAAGTTTTTTTTTTCCTTGGGAGAGTGCGTATAATCAGCACAGGGCCAATCAGCATTGTCCAGACAGAAGGTCAGGGGTCCTGCATAGGACAGCCAGACTAGAATGAAAACTCCTCCCTACATGCTTTAACCAGCGCTCTGCTGGACACCGATAGATGTCACAAGACTGCTATATACTGCTGATAAGAAAGGGTATTTAACAGTTTATATTTACTAAAACTATTGAATTTCCATGTTCTGTGTACTGTGGGAGACCAGATATAGTGAATGCAGGGTCCTAGGTTTAGTAACACTTTAACAATGTGCAGCTCCACAAACAGCAGCCAGTCATCTTGGGGGCCTCGTAACCAGAACAGAGCCTACTACAGATAGCCTCTGACACTCCTAACATTTTTTATGTACATGAGCAGCCTAAAAAGGTGTTACTTTCTGACAGCATCTCTCTAAAGCTAGGTACGCAGGTTTGATCCTTGTTTAGCCCTCTCTGATCAACAGAAACCAATCGATAGACTGGCTTCTGTCAAACGGTCCTGCTGAAAAAACAGCATTCGATCAGCGGCTGCTGCTCTGATCAGTGAATTCTGACATTGCTTGTGTGGATGCAGGAATCAGATTTTATTTTTCTGTTCTGCCAGCTGGTTGAATGAAAAAAAACTCACAGTGTGTACAACCCAGTTTTAAACATGAACTGTGGAATCTGCCCCCAAAAAGGCAAAGGAGGGCTAAGGACTGGTCATCAGTATTGCATATACACTCCCTGCAGCTGATCAATTCCCCACTACTGACTTAGGCCTTGTTCACCCCTATGTATTTTTAGTGCATTTTGCAGATTTGCACTGCAGTCCATTTAACATGGTTTCCTATAGAACACATTCTGTAGTGCAAATCTGAAAAATGCAAAAAGCAGTAAAAATGCATAGGTGTGAACCAAGCCTTACTATGCCTTGTTCTACATTGTGTCTCTGTGTAGATGCACCATCTTGGATGGGGAGCAGGGCATTGTTTCATGATGTTAGAGCTGCTCCCCCGATGACTGGTGGAGTAATTAAAAACAATAGAGTTACACAAAGCACAAATTCACATAATTAATGAAGCAGAAAGAATGCAGATCTATACACTGCAGGTCGGTCCCCAAGCACAGCTTCTTCTCCAACAAAGACAACAGTGAAATGAACAGTGGTGACATCGCTAAATCTAACTAGCAGTTAAGGGAATGGTGCCTTAGATCAGGGGTCCTCAATCTCCTCCTCCTCCGCAGCTAAATTGATTGAATGATCAGGAAGCACTATGTACAGTAGCTTCCTGTTCATTTACAAACTGGAGACGAAGCTCACTTATCAGCAGAATCTGGGGGGAAGTTCTGTTGCAAGTTCGCAGTCACTGAAGCGACCATGAGCTTACAGCAGGACGACGGCAGGAGACATATGGTATACTGACCTGACCAGCTGGAAGCGCTTCTGTTTCGCAGTATTTCAATAGAAAAGGTAGTCGGCAGCTCCAGAATCCAGTAAAATCAATAATCTTTATTGCTACATATAGGTGGATAAAAACAGCTTACATGTTTTCGCACAAAGCCTTGATCACAGCATGTGATCAAGGCATTGTGATGAAACATGCAAGCTGTTTTTGGATTCTGAAGCTGCTGACTAACTTTTCTTCGGAATACTTGCAACAGCGGATGGAGATTCTTTAAGCCTGTGCACCCAGCTGTAAGACTCCACTTCAGATTTGTCACGAGTCTCTTTTGATGAGTGAGCATTGCTCTTGTGTATCGTCTGTTCCGCAGTATGCCTTAAGTCGGTGGTAGTGAAAGGGTTAAAGTGGAAGTCTGGTCAAAACCTAAGCTTAAACCTGCTCCCACTCCCATTCTAAGCCCTATACTAACTACCCTGTAAAGGAAAAATGCTTATACTTACCTAATCCAAGAGCACTCTGGTCCAGTCACATGATCTCCCCAGAGGCTGGCTTCAGGGGAGAGGAGAGATTGCTGACAACGACTGCAGAGCGTGGGCAATGACATCACCCATAGATTTACTATGGAGCGAACGTTGTCAGCCTCCTCTCCCCCAAAATTGGAGTTGGGAGCCTTCTTTCCTTTCCAATATTGAGGTTTCCTGCGTGGGTGTGGATGGGGTGCCCCGCTCCAGTCCACTTACTGAGCCACTCCAAGTGGGGACATTTCCTGATTTGCTTGCCAGATTTGTGGTGTCCTCTACATGGCCCATGAATTTGCTCAGAGCTGATGTGCTGTCCAGACTACAGTCTCAATCATTTTCACGCTTGAAGGAGGAGTGAAGCCACATACTCCCCTATCCTTAGGCTCATCTGCCTTGTGTTCTCTGCCTCTCATGATGATACTTCATGAAGCAATAACTCCAAGTTCAATACCACAGGAAGTACTTGACAGAATCCCTGTGTGCCTATGGTCCACCGGACCGGAAGACATCGGTCACCTGAAAGTGCCACCAGTTTTAGTAGAGCTCAAAGAGGGAGCATCATTGCCCCGGAAACCACAATATCTCAAAACGGGTTGAGACCCTTGTGTCCAATGGATCTCCCATACTTCAGAATGCAATACACCCTTGTTCCCAGTGAAGAAACGGACCCCAAGAGGAGAACCAGAAAAATACAGAATGGTCCAAGACCTCCGAGCAGTTAACGAAGCCACAGTGTTGGACACCCCAATTGTGCCAAATCCACACACCTTATTATCAGGTATACCTCCAACGGCTGAATACTTCACTGTAGTGGACCTGGCAAATGCATTCTACAGTGTTCCCCTGCATCCTTCCTGCAGGTACCTCTTTGCTTTCTCCCATGACAACAAGCAGTACACCTGGGCAGTTATGCCACAAAGGGCGCAAAATTCTCCAAGCCAGTTTGCCAAAGCCATAACCTCCATACTCGATACATGGCAAAAAGAACACCCTGCAGTGACTCTTCTCATATATGTGGACAACCTTCTCCTCTGCGCAGATGTCCAGCCCACTGTGGAAGAAAATTCAGAAAGTCTACTATGCTACCTTGCGGGCCAAGGCTGTAAAGCCTCCAAAGCCAAAGTTCAGTGGTGTTCCAAGACAGTCACCTTTTTGGGCCACTGCATTTCCAAGGGCACAAGACATATCACATCAGACCGGGTTGCTGCAATCCAGGATATTCCCTAACCACATGCAACTAAACAACTGCATGCTTTTCTTGGACTCATATCTTACTGCAGGGCGTGGATCCCTGATGCTTCGATCCTCATGCAACCACTCTATGATGCTCTCAAGTCTGTGCCATTTACCCTGTCAAGCGAGGCCCTGGACAATTTTTTTCTGCTGAAGCAAGCAATATCCACAGCCCCTGCTTTGGGCCTCCCAGATTATGGAATACCCTTTAAACTGTTTATGTCGGAAAGAAAAGGCCACGCCACAAGGGTCCTGGCTCAATCACATGGCGGACGGACTAGACCCATTGGGTACTATTCATGCCGCTTAGACCTCGTGGCTAGGGGTGGCCCTTCCTGCTTAAGAGCAGTCTTTGCTGCCCAAGCACTGCTGGACAAAACTTCAGACCTTGTTCTAGCACACCCCTGCTTCTTCTGGCACTGCATGACATTGCTGCCATCCTGAATCAGGTGCAACCCCGCCACCTGTCCACCGCCAGACATCTTCGGTTGCATATCTCCCTCCTCCTTCCTGACAATGTGACCCTCCAAAGGAGTCTCACTCTCAACCCGGCCACCCTTCTGCCATTTTTCGAGGGGGGACAAGAAGGAGACTGAGAATGTGAAGAAGGAGACGGAGAAGGTGAAGAAAAAGACCCCTGTACTGCTCCACATGACTGCCTTGAAATGATGCACATGGAAACCACACACTTACCTACAGTGAGTGAAACTCCTCTGGAAAACCCTGACTACACACTTTTTGTGGATGGCTCCAGATATGCAGATGAAGGAGGCAAGTACCACACAGGTTTTGCTGTGACCTCTGAATTTGAAATTCTACAAGCAGGACCATTACCACCAACTGTATCTGCTCAGGAAGCAGAGCTCCAAGCCCTCACTACAGCGTGTAAGATAGCAGAAGGTAAAAGAGCCAACATTAACACAGACTCAAGGTGCGCCCTGCGAGTGGCTCATGAATTCAGTATCATCTGGGGGGCTAGAAGATTTCTGACAGCGGCCGGAACACCGGTTAAACACGGCCCAGCCATCAAGGAGTTAATGGATGCACTACTCCTGCCTGACCAAGTGGCTGTCTTGAAGGTTAAAGCACATGGTAAACTGAATTCTCAAGAAGTCAGAGGGAACCACCTGGCGGATATAGCTGCCAAACAAGCAGTGAAAGATCAACGAAAAACGGCTGAAGTGGCCGAAGAGGAGAGTGAATCTTCAGCGCAGGTGCCTTTGACAGTACATGTGCCATCTGACAGGCTATATCTAGCCTCTATGCAAAATGCAGCTCACACAGAAGAACATTTGGAATGGATCGATAAAGGAGCAGAATACGATCTATATCTGATGAGAGGGAAAACCTGTTAACCAAAATATATGTGTATCCAGCAGTCATCCAATGGGCACATGGACCTGCACATCTCTCCAAGAACTTAATGAATTCACTGAACAGCAAGTATTACTGGGCCCCAGGGATAACCACCCTAACCAGAAATTACTGTGCCTCATGTGCAGTATGTGCAAAATGCAACCCGGGGAGGACAGAAAAGACACTGCAGAAGCATTTGGCGAAGCCCCTCTATCCATTCCAGAGGATACAGATTGATAATATACGGATGCCAAAAAGTGTCTGATATGAATATGCCCTAGTGGTGGTGGACATGTTCTCCGGCTGGCCAGAAGCCTACGCTGTTACAAACATGACAGCCAAGACTACGGCTAAGAAACTACTGAGTGAGCTAGTATGTAGATTTGGGGTCCCAGAGGTGATAGAGAGCGATCAGGGCCCAGCCTTCACAGCAACCCTTACAAAAGAGATTTGGGCAGCACTGGGAGTTCAGTTAGCTCTACACACCCCATACCACCATTAAAGCAGCGGGAAGGTAGAAAGGATGAATGGGACTCTAAAAAACAGGATGTTAAAGATGGCCCAAGAGACTAACATGAGTTGGCCAGACAGTTTGCCCATTGCCCTGTTCAGTGTCAGACACACCCCCCGGGGGAAACATGCTCTGTCCCCTTATGAAATTTTGTTTGGTTCAGCACCCAGACTTGGCTGTTATTTCCCACAGCAGTTGCAATTACAATCTGATGTGTTAACTAGCTATGTTACACGTTTGTCTAAAGAATGAACCAATATCCATTCTCAAGTATTTTCCTCCATTCCAGACCCAGAGACAGACACGGGAACCCACAGTCTTCAGCCAGGAGATTGGGTGCTAGTAAAGAAGTTTGCGAGGAAGCACTCCCTTGAGCCAAGATATAATGGCCCAATCCAAGTTTTGCCGACCACAGCTACATCAGTCAAGCTAGAAGGGAAAAGCATCTGGATACACGCCTCCCACTGCAAGAAAGCCCCATCTCCTGAAGACAAGATTCTGCCAGCACCACAATGATGGTGTTGTATATCCTTTTTTCTAATAAGTTTGATAAAAGCTCAGCAGATGGTTATCACTAAAACAGGTACTCAACAGGCGGCCATCACTAAGATGAATGGCATCACCACATTTTGGTACAATTCATCCAGCACACAAGTAGTTGCGTTTACCTTTGATTTTTGTAGTATGGTACCCTGGCATTGCAACCAGTGTACACCGGGTTGGGCAAAGCGGGCTTGCATGACGCCTAGCCCGACTCAGATATACATATGTATAACGGATGATTATTGGGGATACAACTGACAGTTGGGGATCAGTTGGATGGAGTACCGGAGCAGGCTGGGGGTATCAACCATGGAGCGCTTTAAAATGGAAATATAATGTGGGGAAGCCTCTCTTTAAGCGTAAGTCCATCTGGAAGTCAGGGTGCAGTGATGATGGAGAAAGACTTGTCTTAAACATTGAGAATCCCAACCCTTGTGATGCAGGACTTTACTGGTTAGGCAGGTACCCACGGTATGGTGACCCTCTAGCAAAATTTTACCTGAAAGACATGTATAACACATCAAAACCAATAACAAATCCCCTTAAACCTTCCACCATTGCTATAAAAGACATGATGGCAATGGCATACCCAACCTTTGAAGAGAAAATGGCAGCCGAAACTGGGTTCTCTGACACTAACCTGTGGCTTGAATGGATGAGATTCAGTGCAAACCAGCATAACAGAAGTAACTGCTATGTCTGTGGTAGTGCCAGGCCACATTTAGAGACAGTCTCTCTCCAGATCCCACCAGACAGTGAGGAATGTTTGCTCAGCCTGTTCACCAATACATCCACCAATCACCTGGGGAGGGCATCACCATATATCCTGGGAACTACACCTGTTACTCTAATTACCAGGGTAGGGGAAGGTTCCTGGGTAACTTCACTGAGGGATACTGCTCTACCTACAGCAATGTTTCAGGGAAGTTAACACAAAACCAAATCCAGTCCCTTGGTGACATATACTGGATCTGCGGGGACCGGAAAATCAGGACCAGATTAGAGGGAACCTGGACCAGTGAATGTGCCCTTGCAAAGGTCATTATGCCTCTCCATATCCTAGCAGAGGATAATCCTTTTACATACACTGACCCAACACCCAGTCACAGGAGGAAGCGAGCAGCTCCCTCAAGAAGCTTTGACCCCCATGTGTACATAGATGCCCGAGGGGTCCCAAGGGGGGTCCCTGATGAATTCAAGGCCAGGGGCCAGGTAAAAGCTGGTTTTGAGTCTTTGATCCCCATAATAACTGTCAACAAGAATGTAGATTGGATTAACTACATATACTATAACCAACAGAGATTTGTAAATTATACCAGAGATGCACTCCAGGGAATTGCTGACCAGTTAGCCCCCACTTCCTATATGACATTCGAGAACCGGATGGCCTTAGACATGGTCTTAGCTGAGAAAGGAGGTGTATGTAAAATGATCAAGAAAAACGGGAACCTGTTGCACCTACATTCCTGACAATACTGACCCAAATGGTAAGGTTACCCTAGCTATAAAGAAATTAGAAGAACTCAGGAATTACAGACCCGTGGGATCAATATTTCAGCTGAATGAATGGGTGGCAAAAGATGCTTGCTCAGATAGGGGTTACAGTATTAATAATCCTAATTCTTTTACCTCTGGTTGTATGCTGTATTCTGTCCTTTGTAAAGAAGTTAATGAGCAAGGCTGTAGGTAACAGTACACCTACATTTCTCCACAAAGAAGAAAAGGATCCCCTTATGAAGGAAGAGTATAAACCTTTCACTCCTTTACAGTCACTCCCCGTCCATAATCTCACAGTCCTATAGGGTTATAGGGATAGGATAGGGAACGCCTGACTGCCCTTCCCAAGCTGTGTCGAGGGGGATAGTGAACTAGTTACTACCCTTCTCTATGCACAGCCTAAAAAAGGTCCTGGGGAAATGGGCCAGGTGGGTAGGACCTTTAGTTTGAGGGAAAAAAGCCATTTTAGGGGGGACTGTGAAGGAATGTGATGAGCACAATGATAACCAGAAAATGCCTCTTTTCCATGCATATTCTCTATACTATAAAGTCTATAATGCTTTTGTCTGTACACAACTGCTGTAACTTTTCCTTACTCAATATGCCCTCTAATAACACCCCCTCCCATCGAAATGACTGGAGAAGACAGAAATGGCGGATACTCTCCTCTCCCATGCATGCTGAAATATGCGGAAGTGAAGATAAGACCAGGGACAACCAAGTTTGATCATCACGTTTTTGTACTCTTCTTGTATTTCAGCCAATCAGATGTGCTTTTCAGTCCCACATTAACATAATAGTGACGTATCGTGCTGTGTGTAAAAAGTTTAGTACTGCCTGTAATAAAGCAGAGATAACGGAGTAGTTCAACTGAGACGGATGTGTCAGTGAGTCATTCCCAGCGTGCACGCATTATCTACACTCTAGAATTCGGAACAGCAGTAGAATTCATATTAACCCTTTTGTGGCTTTCCACCTTTACAAGCCGATCACATGACCGTACTGCAGCACCTTAGATTACGCAAGTATAACCATCTTTCCTTTTGCAGGGGTCTCCAAATTATGGCCCTCCAGTTGTTCAGGAACTACAATTCCCATCATGCCTAGTCAGGTCTGTGAATGTCAGAATTTTACAATGCCTCATAGAATGTGTAGTTCCGCAACAGTTGGAGGAGCATAGTTTGGAGATCCCCGTTTTACAGAGTAGTTATTATAGGGCTTAGAATGGGGGTGGGAGCAGATTTAGGATTAGCTAGATTCTGACCAAACTTCAAAGTCACTACAGAGAGAGCTCCCAAGTATGCATGTTGGCTAGTTAGTTAGATCTACTTCATCTAAACAAAGGGGTTATTTTGTTGAAGACAAATCCACTGTGCACTTGGAAGTGCAGTCCCAGTAGATCTGAGGGGAAGATCTGAAATTAGGAGAAGCTCTGCTGATTTCTATCATCCAATCATGTGCAAGCAAAAATGTGTTTTTTTATTTTCATTGCATGTCCCTCTCAGATCTACAGCGACTGCAGTTCCAAGTGCATTTGCAGTGCACTTGCAGTGCACAATGGATTTGCCTTTAGTAAATAAACCCCAAAGTCTTCAAGGAATCTGTATGTTCTCCCTGTAAAAAAAGTACAAAAAATACCAGCAACGCACTTGAACGAAAGAGAAACTCTTTACTATCCCCTGATAAAACCAGAAAAACACATCCAAGCCTATGAATTTTGTGCTATGAAACCCACTAATCGTGGCAGGCTGCTATGAGTTTTATCTGAGGATGCAATAAAGATGGCCATTATATTCAAGCAAGAGTATTAGTGCTTTGGATGCTTTTACACATGGCTTTGGACTTGAGAACTTTGATGCATACCAGTGCATTTTTGATTGAGTCAAGTGTATTTTTTTCTCCCCTCTTTTTTCTAAACCTTAAAAAAGTAAATGTGTGTTCCAGTGCATTTTTAGTGCGTTTAGGTGCATTCCAGTGCATTTTTGAAACATTTTACAGCAGTCCAGTACAGTCCAGTCCAGGAAAAATGCAGCATGTTCTACTTTTTTTTCTGGAACGCACTGGAACTGCAAGCACTGGTGTGAACTATGCTATTCAAAGCCATGCGTTTTTGATGCAGGAAAAAAAAAAAAAACTGGTCTGCGTGTGGTGTGAACTGGCCCTAAGAATGGTTTAAATTTCTCTGTAAAGTGCTCTGGACTGTAAATGCTATACATGAGTAAAATAAATTAAGACATGAGGGAAGCCTCCGTACCTGTCCTCTGCAGCACTGCTACGGAAGGTGTCAGACAAGGTGTCTGTGTCACTGTAAATCCTGCCAAGGTCAGTAAGTGTGCTCCTGCTGAGACTAGTACCCAGGGAATATTTGTCATAGCAGTGTGATTCATTCTCTGTATTCTCATCCAGAGCTGGTTCCCAAACATGCATCTCCACTGGGCCGATGTTTCTCTTTACACGTCTGAGAGCTTTCACTCGCACCCTCTGCACATTATGGGTTACAACAGACATCATTTCTTCCCCTTCCAGTCCTGTACGAACAAAATAATACAAATTCCATATTACAAATGTCTTCCTTCGTCTCAGAATTTAATTGTATCAAAAGCAACACAGTCACCTAAATAAAATTGCAGCAATGTGTTCCCTGTAGGAGGAGAGCCAATATTTAACTCTCCTGCTTCCTACAGCTCTAAACACAGCTCCATTGTAGACAAATGTTTTTTTCTGGAACCAACACTTCTGTGAGTGTCAATCTCCTGGTCCTCCTTTTCACTCAGAAGTTCTTCCAAACCAAAAATCACTACTGTGTACTGTGGATACATTACGATCAGTAAGAGCAATCAGTGAGCGCTGCAGGGGACACAGGAAAGTCACATTCATGGAGTGTTGGTTTTAGAAGAAAGTGGGAAACCTGGAGCTGGAGATCTGCTTTAGGTACTCAGTCACTGACCCAGAACAAGCATTCCACCATGTAGCTAAACTAAAACTCCTGATCTGCACACGTGTTATACATCTAGGATTCAAAGTATTAAAGCCATTGGGTTACCATAATAGCCAAGCAACAAGCATTTTTAAGTAGAATATCAGAAATAGAAGCCTTTATATTTCTGTGGAATTTTCTTTTTTCCAGTAGCATATTAAAAGTAAGATATTTTCTTCTAACATGCTGCAATCTGTTAAATTCCTAGTTTAGTCATTACACAACACAAAGACAATAGTATTTTTTAAATCATCTCCTTCAATGCTTATGCAGTGAAAATAATTTCTGCTCATGGAAGTGCACACTACCTTTAATCATAGAGTGCCGCAGTCGCTGCTGAACAGAATTAAATTTCTCTCTTAATGGAACACGGACATCATCAGGATGTGAAAATGCCTTTACCATGAACTCAGCAACCTGTATGAAGCAGAGGCAGTCAAGTCAATAAGAATACATACTGCTCAAAAGCTGAACCATAGTGCCAGAATTCACAAGTATATAGGAAAAGATTTAATTTAACTTCCTTTTTTATTTTAGTAACAGTCCTTTAAAATGGAAACTGTGTTGGTTCAGTATACGTTTTATTTTTATTTATTATGGTCAGGACTAAAGAAACACAAAAACAAAATTCTCCTTTGTAAGTTAGGCAAAATTCAGTAACGATACATAAAGTTATTTTCTTAATTTGCATTAAAAGTAATTTTTTCAGGACAAGCTGTCCAGGGTCTACTACCTTCTTAGGTCCAACGAGTAATGACACACAGGTTTGACAAAGACAATTCTGAAATAAATAAAAAAATACAAAAGAAAACAAAACACAATCTGTGAAAGTAAGCGATGATTTAAAAAAGCACTGAGTACCTCTGTGTATCAGTACTTATTGGGCCTGGAAGAAGGGGGTAGACTTCTCAAAATCTTGTCACAAAAAATTTACCATTATTGCAAATAAAAACTTATAACAAATTCTGTTTTGTACAGAATTCAAATGCGTTTTTGCTAGTGCACCAATATGGCTTCACTCACCTAACACTTGAAATCAGAAAGAGAGAGGGAGATTGAAAGTTATAGCAAGTGTTAAAAGATAGAAAAGAGTGATAAGGAGAGACAGATAAAGAGCTAGAACACAAGAGAAATAGTCAGAAATAGAAAGAAACAGTGAGAGAGAGTGAGAGTGAGAGAATGTATATGAGAACATTTCACTTTGTGCAGTGCAATGACAATGTGTTGAACCCGACCTAATGCCAGACAAGGTTCAGCCCACTTCAGCGCCCATTACCCAGTTTCAGATTATTCATACAACTTGATAAGTAGCCCTTTAGTTGTCCCAGTTGTCATTTATTTCTTTGCAGCGTAGACCAACCTTTTTCACAGGAGGGAGCTCACTGATCAGGCTCAGGATAATATCTTGTATCAACTCCTCACAGTTTGCAACTCGAGTGAATGGCAGCATTCTACAAGCCCATTCCAGAGCTTCAAAACAATGCTCAGTCACGCAGGAGTCATACTCATCTGAGCTCTGGTGGAAAAGGGAAGAGATGTATTAATTTATTAAATTACATAACAAGTGGAGCATTCCAACTAATATCTCTGCCACAATCACCAGAAAGGCACCAAGCAGCAACACCCAATGTGCCCTTTTAGAAAAACAAAACAAAAAAAAGTCCAGAAGGGCACAGGCAATCTCCCTTAAGACTATTTCAAATAGTTGGAATACTCAGATTCCCACCCATGCAGGGTGAGGGGTTCCCAGGTGATCCACCACAGAGGCAAAACAGACTTGTAGCTTTCTCAGGATTGATAAATCATGATATGGGACCCAGAATTCAGAGACTCAGAAAGATATTGGGTGGGAAAGGGCTTCCAACCTTGAATACAGGTATTTGGGACTTGGAAGTGTTAGCCCACCTGCAAGAGAGGGCTGAAAAGGGCAGAAAGCAGTGAGTAGGTGTACGAGAGGTGTTGTGTGAAGCAGAGCGCTTGTGACTTTTCTTGACCAATGAAGCAGTTGGGTACTTCAAACCCTTGCCATGGGACAGGCATATCCTGGTGGTGAGCAGCATCTTTATTTTGTGTACCAGGAGTGGGGACTGTTTTACTTATCCTTACTGAAAGTAAGCGGTTTAATTTACCTTTTGAAAAATAAATTGCTTTGCTTTTACCAACTTGGCTGGCTAGTGATCCAAACACCCCCAAAATATAATAATGGGGAGATCACAGAACTCCTGCTGAAAATGGAAACATATTTTCTCTACTGTCAGCATCTACTTACTGAACTAAATCTTTCCCCTAGATGTAAATCCTGGAGCTTGTGCAGAAGCTTTTATTTCCTGGGCTGGACGTGTTTGTTTATTTATTTATAACAGGTACTTCTATAGTTCTGCCAATTTACATAGCGCTTTACATATATATATTGTACACGAACATCAGTCCCTGCCCTCAAGGAGTTTACAATCTAAGGTTCCTAGCTCACATTCATACATACACATACTAGGGTCAATTTAGACAGGGGCCAATTAACCTACCAGCATGTCTGAGTGTTGGAGGAAACCAGAGCACATGGAGGAAACCCACGCAGACACATGGAGAACATGCAAACTCCAGGCAGATAGAGCCATGGTACATATTTTACATAAATTAGCACTAAAGCTGCTTTTTTTCAATTTATGACTTACTACAACTAACTATAAAGTTGGAAGTGATCACTGAGCGAGAAGGAGACTAAGAAAATGCTTTCTCCTGCCTGAAGCAGACAAGGAAGCCACTTGCTGTAATATAAAAAAAAAGGTACCACTTTTTAAGGAACAACTATATTGTTACTTTATATTGTGCAGAAATGTATTAATGCAGACTTGTAAAGTTACCGACAGGTGAAATATCCTAAATCTGAACTCAAAAAGTGAAGATTTGCTGTTACAGTTAGAAATGGTAACAGTGTCTAAGCAAGAGCCGGACAATTTTACCTTTTGTATTAAATTCCTTGCAAAAAATAACCAGCGCACTTCTGGGAATGTGTGGGTGCCTAGGAACTCTTGTGCCTACAGCCCCATAGCTGTATATCTGTAGTGTGAGATCAAAGGCACTGGTGTATCTGACTGCTAGTCTCTGGAGTGAGGTCACTACTATACTGCTCTCACTGTTGTCCTTGCTTAAGTTTCTGACAAGAGGAAGCTAAAATTCTGCCTCTACCAAGATGGCCACTTCCATACACAAAAGACACAGTGAAGAACAAGGCATGGCAAATCAACAATGAGGTAAACAGTGCAGAACAAGGCAAGTAAGTCAGCAATGATGAAAACATCAGCTGCAGGTAGACTACAGGCATACAGTGCCTTGAAAAAGTATTCATACCCCTTGAAATTTTCCACATTTTGGAATGTTACAACCAAAAACATAAATGTATTTTATTGGGATGTTATGTGATAGACAAACACAAAGTGGCACGTAATTGTGAAGTGGAAGGAAAATGATAAATGGTTTTCAACATTTCTTACAAATAAATATGTGAAAAGTGTGGTGTACATTTGTATTCAGCCCCATTTACTCTGATAACCCTAACTAAAACCTAGCGGAACCAATTGCCTTCAGAAGTCACCTAATTAGTAAATAGAGTCCACCTGTGTGTAATTTAATCTCAGTATACATACAGCTGTTCTGTGAAGGCCTCAGAGGTTTGTTAGAGAACCTTAGTGAACAAACAGCATGAACATGAAGACCAAGAAACACACCAGACAGGTCAGGGATAAGGTTGTGGTGAAGTTTAAAGCAGGGTTAAGCTATTAAAAAAATATCCCAATCTTTGAACATCTCATGGAGCACTGTTCAATCCATCATCCAAAAATGGAAAGATTATGGCACAACTGCAAACCTACCAAGACATGGCTGTCCACCTAAACTGACAGGCCGGGCAAGGAAAGCATTAATCAGAGAAGCAGCCAAGAGGTCCATGGTAACTCTGGAGGAGCTGCAGAGATCCACAGCTCAGGTGGAAGAATCTGTTCACATCACAACTATTAGTTGTGCACTCCACAAATCTGTCCTTTATGGAAGAGTGGCAAGAAGAAAGCCATTGTTGAAAGAAAGCCATAAGAAGTCCTGATTGCAGTTTGCAAGAAGCCATGTGGGGGACACAGCAAACATGTGGGAGGAAGGTGCCCTGGTCAGATGAGACCAAAATTGAACTTTTTGGCCTAAAAGCAAAACGCTATGTGTGGCAAAAAACCAACACTGCAAATCACCCTGAACACACCATCCCCACCGTGAAACATGGTGGTGGCAGCATCATGTTGTGGAGATACTTTCCTTCAGCAGGGTCAGGGAAGCTGGTCAGAGTCGATGGGAAGATGGATGGAGCCAAATACAGGGCAATCTTAGAAGAAAACCTGTGAATCTGTAAAAGGCTTGGGACTGGGGCGGAGGTTCACCTTTCAGCAGGACAACGACCTTAAACATACAGCCAGAGCTACAATGGAATGGTTTAGATCAAAGCATATTCATGTGCTAGAGTGGCCAAGTCAAAGTCCAGACCTAAATCCAATTTAGAATCTGTGACAAGACTTGAAAATTGCTGTTCACAGACGCTCGCCATCCAATCTAACAGAGCTTGAGATATTTTGCAAAGAAGAATGGGCAAAACTTTCACTCTCTAGATGTGAAGCTGGTAGAGACATCCCCAAAAAGACTTGCAGCTGTAATTGCAGCAAAAGGTGGTTTTACAAAGTATTGACTCAGGGGGGCCGAATACAAATGCACGCCACACTTTTCACATATTTATTTGTAAAAAAAATAATTTAAAACCATTTATCATTTTCCTTCCATTTCACAATTATGTGCCACTTTGTGTTGGTCTATTACATAAAATTCCAATAAAATACATTTACGTTTTTGATTGTAACATGACAAAATGTGAACATTTCAAGGGGTATGAATACTTTTTCAAGGCACTGTAACTGGTGACTGCTCCCTCCTCTGGTTGCTTTTTATGGCACAGCTTTCACAGTTCAGTTTCTCTTTAAATCATAAGAAAGTCCTAAAGTTCCTCACCCCTACAGTGATGAGTATCTACAACTGCTTAATTTGCTTGTCATCACCCTCCAGCAGGTCACGAATGTCCCATACTCACAAGCAATATTCAAAATTAGGATCAACACTTTAATTTTTGCAAAAATCAACATTGCAACAATTGGGTAAAAAAAAAAAAAATAGTAACGTTTAAGCAGTAATCAATTTTTTTGGGCATATTCTATAACTATGACACCTCATGGATCAAATGAAAAAAGCAAAATACAAGTGCTCAGGCACAAACTCCTACAACAAAAGTTTAAACAGGTTCACTACAAAACAAAATAGATCCTGTACCTTAAAAAGCTTGCCACTGTCTCTGGCTTTTTGGTATTTTCTGCAGCTCAATGATAATCTCTCACGTACATGCAGCATCCAGCACAGAGCACAAAGCTCACGAAAGCATCCTATAAAGAGACACTTGAAACGTTACATGTGAGAGTGTAAAATTGCACTAAAGAAATGTAAATGACAAACTAAAAAAAAACTAATTTTAAAAAACACAGGCCAAATTGATAAAATAATGTAAAAATAATGTCACTGGTTTCTGTATAGCCACACACGGCTGTCATCAGTACAGCGCTATATATTCTTCTAGGGGTTCAATGGCAAAATATTTGTCTCCTGAACAGGGATTTTCTGGCCCACCTCCCCACTATGGACACTTTTCTATCTTTTAGAAGAGTAATGATTAAAGCTGAACTCCAGGCCTGAAAACATCTACCCTTGCACTGGGTCCCGAAACATTAACTGCTCATTTTTCCTAGGGTATGATGAATAATATGATATATTTACCCTATACCTCACTCCTGCAGAATATCTGCTCTTTGAGAGACTGGTCCCCTGAAACCTCTTCACTTTGCTTCCCGACCAGTCACAGCTCTCTGACCATCGCCACATAAAATGTAGGATCAGAAGTCTTGTACAGGTGGATGCACAAGGCCCATCCATGTTTTAGAGGGTTGGACAGTGAAGGAGAGCACTGGCTGCCATCAGAGAAAGGAGTAAGGTAAAAGTATCAATCGCTCCCTCAGCAAAAGGCGCAGTTCACTCTTACAGAGTGAAGGGAGACCAGGATTTAGAGCTCTGCTTACAGAATTTTCTTAATTTACTGTATAGAACCCCATTTATTTTTACATTTGGACAAAATATAGCTAAGGCAGAGATACAGAAGTGTGTTTGTGTGTGTGTATATATTTTTTTTTAAAAAAAATATTTTAAATTATCCAGCATATACAAAATGGCAAATCCACTTGTTCTGATGGATCAATTAATTGACAAAACACAAGCTTATACAGATTCAAATGTACAACATCAGTCCAAATTAATATACATATATATATTGCCGTACAAGGCAGCCATTTTCATCGACACTTCAAGACTATAAATGAAACAGTCCACACTCTATAAATCCTTACCATCCCGAATACCCGGACACCATTTTCCCTTAACACCTTAATAATAAAGAAGAAGGGGGAAAGAAAAGAAAAAGAAAAGAAGAGAAAAACAAAAGAAGAGAGGGGGGGGGGGAAGAACCCCAAAAAGTGTAAATGTACCCGCCGGCAGGGGAGATGGGTGCTCAGTAAATCCTCTTCTGCTATATTTAATACCCTTCAAGATACAAATAGGACATTTCCTTCCTCCGAGAATATGAATCTATTCCAATGAACCCAAGTTTGAGAGTAAACCTCATATCGATTTTGGACCAATAATACCAACTCTTCCATCTTATTTACCTCTTCAATTCTCATAAGCCATGAAGATATTGTAGGAGGCCTTGCATCTCTCCACTGACGTGCAATACACATTCTAACAGCATTCAAAGATGGCGAAGGATTGATTTATTATATGTTTTTTCAGGTATATTCGAGAGATGTAGCAGAAATAAAGCTGGGTCTTCAGGAAGGATGTAGTCTGTGAATTTCTGAGAAATTCAATGTACCTCCCTCCATAAGTACTCCAGCTTCGGGCAAGCCCAAAAAATATGAAGTAAAGTCCCCCTTATCTGCTTGACATCTCCAACATTTATCAGAAATCGGGGGTGGGTATTTATGAAGTAGTGATGGTGTGCGATACCATCTCGTCAGAAGTTTAAAGTTGGTTTCTTGGGCACGGGTACAAATTGATGATTTTAGAGCGGTATGTATAATTTGCCTTTGTTGTAAGGGGGAGAAGGTCCTTTCTAATGCCGTTTCCCCAGTTCTTTAAAAACGGAGGGACATACTCATCTGAGGGAGCAACTAGTAGCGCATACATTTGTGAGTGTGTGAGAACAGGGTCCCGTCTCCTTGCATAGTTGTTCTAAGGTGGTCATTGGTCCTTGGAATCTATCTGGGGCAGTAGAGTATTAAAAAAATGTCGTAGCTGTATTCCACTTCAATAGTAAAGACAAAAATGGTCATTTAGCGATGTCAGCACAGACAGTGAGGGCCAAGTTGTAGATTGTGCAAAATGCGAAGCCTGATAACATTGAGAGTCTAAAAGTTTCGTAAAAGGTCCCTCTTGTAGCCCCGGTAGGAAACATGGATTCCCCACTATAGGGTAGAGAGCATATCCGCAAGGTAGGCCCGGAGGTTGGGTGCTTTTTAAGCACAGCATTAAGATCTCTATAGCAACAAACCGCCCTACGCAATGGGACCATACATTGTGATTGCTCAATCTTGGCCATAATTTAAGATGTGTATGTCTACACCAATCTATTTATCTCCCCATATGGGCCGCCTGATAATATTTCAGCATGTCTGGTACCGCTAATCCACCATACTGCTTGGGCATAGTCATAAGTCGTCGTTGTAATCTAGGCCTTTTGTGTGCCCAAATAAAACTTGTTATTAGTGCATTGATCTGTTTAAAGAATTCTGGAGGTATATAAATCGGTAATGTTTGAAAAAGATATAAAAATTTAGGCAGAATTCACATTTTGATTATATTGCATCTCCCAAACCACGAAAAGAGGCCCTGGTGCCACTTGGAAAGTAAAACCCTTACCCTACTGAGTAAAGGTGGAAAATTCAAAACGTAAACTTGGTTTAATTTCGGAGGAATATACGTACCCAAATATTTAAGGGCCTCAGTGGTCCATCTAAAATGTAAATGTACTTTTAAAAGGTATCTATCTGAGCCATAGACATAGATGCCCCCATTGCCTCTGATTTGGACATATTTATTTTAGGTATGATAGGGCGCTATATTGATCTAGTTCTCTTAAGAGGTTCGGTAGAGATATAGATGGTTTAGTAAGTGAAAATAAAAGGTCATCTGCATACGCAGATACCTTATGGTCTAATTCCCCAGTTCGTATCCCGGCTATATCTGGATTCTGCCTAACCTTGCAAAGCAATGGCTCTAACGAAAGGGCAAAAAGGAGAGGTGATAGGGGGCACCCTTGACGAGTTCCATTGGAGATCGAAAAGGGTTCTGATAAAAGCCCATTTACTTTAATTTGTGCCATAGGTCTCGAGTAGACACTCGAAATCCATCCCACCATCCTCTCTCCCAGGCCCACATATCGTAGGACCGAGAGCATAAAGGACCAGTTAACCCGGTCAAACGCCTTTTTGGCATCCGTGCCCAAGAACACAGATGGAGTGTTAGAAAAGTCAGCCAGGTGGATAAGATTCAAAACTTTAATAGTATTATCTCGCGCCTCGCGAGTTGGTATAAAACCAACCTGGTCAAGATGTATCAATGCTGTCAAATGTGGTTGGATACGTGTAGCTAAAATTTTTGAAAAATTTTGTAAATAGCTTAAGATCCACATTTAATAAATAAATAGGGCGATAGCTACCACATGCTGATGGATCCTTATCCTCTTTAGGTATTAGAGCAATGTGTGCTTTCAGTGCTTCCGGGGAAAATACCGTCTCGTGTCCTAAAGCATTAAATGTTTGTATCGTCTGCTTCCCGAGCTGGGGAAGAAACAGCTGATAATATTTTAAAGCCATCCGGTCCCGGTGATTTGCCGGGTTTGAATGACCTGATGGCCTCTTGTAATTCCTCAAGAGAAATAGCAGCTTCCAGGTCCTCTCGGATCTGGTCCGATAACAGGGGGATACCTGAAGAGGATATGTATTCTTCCATTTTATACTGTGACTGTGATCTAGTAGGTAAGTTATACAAAGATTGTGTGTATATATAAAATGTTCACCGTTTGGAGCATGTTACACCCATATGTAGGGTGTAACGTGTAACATGCTCCAAACGGTGAACATTTTATAATACACACAATCTTTGCACCATATGTAGGGTGTAACGTGTAACATGCTTCAGCAGCAGTCCCCATGTATAATGATTTTTCAAAAATTGGCTTCCTCACCTTAAAGTGGTTCTAAAGGTTCACGTTTTTTTACCTTCAACCTTCTGTGTGCAGCAGCCCCCCCGCGCAATACAAACATGAGCGCCATTGCGATCCAGCGATGTGCACGAGTCTCTCCTTCCTCACTGGCTGAGACAGCAGTGGGAGCCATTGGCACCCACTGCTGTCAATCACAACCAGTGAGCCAATGAGAAGAGAGAGGGAGTCTGAATGGGCATGCATAGCAGCGGCTTGGGAGCAAATCCCTACAGCAAGCTGTTTGCTCTGGGTGCACTCGGCAGGAGCACCGGCGGGGGACCCAAAAAGAAGAGGATCGGGGCTGCTCTGTCCAAAACCACTGCACAGAGCAACTTAGTGTAACATGTTTGTTATTTTAAAAAAAAACAAAAAAAAACACAACAACTTGCCTTTAATATCACTTTATATAATTAAAACAACATCACCATAAATGTGTATGCAGGAGAACAGTTGACCATTACAAGGTTCACAACAACGGACTCAAAGCTCACCTACTACACTGCAGGATACAAAATCTCCACCTGCTCCCGGCTTGAGAAACACAGTTCTGCCATTTGCATAATTAAGTAAAGCTTCTGGAAGTGGACTCAGAGGGGGTAATGCACCCTTAGCACGAATCTAAAACAATAGGGAAGAAATAGGTAAATGTAATTTAGGCTTAAATATACCAAAAAGTATGTTGACACCCTTCCAAATTATTGAGTTCAGGTGGTTCCATTGAAGGGTACTGTTACAGTATACAAAGCCATTTAGGACAACAGTGTGCTTCCAGCCTTGTGTTAAGACATGGCATTTAGGCAGCGCAGAATATTTTGCACTGGTTTCCATTTGTGTTAAGACATGGTTTAACAAGTTTGGTGTGGAGGAACTCGAGTGGCCTGCACAGTTTTGCCCCTAGCCCCACTAAACTGGAAACCACCTGCAGCCAGATCTTCTAGCCCAACATCAATACCTGACCTCACAAATTGTCCTTTGGCTGAATTGGCACAAATTTCCACAGACACAGTGCAACATTTTGTGGAAAGCCTTCCCAGAGGAGTGAAGGTTGTTAGAACCACAACCAGGAAGGGGATCCATATTATGGAGTATGGTTTTGGAATGGTGTATCCAACAAGCTCATAAAAGTGATGTTTAGGTGTCCACAAAAACATTTGGTCATATAGAGTATATGGATTCTGCTCAACCAGAGCAAGATAAAACCCTGGAATTGTGCAGGAGCAGTCAGCAAAACATTTAACCTAAACTGGATCCAGCAGATAGAAAACTTCCAGCTACAGATGTCTTCAGTCTGATGGTCAGCATCATTCAATCCGCTTCCTCTTAGTCCACATTGTTTTGGAGGTGCCCCAACCTATGGCTGGACATTGAAAGCAGAGTGATGAGTTAATCTTGCTGTCCCTTCACTTTCTCTTTCTATCAGCATGCTTATCAGCACATGAACTTACTGGGCCCTTGTGCTGCCTCACACATTCCAACCCTCCTGTACAGGGACTGCAAGAGGCTGATACCAGATTAAATTCACCTTTTATTTAAACAATACATTCAATGATGTATTGATGAATATAGAGATGTGCCAAACTGTCTTTCATATCTGGCTAGAGTTTAGCTTTAAGTGTATAACACAACATGCATGAATAACAAAATCCATATTACATAGCAACCACTTCACAAATCCATAAGGTTGAGTTATAAAAAAGGAAATGGAACCTTTTGCATGATTTTCCTTGCTCTTTTTATTTGCTTGATGTACCACTGGGCAGCAGGAAGGGAACAGTGGGCTGCCCGTAACAGCAAAAGTATTCTCTGAAGAACCCCAGATAGCTTCTGACGACTCAGTTTCTCCATCTGTAACAGTAAATCACTTGGGTCTTCCTAAAAAGAAAAAAAAAAAAAAACTTACAAGCAAGATCAAAGTATCAAATTAAATGATTAAGCCAGTAATGGTATTGTGCAGCAATAAGGCTTGCAAACAGCAAAACGCTTTCGCATAGGAGAGAATTCAAGTCATAGTTTCTGATTTCCCATCTTATGCCGCATACACACGGCCGGACTTTTGACTGGGCAAAACTTTGTCTGAATTTCCGACGGAAAAATAGAGAATCTAATCTCTATCCAAGACCGTCGGAAATTCCAACGGGAAAAGTCCGATGGGGCATACACACGGTTGGAAAATCCGATGAAAAGCTCCCATCGGACTTTTTCCATCGGAAATACCGACCGTGTGTACGCGGCATTAGTCTAAAAGTAGGATAACCAGTAAGTTCACAGGTGACGTGGAGTTCACACAAGGAACCACACTGCCCTCCACTAAACTAGTATGAAGCACTGTAGATCCTTTAAAAAACAGAAGATATCTACATATCTCTCTTCCATCAGATCCAAGAGATAATTAGTTTGTTCCTCAATTTAGGACAGTGGGCGGAGACATGCTAAGTTAGACTTATAGATATCTTTGGTTTTAAGAATTTCCAGCCCAATTGGTGAACATACAGTAGGTAGCCTCAGATATAAGCAGACAACTGTTTTGGATCGCAGATTCTGCTGTATTGCCTTGCTTTATTCAATGTGTGCATTTGGTAGTAAAAGATGACTGTCAGATTTAATTCTGTTGGAAATCCTACCGGTGAAAACCCAAAAGAAGAAAACACCATTGCTTGACTCCACAGTTATCATATGCAGTAACAATATAATAAATATCAAACAATACTACACTAGCCATGCCTCCATCTTAAGACTATTGTACAAAAAAATATAAAAATACCAAGGTATAAAAAACCCTCCAAAAAAACAACTCCCAAATCCCCTTCTTGAAGGAGAGCTCTCCTTGTTAAATTTTGATGGTTGTGTTAATCCGCCTTCCCCAGACAGTCCAAGTTACTGTCCTAAATGAAGAGGGGCATGAGGGTAAGTGAGCCAATATAGTCAAAAGTGTACAAACACCGATCAGCCATAACATTAAGATGACCCACCTAATACTGAGTAGGTCCCTCTTTTGCCACCAAAACAGTCCTGACCACTTGAGGCATGGATGCCACTAGACCTCTGAGGGTACGCTGTGGCATCTAACACTTATCCATCAGTAGCAGATCCTTTCAGTCCTGTAAGTTGTGGGGTGTTTTTCCTGCACATCTTTGAGATGCGCGATGGATTGAGATCTGGAGAATTTGGAGTCAACACCTCAAACTCACTGACACGCACCCACCCTGCTCGGAGGGGAGTCGGCACAAAACTGCTTTATCTCAGGGTGCTCGCCCAGTTACAGCTGCAGCAATCTAAGAAGAAAAAAGTCTGGATGGCTGCACTCCCAACTGAGATCCAAAAATGCCTTTATTAAAGTGGTTGTAAAGTCTCCAGTCTATGCATTAAGGTGAAAAACCTTCTTTGCTGCAGCTGCCCCCCTTTTTCTTACCCAAGCCCATCCGATCCAGCGATGTGGATGAGCCCAGCGACTCCAGCCACAGTTTCTGTCCTCATCGGACAGATTGATAGCAGCGGGAGCTATTGGCTCCCGCTGCTGTCAATCAAATCTGGTGACACGGGGGGGCGGGGCCGAGTCCCGCTGTCTGTATCAATGGACGCATCAGCGGGACTTGTGAGCGTGTCCACATGGGTGCCCCCATGGAAAGTGGCTTTCCGGGGGCACCCGATGAAGGGGAGGGAGCTAGGAGTGCTGGCGAAGCACCGCAGAAGAGGAGAATCGGGGCTTCTCTGTGCAAAACGCTTGCACAGAGCAAGTATACCATGTTAGTTATTTTTATTTTAAAAAACGTGAACCTTTACAATCACTTTGAAGTAAAATCATAAAAGAGCACAACGTACACAAGCAGGGGAGGGAGGCCAACGCGTTTTACACTAAAGCAGTCCTCTATTAACCACTTCCCTACCACCGTATAGTCATATGACGGTCGCAGGAACCCTTCATCCCTTCGGGCAGCCGTCATAGGACGTCCGGGGATTCCCTGCATTGTGGCCCCGCCCCCCTGTGTCAACCTTCTGGTGGTTCTGCCAACATATTGAATGGCACATACTTTGTAATCACCTGGGTGGTTTGGCCAGATATAAAGATTGGTTAGCTGAGATGACAGCCTGGTTTTGATAAAGCACAGCTTTTGTGTGAAACAAGTTAGCCTCCCTTCCCTGCTTGTACATGATGTTGTGCTCTTTATGATTTTACTTTAATAAAAGGCATTTTGGGATTTCAGTTGGGAATGCAGCCATCCTGACTTTTTATCTTAAGATGCATATTGCCCAAAGCATCACAATGCCTCCTCCAGCTTGCCTTCTTCCCATACTGCATCCTGGTACCATCTCTTCTCCAGATAAGCACATGCACCAGCCCATTCACATGATGTAAAAGGAAATGTGATTTATCACACAAGGCCACGTTGATTCACTGCTCCTTGGTCCAGTTCTCAGATGCCCATTGTAGGCGCTTTTGTCTGTGGACACAGGTCAGCAAAGGCACCCTAACCAGTCTGTGGCTATGCAGCCCCATAGAAAACAAGCTGCAATGCCCATTCTTTGTGCATTCTCGGTGCCTAATACATCCCACTGACTTACAGATACCATTGTAATGGGATAATCAATGTTATTCACATAACCTGTTAGTGGTCATAAAGTAATGGCTGATCGGTGTATCTTACAGCCTGTCTACATCTTCTTACATATACTAAATCTATGTAACAGGAGGACCTACCTAAACTATCTTTTCTAATTGTATCCAATCAGGCAGGCCTATGCACTGCACAGATGTTGTTAGATCTAAAGGAAATTGTTTATTCAGCTCGTAAATGTGTGTATTGAACTTTGAAGAAAGTAGGGCCCAGAAAGCACATACTCTTACTTCGCTAACTGACGAGGGCTGGGGGCAGTATAACGGTGGTGCTGGCAGGTAGAGACGCTCTGGCACAAGACCCGGCAGCTTCCCGATGAGCTCTTTGGCTGACTCCATCAGCTGGCGAAGGGTTTCAGTGAGAATTTCTGCATCGACCATTACAGCGGCCTTTAACATTTCTTGCACTGAAGTGAACAGTATATCTGCATCTTCTTCCTCAATAGGGTCTGAAAAGTGGCAAAATTAAAAAAATTTACATTTACATTTTTCTCGGCCATAAATGTGCTAATCGCTTTAATAAGGAACAACAAAGAGCAACGATAAGCAATATTTACTATACTGAAATCATATTGATGTGGATCTCACTGGTTGCCAAGCACTTTGTACATACAGTAGTTCTTTGCTTTACTAAATAGGCATTCTAATCAACTAACACTACACCACAAGAGACAACATTTTTTTCTTTGACGGTTATACTTTACTCTATTACAGATCTTTTGCAGATCAATTGGCCGGCTGCTTTGCACAGGCATACAATTCTCTTAGAGTAGGTCAAACAATGCTTAGGGACATCTTACAGGCGAATATAACAGTTGCAACTAAAAGGAGGGGAACGGACCCAGCAGTATGTTCAAGCTACCGGCCCATTTCATTATTAAATATTGACTTGAACATTTTTACTAAGATTTTACCATCAATAATAACACCGTATTTAACATCTCTTATCCATCCAGATCAGGTGGGGTTTGTACCAGGGAGGGAAGGCAGGGAAAATATATGAGTACTCAATAAAATTCATCATTCCATGACCCAATCATTACCCATACTGCTTTTGTCTGCTGAGACATTTGATAGAGTAAATTGGACATTCATATTAGCCATCTTAGGACATATAGGCCTTTGTGATGAAGGGATGTACAGTTGGATTTCGGCACTCTATTCAGTTCCCTCGGCTAGTGAGGGCCAACTATACCTTCTCAGAAGTGTTCTCAATACGGAATGGTACCCGGCAAGGCTGCCCGTTGTCTCCTCTTATTTTCATACTTACCCTGAAACCATTTTTGTGTACAGTTAGGTCCAATCAGGATATAAAAAAGGTATTCCAACGAAAGGGATGGTACATAACCTAGCCGCATATGTGGATCACTTATTTTTTTTCTTTTTACTTAGCAATGGACGTGTTTACCCTCGCTCTTGGTAGAACTGCGCAGATATGGTGCCCTCTCAAATTTTAAAGTAAATTACTCAAAATCAGAATGGGAGAGCTTAGAGCAGGGCTTGACAAATTTGCTTGGAATCTAGGAGCCAGCTAAAAAAGTTAGGAGCCAGGTTTTTTTTTTAACAACCGACAAAGCTTTATTTTTCGCTAAAACGACAGTACAGCACCGCTAAAACTAGCAGCGTTTTACCGTCAACGCCCCAACGCCCTCCCGCCCCAGTGTGAAAGCAGCCTTAAATATTGTTTTGTGATATCATTAAACTTCATTACCAACTTCTTTCACTGTGGACTTGCTTAATATAAGCATTTTTATTACTTTGCACTGGGATTTTGTTTGGAGCACTGTTATAATTGTTCTGTGATGCACATATCATTTGATGTTGTATATTTATGAATTAATTATTTTACATATAGCACTTTATATAAAAAATTTAGCGATTATGGTATGGTGATATTGAGGATTTAAACACATATCGCTGCATTATTTATCTATATATCTATAAGTGGTATCAGTACTTGTACTCGCCACTAAAAAACAGGTATTGGTGCATCCCTAATGAAGAACAATATCCCCTACCAACCAATCAGGTAATACTCCATACAGCAACACCCTATCCGATATCAGCTTATTGTACTCAGGTAAGTAAAGTGTAATTCAGCTGTTCTGTGTCATAGAGGGAAAGTTACACTGATGTGGGCAAACCGCATTTTATACACAATTCAATAGTTCTTATACTGTATAATAGCAGCTTCTGGCTGCATTGAGTCACTCTCTCACCTTAACACACACCGCCGCTGTCCGCGCTCTGTGTGTGATATCGCCGTTCTAACGTGACTGACATGTGCACTCAGCAGGCAGCTCCTTTTCTGAGTGACTCGTGGCAGTGACGTAGGTGGCTCCGCCCCCTCAGCGGAATTCCCCAATCCCCAGGACGAGAGGCGGCCGGAGGCGGAGCGCGCGCCGCCTATCTGTGCTCTCTGCTGGAAGCAGAAGGCCGCAAAGCCGCGGCCTCAATTAGCGGCCGGCGCGGTCCGACGAGATAGCACGATCGCGCGGAGGGGCCCCGCACAGAGACACAGGATACCCTGGGCGCCAGGCCGCTAATTCTAGTCGCAATTGCGACCTGGCGCCCGGGATTTGTCGAACCCTGGCTTAGAGGCAATAGAAAAACCTCATATTGGCTCTCAATTTAACTTTAAATGGACGTTCTCGCATATATCCATTTTTAGGTACAAATATTCCGAACAATTTGTGTAAAGTCTGTGAACTTCCCCATTGACCCGTACATTTAAATTAGATGTTCAGAAATGGTTTGGGCAGACCAATGTTATTAAAATTAAGATCATGCCCAGACTGATTTACTTGTTACAGTCACTACCAATAAAACTACCCCAGGGTTTTTTAAGAACTTGCGTGCAAGGTTTTTGAAGTTCATATGGGCAGGTAAACCAGCAAGAGTGCGGAGATCTATTCTGACACAAGGCGATATCAGTTTTCCAGATCCAATAAAATACTATGAGGCAGTGCATCTATCGAGAATACATGATTGGTGCCCCAACAATAAATGAGTACATCTAGAACAGACTACCATGGGCATACCGTTAGCGAAACTCCCTTGGATTCAAGGAGATGTCACGCCGATAGAGGCCAGTAAACATCCTTTGGCTGGAGCCACTCTTAAAGGGGTTGTAAAGGTTCGTTTTTTTATTTTCTAAATAGGTTCCTTTAAGCTAGTGCATTGTTGGTTCACTTACCTTTTCCTTTGATTTACCTTCTAAATGTTTTTTTTCTTTGTCTGAATTTCTCACTTCCTGTTTCTCCTCACTAAACTTCACACCATCATCCGAGTGGTGTGGAGTCAGCCAGAACAGCTTACTGAACAGCTTACTGAGGAGGAACAGGAAGTGAAAAATTCAGACAAAGAAAACAAAGAAATAAAACATTTAGAAGGAAAATCTAAGGAAAAGGTAAGTGAACCAACAATGCACTAGCTTAAAGGAACCTATTTAGAAAATAAAAACAAACCTTTACAACCCCTTTAAAGGTTGCAAGGTCTGTTTTTAAACACACAGACTTTTCACCTTTCCCGAGCCCCCTAATTCCAATTTTGTGTAATCCATCCTTTTAACCGGGAATGAACGACCCTAAATTTGATATACTTATCCGCCGGGGGTCCTCCCGTTTGTTGCACTTTGTTCAAGAAAATCGGCCGATGAAAAAGGTAGGCAATTCTCTGACATTTTGAATTTCCTTCACTGTGCTCAGCTGGGTGCATATCTCTGTAATATAATCTGAGAAGTTTTCTTAGATAAGAGACCTGACCACGTATGAATGTACCTGCCTTGAAGGAAAGCCAATGAGACATTCACTATCTTCATTCACTATCCATTGCCAATGGGTGACGGGGTACACATTATACCTTTCATAGAATGTCTCATTATGGCTGCTTGGTAGTTTAACCTCATACAGTGTTGGTAAAGGGCGTCACTTGTCGGAGGCATGGATTGTTCTCACAAAGCTGACTATGCCATGCAGAATGCTTTGCATCTTGTATCGTTCACATTTTTTGCAGATGACTGGCTACACAGGTGGCACACATATTTGCAAAGTAGTTCAAAGGTAGCCTGGTCCAGGTTAAAACCGCTACCTAGATTTGTAAATGCAGTCAGGTATTCCTCTTTCTCGCAAGCAACAGAAAATGCCTTTCTTTTGCCTTTGCCATAAAAGGCGCTTGTAGAGTCACAACCCGACCAGGTATGGATTCCAATAAGTGCTAAACACACACTGGTGCCAAGAGCTGATGACACATTAGCCAAGTCAATGATCCTTGTTGTGTTGCCAATTCCTGTGAAAAAAATACAACCTACATGGTAAATCTTGCTGAAGACTTAAAGCAATCTCTATCACATCAGAATCGGGGCTCTTGAGGACTACAGTTTGATGCTTCTGTGCAGCATGTTTTGCATGAAAAAATACCCTGGGGTCACATTCCTCACGATCACGTCAGATCTTCAACTTCACTAAGAGTTTGTTAACGCTCCATCGCAGTCACGCAGTGACACAGGTCTCCATGTGCTATGTACAAGCTCAAAGCAGAGTTCCACTCAAAAGTGGAACTCTCGCTTATCCGTCTCCTCCCCCCCTCCTGTGCCACATGCACCTTTCGGGGGTGGGGGGGGTCAGGTACCATTCCCCACTACTGGAGACAGCGCCGTCTCTCGGAAGTTCGGCCCACCTCCTCCTTCCTCTGCTGGGCCAATTAGGAAGTGCAGCACGCTTCGCGCATGCACAGTAGGGAGCCGAAAGGCTTCACTGCTGGGTTCCCTTACCAGGCATGGTGGCAAATGCACCTGACAGCCGACCCGAAGATCGTCTGGGGTGCCAAAATCGCGGGCTGCCTGGACAGGTAAGTGTCCATATATTAAACCTTTCCATACAGGGCTTTTTATACCACTTCCATACCGGGCCTATTCTGGCACTTCTCTCCTACATGTACAAATCATCATTCTTTTGCTAGAAAATTACTCAGAACCCCCAAACATTATATATGTTTTTTTTAGCAGACACCCTAGGGAATAAAATGACGGTCGTTGCAACTTTTTATCTTGCACGGTATTTGCGCAATAATTTTTCAAACGCCTTTTTTTTTGAAAAAAAAATGGTTTCATGAATTGAAAAATAACAAAACAGTAAAGTTAGCCCAATTTTTTTGTAAAATATGAAAGCTTATGTTACGCCGAGTAAAAAGATACCTAACATGTCACGCTTTAAAATTGCGCACGCTCATGGAATGGTGCCAAACTTGCCTATTCCTATCCATCCCACCATCCCTCTGCCCCTGATCCCACGTCCCTCTGCCTAATCCTATCCATCCCACCATCCTTCTGCCCCGTTTCCTCTATCCCTCTGCCTGATCCTATCCATCCCATCATTCCTCTGCCCCTGGATACCACCATCCCTCTGCCTGATCCCATTTATTTCACCACCACCCCTCTGCCCCTGATCTCACCCACCATCTCTCTGCCTGATCTTATTCCTCTGTCACTGATCCCATCCATACCACCATCCCTCTGCATCTGATCCCATCCATCCCACTGCCCCTGATCCCATCCCCCCACCACCATCCCTATGTCACTATCACTTATATTTTGTGCATTTAGGACAGGAATGCATTTACAGGTCTTTGTTAAAACAATCTACTGAGCAGCCCAGAACTAGTTTGTGGGAGGAGTCAGTCTATTCCACATTTTCACAGCTCTTACGGCAAAGAAGCTTTTCTGTTTTTCCTCTAGATGTAAATAATGCCCCTTTGTTGTCGAATGAACTGAAAGTGAATAACTTGAGGAGTTCTCTTGGGATGGTTATGAGAATCACCCTCCCTAAATAGGATATTGTGGCAAGAGCAAATGAAAATAAAAAAGTTCTGACTGTTTGAATTTTTAATAAAAACCATGCGCAATAATCTTGATGCATATACTGTTGCCTGCAGCACACTACGCCCAAAGGCGGCATCCTCCTGTCCTTTCACATCTACTTGATAGAATTTGGAAAATGTATGGACTGAAGACCAAGTTGCAGCTTTACAGATCTGAGTCATCGAAGCCTGGTGATGCACTGCCCATGAAGCACTCATCGCCCTGTTAGAGTGTGCCTTAACAGAAAAAGGAGCAATCCTGTTCTTTAAACCATAAGCTTGAATAATTACTTGTTGAATCCACCTGGTGGATTATGATGCTGCTTGTCCTTTCTTGGGACCATCTGGCAAAATAAACAAAAACATCTGTTTTACGTATCTGAGCGGTTGCCTGCAGATACACTTTTACTGCTCTCACTACATCTAGAGAGTGCAATAACCTTTCCTCCGCTGTCCGCGGATCAGGAAAAAAAGAAGGCAGAACAATATCTTGATTCAAAGGAAACACCGACACCACCTTTGGTAAAAAGGTAGGATGGGGTCGGAGAACAATTCTGTCTTTGTGACAAATTAAATAAGGCTCTTTACAAGAAAGAGCTGCCAATTCTGATACTCTCCTAGCAGAAGTGATTGAAATTAAAAAGGCCAATTTCCTGCTCAAAAGGATCAAAGGAATATGGTGAATAGGTTCAAAAGGTTGCTTTTGCAATACTGACAATACCAAATTCAAATCCCATGGGCACAAAGGAGACTTGAATGGTGGATTGATCCGCAGTACCCCCGGAAGGAAAGCCCGAACTAGGGAATGAGATGCCAGCAGTCTTTGAAAAAGGACTGATAGAGCCGATATTTGACCCTTAATCGTACTAAGGGCTAATTTCATATGCACTAACTGGCAAAAGGCGAGAATCCTGCTTATATCATACTTCTGAGGATTACATCTTCTGGTTTCACACCAGGAAACATATGCCTTCCAGACTCTATAGTAGATAAGCCTGGAGGCTGTCTTTCTAGCATTAACGAGTGTAGAAAGAACTGGACACAAGATCCCTCGTTTCTTCAAAATGTGGGTCTCAAGCCTCGTACACACGGCCGAAAATCTTGTCAAGAAAAAACACGTCGTTTTTCTTGACGAGATTCTTGGACAAGAAACTTGTCCCGGCCGAGTGTACACACACTCGATTCAAAGAACCCGCGGTTCTTTGAATGGAGCGAACGCGGTGACATCATCGACACATTCGATGCCGTCGCCGCCATCTTGCTACACCCTATCTATGGCTAGGAAGCTACCGCGCATGCGTCAAAGTCATTTCGAGCATGCGCGGGCTTCCCGGCGAACAGGTAAGTGTACACACACACACACAATTTTCTCGTTGAGAAACAGGCTGACGAGAATCTCGACGAGAAAATAGAGAGCAGGTTCTCTATATTTCTCGTTGAGATTCTTGTTGGTTTTCTCGACGAGAAACCATACACACGAACAAATTTCTCGACAAGAAAGCTATCTTGGCAATTTTCTTGTCGCTTCTTGCCGAGAAACTCGTTCGTGTGTACGAGGCATCAGTAGCCAGACCATCAAATTTAGCTTTTGTAAGGAAGGATGGAACACTGGACCCTGCGACAGCAGGTCGTGACGAAGCGGAAGCTTCCAAGGTCTTCCTACCGCCAGCTTTTTTTTTTTGTATAATCTTTATTTATGGAAGGCAGGACATTACAGCACAGGTTTCAAGATCTAAAGGCAGAAACATCAAGTAATGCACCAGTCCTTCCCTTTTTTCTTTTTTTAAGTTATACCTCAACAGAGGTACAGAAACACTAAGGACATAAATGACAAAAATTTACGAGAAAAACAGTTAAATCAGTCATAAGCGCAAGGAATGCAAAAAATAAAAATAAAAATTCAAGTGATATATCAGCGGCGAGGACTCCAACCACCCAACGAGCGAGCCGAGTCCCCAATCGCCAGGGTGCAGAATATAAGACAAAATTTCAACCTCCGATGAGATGTTAATAATCATGCGGCTAGGCCGGCCAGCTCCCCGGACCGGACCAATAGTGCAGGGCATAGCAAATGTAGAAGGGAGGGTCAGGCGAGCGCGCACGGGAGGAGGGGGGCAACAAAACACCTCCAACTAACCTCCCCCCACAACACACCTACACCCGGGCCCCCCTGATTCGAGGCCCCCTTACCACGGTGACACAAAAGTGTCGGTCCCCCGAACTGTCCAGGGGATCACGCGGAGGGGGTCTCGTGATGATAAGGTGCCTCAGTCCGTCAAGCCAGCCGGTCCTCCAGCTCCGCACCCATCACCTAATGCATATCAAGCGGACCACCCACTAACAGACGGCCCGTACAGACTGAAACCAAAGTGAACCAAGAAAACAAAAAAAAACAAAAAACACAAAAAAATTATATAATAAAAAAAAAAAGGGGGGGGGGAGGTACAGACTGAGAAAAGAAAGAGAACAAGATAGTATAGAGCATACCTGGAATCCCGCGTCCAGCTCCGTCTCCGCCCCGGGTCCCGCCAGCCTCCCAGCACCTATTTTGTAGCTAGAAAGGGAAAAAAAAAAGAAGGAGGAGAACCACTCGGCCTAACTCCCACCTTCAGCTAGACAACTATGTGATATTCCCAAAACGTTTCAGCCCACTGCTCCCGCCTGAGAACCTCGAGGCCGCCCTTTGAGGGACGGATCCGCCTACCGCCATCTTTATGATCTCGGCGTACCAGGGCCTTCTGTGCCAATTTGGGGCCACTAGGATTACTGGAATTCCCTCTCTTGATTTTGCAAAGTAGCCTTTGTAAGAGAGGGATCGGAGGAAATGCATAGATCAGTGAGAACTGATTCCAGGGAAATATTAGAGCATCCAATCCGTAGGCCAGAGGATCTCTCGTCCTGGATACAAAGTTGTCCAACTTCCTGTTGAACCTGGAAGCTAGCTGGTCTACATCCGGGGTCCCCCATTTCTGACATATGGCCTGAAAGTAGGGTTGTCCCGATACCGATACTAGTATCGGTACCGATACAGAGCATTTGCCCAAGTACTTGTACTCGGGCAAATGCTCCCGATGCTTCACCCGATACCTGGACAGTCAGCGGTGATCAGTGCGTGGGAGATCACCGCTGTATAGATTTAAAAGTCTCTCCGCCTCTCCCCCCCCTTTAAGCTGCTGTAGTGAAATCAGCGGTGATCGGTGCTTGTAACTCACACACGATCACCGCTGACTGTCCCCGCATCCTCCTCCAGCCCCCCTCCGTTCTGTGGTCTCGTGTCCCCTCCATTCTGATGTCTCCCTCCGTCCGTGACCCCCTCCATTCTGATGTCTCCCTCCGTGCTGCCATCCCCTTCCGTTCTCCTCCTCCACCCGCTCTTACTGTCAGGATGGAGAGCGGAGGTAGGAGCCGGTAAACCCGGCTCCTTACTGTTCCGAATGAACAGAGTCAGTGATCACTGACTCTGTTCATTCACAAAACTGAAACATCGTAAACTGTGTTTACAATGTTTCAGTTTATGAATGGAGAGGAGCCGCTGTCTTCTCTCCATTCATTTTCAGCGCAGCTGAGGCTGCTGAGAAAGGGACTGGGGAATCTGTCCCTAGTCCCTTTCTCTGTCTCAAAGGGGAGATGTCAGAGGTCTGTTAAGACCCCTGATATCTCACCAAAGCCCGCCAACAGGGCTGATAAAAAAATAAAACATTTAATAAAAAAATAAATAATAAAGAAATGAATTGTAAAAAATAAATAAAATAAAATAGAAGAAAAAACACACTGACACTGTCCACCCCCCACCCCCTTAAAAAAAGAAAACATTGTAAAAAATCAATAAATAAATAAAATTAATTGTAAAAAATTAAAAAATAAATTGTAAAAAAAAAAAATTTTTTTTTTTAAAAGAGATTAAAAAAAAGTATCGGTATTCGGTATCGGCGAGTACTTGGAAAAAAGTATCAGTACTTGTACTCGGTCTTAAAAAAAGTGGTATCGGGACAACCCTACCTGAAAGACATCGGGGTTGAGAGACCACTCTCCTGGTGATAGCTGCTGGTGACTCAGATAGTCCGCTTGCCAGTTTTCTACCCCTGGAATGAAGATTGCAGAGAGACAAGGAACATGATCTTCTGCCCATGCCAAAATCCGATTCACCTCCTTCTGAGCACCCTGACTGCGGGTGCCTCCTTGGTGATTGATGTAAGCTACTGCAGTAGCATTGTCGGATTGAATCTGAACAGGGTGGCCTTGTAACCTGTGTGTCCAGGTTCTGAGGGCTAGATATACTGCCCGAATCTCCAGTATGTTGATGGGCAGGCTCTCTTCGGTCTTGACCCAGGTTCTATGGGCTGAAGCTTCTTCTAACACTGCTCCCCAGCCCAATAGGCTGGCATCCGTAGACACCACCTTCCAGGTGACTGGGAGAAAGAATCTTCATTTCCGCAAGTTCTTGGCTTTTAACTGCCGTTTGAAGCTTTGGCGCGCCTGTGGAGACAGGCGCATGGGTAAATCCAGAGCTTGGATCTTCCTGTTCCAGGCGGCTAAGATACTGCCTTGAAGTAGTCTCGAATGAAACTGGACGTGAGGGACAGCCTCGAAGGAGGCCACCATCTTCCCTAATAGCCTCATGCAAAGGCGTATAGACGCCACCGTCTTTGCCTTGACCTTGTGGATCAGGTCCTTTAGAGACTTGATTTTTGGCTCTGGCAGGAATACCCTGCTTTGGGCTGTGTCTATGATCATGCCCAAATACTCTACCCTTCTTTGGGCTTGTAGAGAGGACTTTTGTCGGTTTACAATGCATCCTTAATGCTCCAAGTAATTTACTGTAGTGAGCACAGCGTGATCTAATCCTGCCACTGACTGATCTATCACAAGTAGATTGTCTAGATAGGCTGTTACCGCTACGCCCTGTGTCCTCAGATTTGCCAACAGAGGGGCTAATACCTTTGTAAATTCTCTGAGCGCGGTAGCCACACCAAAGGGCAGAGCCACAAACTGGAAGTGGCGATGTTCTACCGCGAACCTTAGGAATTTTTGGTGAGCAGGATGGATAGGCACATGTAAATATGCGTCCTTGATATCTATAGACGCCATCAATTCTCCGCCTCGTAAGGTGGCGACCACGGATCGAATAGTTTCCATTCGGAAATCGCGAATGTTCAGAAACTGATTTAGAGATCTTAGATCCAGGATGGGTCGGACGTCTCCATTTGGCTTTGGAATCACAAAGAGGTTTGAATAAAAACCTGAACCTTGCTTATTTAGGGGTACTTCTGTGATCACCCCTTGAGACAGCAAGTGATCCAATCCTTTGAAGAATCCTCTTTTTAGTGAATCTTTGGAGAGCCTTGAACTTCGGAACTGAGAAGATGGGATCTCTCGAAATTCCAGCTTGTACCCTAGGGATACTGTGGATACTACCCACTTGTCCTGGATTTCTGTCTGCCATGCCGGTGAAAACGGACAAAGCCGTCCCCCCACTCGGCCGAGCGGGGGCGCCTCTTCACAAAGAGGCTTTGCTTGTTAGCTTTTGAACCCCACGGCTTCTTGTTCTTCTGAGCCTGGCCTTCTTTAGCCTTTGTGGCTGGCTGAAAATGACGTTGCCACTGGCTGGAGGCAGATCTACCAGGAGCCGGGAAGAGAGAACATTTAAAACAAGGACGTTTTTCTTCTTCTCTGGCCACAGAGTAGTTTTACCGCCCAATATCCTTTGGATATACTTCTCCAAATCATCCCCAAAGAGGCGTTCGCCATGGAAGGGGAAACTGGCCAAAAGTCTTTTGCATGGAGCTTCCGCTGACCAATGCTTTAGCCAAAGAATTCTGCGCATATGCACCAGCTGGAGCGTAAGGCATGATGCCTGTTGAATAGAATCTCTAATGGCATCCACTGTGAAACATAAGGCCCTGGGGGCATATTCTCCCAAAATTTAATCTGCTCTGGAGGCAGATCTTTCAGCCGGTTTCACCTGATCCTTTAAAACCTGACACATACCCACTGCCGCCACGGCAGGTTGGGTCACTGCGCCTACCAGGAGAAAGGAACACCTTAGTAAAGATGCCAACTTCTTCTCAGAAGGCTCTTTAAACACCTGAGTATTGTCCACTAGGCAAGTTAAGCTTTTATTTACACAAGAGATAGCTGCATCCACAGAAGGCAGACTCCACTTCTTGGTAAACTTCTCCTCCATAGGATAAAGAACTTCAAACTTCCTAGGAGGTAGGAGGAGAGAAACGCTTATCTGGATGTTTCCAGTCTGCGTAAATCAGATTCTCCAATAAAGGATAAATCAGAAAGGCACAAGCAGCCTGTGGGGATCTTAATGAACCCAGGGAGGAGACAGGTGATTCAGTTAACTCCGAAGAGGGTAACTTGAATGTAGAGCGTACTGCTTCAGCATAACATTGCACCTGCAATTTTAGAACCTGGGAAGCAGAAAAAGGTTCTTCTGGATTACCCTGATCCCTCCGACTCCTCATCCCCTGATAGGGCTACACCATCCACCTCCTCCTCATCCTCAGATTTTTCTGAAAGGAGATATAAAACAACAGAAGGAGATCTGCTTCGCTTTTTGGCCTTTTGTGAGGACTTAGCGATTAACGCAGCGATTCTCCCTTCTAAGTTGTCCAGGGCTGTCGCCAAAGTGTCCTCACTGACATATGCAGGCACAGGCACCACAGGAGAGGCTGCTACTTCTGATAGAGGCAATGGCTCATCCTGTATAGGTGCGTCAGATATCACAGGAGAAGAAGGTACCGAGTAGGCACGGCTAGAGCCTCCTGTCTCAGGCCGCGGTGCTTTCTTGTTTTTCTTAGTCCCTGAATTTCTTCTCTGGGAAGACATACTACTAAATAAAGCCGAGGTACCAACAGTGCATATACTCCTGTGCTAGTTTAGAAAACATAAAGTAAGCAACTTAACACACAGTTTCATGCTAGAGTAGGTGTCTAACTTGGGAGTGCTCAGCCAACCACATGGAGATCTTACGTGCCCATACGCTGCTGTGTCCCTTCCAGGAAGCTCCAGGCTTGTGAGGCTTCTTATTACTTCCTGGTTCCAGTATGCTGTAGGAAAAGCGTGCCAGCGCGCCCGTGCAAGCTCACGGTCTTGCCCCCCCTCTCACATAGCTGGAGGGAAAAAAGCGCGCCCCTGTGCGACCTAGGGGCTAATGCGGCGATCAGACACGAGGAAGATCCCTCCAACACTTCTCTGAGGGAAGGGAATCCCTACGACACTTGCCTGAGAGGAGGGAAGAGGCAGCCGTCCACAGCAGAGCTTAGCAGCAGAAGAAGGAGTGTGCTGTCTGGAGGAACTGACACTGTTCTGGAGCTAGGTGAGGGAAACTCAGCTCTTTACTCCCTCCAGTGGTGGCCAGAGAAAAAGACAGACACCTACTCAAAATTCAGGAAAGGTCCCTAAGTTTCATACTTGAGACTCTTTTCCCGCTTACCTTATCCCCGCCGCAGGTTTTCGGAACCAATCTTCCCCCATCACGGCGGGGTATGTGTGCCAACCTTCAGGGATATGGGTTAAAGGAGGCCTCTTCCCTGGGCCTTGTAAAAGACTCTGCCAGGACTTTTAGCGTAAGAGCGAAAGTGCTGGACCCTAGAGCCCAGTCCTCCGAAGAGAGACATTACAGGCGACACCTCGTCCAGGAGGCCCGGATACCATCCAGTTTTGGCGTAAAAAATGTAGGCGTCTTGGATGGATCCGAAAGTGTAGCTCTCTACCCCCAGAGGGTTTCTTTGGCAGAGCTTCCTTCAGCGCATCCTAAATCGCGTCCAACACCTTAGACACTGGCGGAAAAAAACGGAGGCACTTCCCTGATGGGAGGGGTTATATGGAGGGGAACTGTCTTCAATTAGTTGTGCCAGTGTCCAATCACCGCTGGTGACCCTTAACCCATTATGTAATGGCTGGCTCTGTGTCCGTCCCGTGGTGTACGAGAAAGAAAAGACACAAGTTCAACCTATGTGTGTGATTATATGTCAGTATTACATTGTATATCCCTGTATGTTGTGGTCGTTCATGTACTTATCTAATAGTTTTTTGAAACTATCGATGCTCCCCACACAAAACATCCATTGTTCTGTCATGGAATGCACATTTGATCTCATTTATGACATCCATACATTCATCTCCCTCCTCTGGTGGCAAATAATCTAAGAAGTTTAGAAGTCTGATGCGTTGCAGACTCTCATACAGAATTTTGTGTGCCCTCATGCCACGGTTGTAGTGATGACCATTGATCACGCCATTGATGGATCCTGGGGCAACAACTTCAGACTCAGACAGTAAAGGTCAGTGTCTTTCCAGCGGATTTACTGAGCCTTGGCATATATACAGTAAGTTAGTCAAAAACAAACAATATAAGTTCTAGCTGATCAGCAATTTCGACACTTTGTTTCAGGATTGTGTTTACTTTTCACTGTCGGTGAAGTCTCAATGCCTGGAAGATAATACAGCGCTGACTTTTGCAGAATGCCATCACCTTGAAGCAATGTATGGAAAACCTGTCCAGCTTGGGATTGTACATCTTTCAGCATCTATGTCCTTTACAAAAACATATGCCAGTTCAGTTTGTGCAGCAGGCACAGTGTTTAATTTGTATGTGTCTGCATGTAATGGAATACATTCATGATTAAACAAGATCTGTGGTCCTTGTCTTTTAGACTGATGGTATTGTTCTACAGGGAAGCTGGGGGGTGCTTTGAATGAGGAAGCACCCTTCTGTAGGGGTTGTCTGTTTGTTGTTGACACCGTTTCAACGACAGAACTTTGCAGCATAATCCCATTTGTGTGGTGGGTAGTTCCATGACCTGACAGTATCTCCTCCCCAAAGTCAGTATTGTCCCACACAAGTACTCTATTAACCTTCTTTGAGAATCCCTTTGGTATTTTGTCTCTGCCCTCTATTAGTTGAAGTTGGGCAAGGCTAGGGTCTAAACTGACAACCGTGTCCCATGATGCACAATGTCCTAATCTATTTAGAAAAAGTGACACAATTTGTGATGAACCTGTTAAATGGCAAACAGTTGGACCAAGACACAATGATTTAGGTGTCTGCCTCCAGCCTTTAGATGCGAGATACACAATGTCTTGACAAATCTATAGAACCTTTAGGTTCAAATCATCAGGAATATCAACATAATAGGATTTTTATAACAGCTTACCTGTAAAATCCTTTTCCTGGAGTACATCACGGGACACAGAGCGGCATAGTCATTACTATGTGGGTTATATAGATACCTTCAGGTGCTGGCACTGGCAACTTCCAAAACCGGAAGTACCCTCCCCTATATAAGCCCCTCCCATCCGGGAGTACCTCAGTTTTGTAGCAAAGCAATAAGTGTCCCCAAAAGAGGGGTGGGAGCTCTGTGTCCCGTGATGTACTCCAAGAAAAGGATTTTACAGGTAAGCTGTTATAAAAATCCTATTTTCTTTCTCGTACATCACAGGACACAGAGCGGCATAGTAATTACTATGTGGGATGTCCTAAAGCAATGCCCAATGAGGGGGGGGATACACCATACATAAGCTGAGCGCTATCAGGCATGAGGATCTTTTGCGGCCTGCAACACACTGCGCCCAAAGGCGACATCCTCCTGACTTCTAACGTCCACCTGGTAGAACCTAGTAAACGTGTGTACTGAAGACCATGTTGCGGCCTTACAGATTTGAGCCAGGGAGGCCTGGTGATGCACTGCCCATGAAGTTCCAACTGCTCTCGTGGAGTGCGCCCTAACTTTTAACGGAGGCGGTCTCCTTCTCAAGCCATAGGCTTGCATTATGACCTGTCGAATCCACTTGGCTAAAGTAGATTTTGACGCTGCCTGACCCTTTCTGGGGCCTTCCGGCAGAATAAACAAAGTATCCGTTCTGCAAATCTGAGCAGTGGCTTTTAGATAAGCTTTAACTGCTCTTACTACATCCAAAGAATGCAATAACTTTTCCTCTACCGAACTAGGTTCAAATGAAACCTCGATACCACCTTAGGAAGAAAGGCTGGATGAGGACGCAACACTACTCTGTCCTTATGGATAACCAGATATGGCTCTTTACAGGACATAGCTGCTAATTCCGACACTCTTTTAGCCGAACAAATGGCTACTAGAAAAATCAATTTCCTGGTGAGAAGAACCAAGGAAATGTGCTGTAATGGTTCAAATGGTTGTTTCTGTAGAACCGACAGAACCAGGTTTAGATCCCATGGACATATGGGAATATTAACCGGAGGACTAATACGCATCACTCCTTGTATAAAGGCTTTGACTAGTGAATGCGAAGCCAAGGGCCTTTGAAAAAATATTGACAAGGCCGAAATCTGACCCTTGATAGTACTCAAGGCAAGCTTCCTATCTACAGCCCACTGTAGGAAGTCCAGAATCCTACCTATTACGTACTTACGTGGATGCCATTTCTTGGCCTCACACCACGCGATGTACGCCTTCCAGATTCTATAGTAGATCTGCCTGGATACCGGCTTCCTGGCATTGATCATGGTAGATACCACAGGATTAGAGAGCCCTCTCTTTTTTAGAATGTGGGCTTCAATAGCCAGGCCGTCAAACCTAGGGCTGGTAAGGAAGGGTGGTATATCAGTCCTTGCGAAAGCAGGTCCGGACGATGTGGGAGAGTCCAAGGACTCCCCACTGACATTTTTACAATCTCCGCGTACCATGCTCTTCGGGGCCACGTTGGAGCCACCAGAATCACTGGTTTCTTTTCTACCCTGATTCTGCGGAGTAATCGAGGTAACAATTGTGGCGGTGGGAATGCATATATCAGCTTGAACTGATCCCAAGGGAACACTAGGGCATCCGAGCCGCAAGCTAGGGGATCCCTTGTCCAAGAGACAAACCTGTCCACCTTTGCGTTGAATCTGGATGCTAGCAGATCTACATCCGGTGTTCCCCACCGCTGACATATTGTCCAAAAAACCTCGGTGTGAAGGGACCATTCCCCTGGGTATAATTGTTGGCGACTTAGAAAGTCCGCCTTCCAATTCTCCACTCCTGGAATGAATACCGCGGATATGGCTGGGACATATCTTTCTGCCCATTTCAGGATGCAATTTACTTCCCTCTGGGCTGCACGACTCCTGGTGCCACCCTGATGATTGATATATGCCACTGCCGTGGCATTGTCTGATTGAATTCTGACAGGGGACCCTTGGAGTTTGGATGTCCATGCTACTAGGGCATACCGGGCTGCTCGTATCTCTAAGAGATTGATGGGCAGGGCCTTTTCCGCATCCGACCATCTGCCCTGGAGAGACCATTGCTCCAGTACTGCTCCCCAGCCTATAAGGCTGGCATCTGTAGTGACCACCTTCCAAGAAATCGGACTGAAGGATTTCCCTTTTTCCAGATTCTGGGGAACCAACCACCAACGGAGGCTCTTGCGAACGGAAGGGGACAAGGACATTGGTAAGTCTAGGGCCTGAACTTTCTTGTTCCAGGCTGACAGTATGGCCCTTTGCAAATTCCTTGAATGGAATTGACCGTAGGGTACTGCTTCGAATGATGCCACCATTTTTCCCAGCAGCCTCATGCACAGGCGTATGGACGGCTGTCTTTTTGTACCCACTAAGTGGATCAAATCTCTCAAAGACAACACCTTTTTTCGAGGCAAGAATATTTTCCTCTGGCCTGAATCTAGCCTTAGCCCCAAGTATTCCAGACTTTTGACTGGTTTTAGGGCCGACTTGTCTCGGTTGATAATCCAACCGTGAGATTCCAGATACTTGATTGTCTTGTGAACGACCACTTCTAGTTTTTTCACTGAGTGGTCTATCAGCAACAAGTCGTCTAGATATGCCATTATCGTTACACCTTGCGTTCTTAGATTGGCCAATAATGGGGCCAGAATTTTTGTGAACACTCGTGGTGCGGTGGCCAGACCGAAGGGTAAGGCTCTGAACTGAAAATGGCGCCCTTCTGCTGCAAAGCGTAGAAATTTTTGGTGGACTGGAAAGATGGGAATGTGCAAATAAGCATCTTTGATGTCGATCGAGGCTAACCATTCCTCCCCTTGTAGGGCAGTGGCCACCGATCGGATCGACTCCATCCGGAAAGTCCTGATATGCAGGAATTTGTTTAGCCCTTTTAGATTTAATATGGGCCTCACGTCCCCGTTTGGCTTCGGGACTGTAAAGAGGTTTGAGTAAAACCCGAACCCCCATTCTTCCAGGGGAACCTCCATAATTACTCCTTGGAGCAATAGTTGTTCTAGTGCCAACAGGAGTGACTCTCTCTTCCGGGGATCCCTTGGCATGTTTGACCTCATAAAATGGGAAGGAGGAGAGTCTTTTAACTCCAATCTGTATCCCAGACTTACTGCGGAGAGCACCCATCTGTCTCTGATCGTGTCCCGCCAGGTCTCTGCGAACAACTGGAGTCTTCCCCCCACCCGATTGAGTGGGGGCAACCCTTCATGCATTTGACTTTGGGGGAGGTTTTGTACCTCTCCTGACCCAGGGTTTTTTATTACCCTGCGATTGTCCCTGATTTTTACCCCCGGGATTTGACCGAGGAGGCCGTCGGAACTGTTTCACAGCCGATGCCCCAGGGACTGGAGAAGCAGGCCTCTTAAAAAGAGGGACCTCTAACTCTGTTTTTAACCGGCAAGAGTGTACTTTTACCGTTGGAAATTTTCTGGATATATTTGTCCAGGTCTTCCCCTTATAAGCGCTCACCATGAAATGGGAAGCTAACCAGCAATTTTTTACAGGGAGCTTCAGCAGACCAGTTTTTGAGCCATAGAAGCCTGCGCATATGTACTACAGACAGCGTAAGGTGGGAGGCCTGATGGATTGAATCCTTTATGGCGTCAACCGCAAAGCATAAGGCTCTAGGTAGATCAGCTAGGGCAAGAGCCTGCTGATCTGGCAAGTCCCTTAAGACCTGTTTCAACTGATCCTTCACTGCTTGGCAGACCCCAATAGCTGCCACTGCTGGTTGTGTCACCAAGCCTGCTGTAGAAAAAGCAGATTTTAATAAGGACTCCAATTTTTTATCTATTGGGTCCTTGAACATTTGGACATTATCCACTGGACATGTCAGTGATTTATTCACACAAGAGATGGCTGCGTCCACTGTAGGGACCCTCCATTTTTTGATGAACTTATCCTCCATGGGATAGACCACCGGAAATCTCTTGGGGGGAGTAAATATTTTATCAGGATGTTCCCAATCCTGGTACATGAGCCCTTCCAATAAAGGGTGAAGTGGAAAGGAACAGACAGTCTGGGGAGCTTTTAGCGACCCCAGCGAGGAGACAGTAGTGGTTGATGGTTCCGCAAGGTGCATTTTAAATGCTGATCGGACCATGTTAGTCAAAGACTGAACCCATAATCTTTCAGCTTGAGATGCTGAGAAAGGTTCCTCCACAGTTGATTCCTCTATAACAGAATCAACCTCCTCCTGATCCCCTTCAGGCAGGTCGATCCCTGTATGGGACTGTTGCTCCGCTAACAGGTACTCTGAAGGAGGAGACGGAGATCGGGCGTGCTTTCCCTGTGACAGGGAGGCAGCGATTAATGTTGACAATCTCTCTTCTAATCCTCCCAGAGCGGAGGAAAAAACCTCATCTGTTACATACACAGGAGCAGGTGAACTGAGGACAGCCACAGTACCAGGTACTCCTGCAGGGTCTCTACGGTCACTAACCTCTGAATTTTCAGGGGAGACTGGTGCAGCAGAAGCATGCCCAAGATCCCCAGAGCCCGATGGAGACCCCTTTCGCTTCCTGGAAGATTTATTTCCGGAGCTTCTGGACGGCATATTCCTAAGCCCAAAGCTGAGGTATTCCAGCCGTAATACACCCCTTTTACTGAGAATAGTCTAGCACAATTGCTGCTATATAACAGTTGGTGTCTACTAAAGTGCCTTTCTAGGGGATGCCTGCATCAACCGCCTCTGTGTGCCTTTTTACTGTTGCTAGCTCTGTCTGTGCACTTCAATAGCCAGCTGTGATTGCCTTTAAACATGCTGGACGCCCACACATGCGCAGTAGCGCCGCGGCGCACACCGAGCGTCATCCACCCGCTCCGCCCCTTTTTCCAGATTGCCTCTATATAGAGAGGCGCGTGCTCGCGCACGTGCGCCTTCGGCGCCTTTTTTGAAAAAATAAGGAGCTAGATGGGAGCCAGGGTCCCTGCCGCAGGGCCCGGGGTTGGATGAGCGCAGCAACAGGGCAGAGGAGACAGCTTCCCAAAGAGGACTTACCAACTGCCTGGATTTGACTTCGGAAGAAAAAAATCCACATTACAAGAAAAAGAACCATAGTGGCCTCTAGTGTTTAACACAGGTACCGCGGTCTTACATTTTTTTTTATTTTTATTTTTTTTCTTGCCTACTATTAAAATTTTTAAATTTTCTCAGTAGTAACAGGCATGCACAGAATATTAGCGGGAATACCTTAGGTAACAGGCAGAAAGACAAAATAGGTTTGGGGGTCCCCCAATAGAACCAAGTTCCTGAGGGCCCCCACTTACCTTTTCCTCGCCGCAGGACTCTGTTTGGTCCACAGAAGCCCAAACTTCACCTATCACGGCAGGCATTGTAATTAAACCTTCAGGGACCGGGTTCCCAAGGATTCCACTCCCCTGGACCTGTATAGCACCCTGCACAGAAAACATCTTGGTCGTGGGTATGACCAGAGCTCTGGATCCCAGGGTCCAGCCCTCCTAAGAGGCATTACAGGCAAAACCTTGCTCTTCTCTTTTGCAAGGCCCGGGTACCGACCGTTTAGCTATGAAGCTTTTTTGGTCGGATCCGGAATAGCTTACTGAGGCCCAAAAGAACCTGTACGCAAGCTCAGTGAAAAACACATGTTACTTCTTGGCCAACACCTTAGACACTGGCAAAAAACTGAGGTACTCCCGGATGGGAGGGGCTTATATAGGGGAGGGTACTTCCGGTTTTGGAAGTTGCCAGTGCCAGCACCTGAAGGTATCTATATAACCCACATAGTAATGACTATGCCGCTCTGTGTCCCGTGATGTACGAGAAAGAAAATGGGACAGTGTTGCTTCCTCAGTTGCACCAGTAATCCAGCAAATCAGATTGTACAGTTGAAGTGGCACAACAGATTTTGCTTCACTCACATTTAAATCATCTGACGTGGGTGGCCACAGGAATGTCATACCGGGAGAGTCACATAGAAGCATCTTTAATATCAATGCTGCACTATAAAGTATCCTTGTGTTTTTTGTAGTATTGATAGAGGCCATTAAATTTGGTATTTGCGGACCAGCTGTTGTACTTGGTGTGTTTTCACCATCACTTTGGCTAGTTATCTCAGTTGACTCTGTTGTTTCTGATGGATGAGGTAGCCTGTCTATCAGCTAATAAGTGAAGACACGGTTTCATATTTTAGGGTGATTTTTGAGCTGTAATAAATCTATTATAGAATTGTACATTTTTGTCATGAAGGGGGGGAGGGGTTGCATTTTGGCTCATTTCAGCCAACTTGTGGCAGTGTGCTGCTTTTTTTAATTCTTTTTGATTACACAGTGCCTACTGAAAATTTTGATGAATATAACATCTCAGTTTTGATACATTTACAATGTGTATGTTTACTTTGCTTGGTGCCAATCTGTGAAGTTGAGGCGTATTTTATATAACTTTGCCATATTCCATGGTCTACATTCACTCTTGAGTATACTAATGCATAGTATAGTGGTCTCAAATCTTAAGTACATGTGTAAATGTCAGCTTGAGAGATATTTGGTTTTGCTTTAATGAAAAGAAATAAAGTTACAAGAAAAACCAGAACTATAAGATTTTAGTTTTTCTATTGCATACATTTATGGATCTTGACAAAAAACTGCAGGATATTTTGAGGAGAACTTTTAACATTCAGGGCCAGTTCACACCAGACGCAGTTCCGTACAGTTTTGTGCGCATTTTTTCTGCGCTAAAAATGCATGCACAGTGTTTTCCATGTATTCCAATGGCTCTTGTTGGCTCTAGTTCACACCATACAGTCAGTTTCCGGTCAGTTTCCGGTGCAGAAACTGACCGGGAACCGACTGCATGGTGTGAACTAGAACCAACTAGAGCCATTGGAATACATGGAAAACACTGCGCATGCATTTTGTGCAGAAAAAAAAGCACACGTAACTTAACGGAACTGCGTCTGGTGTGAACTGGCCCTAAGTCCATAGGGGGTGTTGTCATTGCAAAAATACATTTACAAAGTAGTGGCCAAGTGTGGGAATGAAAATTCATTTTTTCCTAGGTCACCTTATGGCCTAGATTTCTTCCCCACAAGTTTAGGGTTGGTCATTGTGTAGCCCAGTCACTGTTTACCACCACAAACTGTAAGGCCATTGTTACATTTGTTATGGTACCTCTGTATCATATATCTATTCTTATAAACAAAAGGCACATCACCATAAATAAGGTGAGGGATATAGAAAGATGTGTGACTGTGATGAAGTAAACCATATCTGGCTCTAAGGCCCCATGCACACGTGACGCCGGTGCAAACTCTGCTGAACGCACGTTTTTAAAGGCTGAAACCGGCTGTTAGAAACGCCAGTTTTGCCGCGATTTTAGCAGCGTTTTACCGCGTTTGCGTCTATAAACGTTTAGTTAAGAAACATCATAAGACCCTCCCTAAGCTCAAAAAAGTACCAGTTACTTACCGGTAATGGTCTTTCTGGTAAGTCTTCCAGGACGGCACAATGAGAGATGACTAGTCCACCTGACAGGAAACACAATCAAAGAGGTTAAAAACCCCACCCCTTCCTGTGCTCCTCAGTTTGTGAAAAAGTACTCCACACTAGTGCACGAGAGTGAAAACAACATACCACAACAACTCTACATATATATTAATATACTTAACCAGAGCGGTGGGAAGTAGGCCTGCCGTCCTGGAAGACTTACCAGAAAGACCATTACCGGTAAGTAACTGGTACTTTTCTCAAGACGTCTTCCAGGATGGCACAATGAGAGAGAAGCAAGTAACTTGCAGGCCTACCTTAGGGTGGGACGACCGCTTGCAGGACCTTCCTACCAAATGAGAGGTCCTGAGGCGACAGCAACTCCACTCTATAATGTTTCAGAAAAGTGTTCTGGCTTGACCATGTCGCAGCTTGGCAGATCTGTTCGACCGAAGCTCTGGCCCTTTCTGCCCAGGAGGTCGCCAGAGACCAAGTGGAATGTGCCTTAACCTTCGGGGCTGTTCTAGCAGCTTGGTCATAAGCTAGGGAGATTGCTTGTTTTATCCACCTAGCTATGGTTACTCTAGAAGCCTGTTGGCCCTTTTTCTGACCAGAAAAATTAATAAGTGGCTGGATTTTCTGAAAACGCTAACTCTATCCAAATAAGAAAGCAGACATCGTCTGACATCCAAACAATGAAAGGAAGCTTCCCTTTCATTCTGGGGATTGGAACAAAAAGAAGGGAGTATTATTTCCTGTGTTCTATGAAATGTAGATACTACCTTGGGAAGGTACAGGGGGTCCTGCCTGAGATCAACCCTGTCCTCAAATAAACGAAAAAACGGCTCTTTAATTGACAGAGCCTGCATATCACCTACTCTTTTGGCTGTCATTATCGCCAGCAGAAAGGTAAACTTAACTGTGAGAAGTTTAATAGAAATACTGTCTAAAGGCTCAAACGGAGCCTTAGTTAACTGTTCTAGAACCAAGGAGAGATCCCAGGGTGGAACCCTAGAAATCTGCACTGGGGACATTCTGTCCCTAGCTGACAAGAATCTTTTAATCAACGGGTCCTGGGACAATCTTTTGTCCAGGAAATAAGATAAGGCTGCTACCTGAACTCTTAGTGTCTTGGTAGCCAGCCCCAGATCAACTCCATCCTGGAGAAATTCCAGAATGACCGAAGTTTCCTGTTGGGAAACCTGTCTCTCTGAACAACAGCGAGAGAAGACCCCCCACACCTTAGCATAAATCCGCCTGGTGACCTCATTTCTACTAGAGAGGAGAGTGGTGATCACTCTCTCTAAACAGCCCTTCTCCTGCAGGTTCTGCCTTTCAAGCACCAGGCCATCAGTTTGAAGAAGCTGGGCTCTGGGTGGAAGACCGGACCCTGAAGAAGAAGGTCTGACCGAACTGGTAGATGGAGAGGGGGAGCTACAGACCAGTTCTCCAGAGTGGGAAACCAGGCTCTCTTGGGCCACCAGGGGGTGACCAAAATGAGACAGCATTCTGAGAGGTCCAGCTTCTGCAGGATCCTCGGAATCAGACCCAGAGGGGGAAAGGCATAGGCCAGATAAAAACTCCACACCTGGGCCAGCGCATCCACTCCCTCTGAGCCCCATTCCCGGGTCAGGGAAAAGAACCTCTTTAGCTTTTTGTTTTCCCTGTGGGCGAAGAGGTCTATCTCCGGATTGCCGAACCGTTGGCACACCAGATCGAACACCTCTGGGTTCAACTCCCATTCTCCCTGGAGAATCGGGTGGCGACTTAAAAAGTCCGCCTCTACGTTGTGAACCCCTTTTATGTGAACCGCTGTGATAGAGGGAATCCGGAGCTCTGCCCAGCTCAGGATCTCCAGAGACAAAGCCGGAAGGATACGCGACCTGGTGCCTCCCTGATGGTTCAGGAATGCCACTGTGGTGGCATTGTCGGATAGAATCTGGACCTCTCGGCCCAACTCTCTCCTCGAAGGCCTTTAGGGCCTCCCGGACCGCCAACAATTCCCGGAGGTTTGAGGAGGCGCCCCCCTGACCTCGGTTCCAGGAACCCTGAGCTCTGAGCTCGTCTAAGTGAGCCCCCCAACCCCAGGCGCTTGCGTCTCTGGTTATCCTGAGAGGGTTGGACTGACTCCACAGACGACCCACCAGCAAATTCTGAGGAAGGAGCCACCACCTCAGAGATTCCTTTGCCACAACTGGGATGGGGACCCTGTAGTCTAGAGATTCCCTTGATCCGTCCCAAGAGGATAGAAGGAATTTTTGGAGAGGTCTGGAGTGGAGCTGAGCCCACGGCACCGCTGTAATGCAAGAGGTCATTAGACCCAGCACCCGCATGATGCTTCTGAAGGAGGATTCCTCTGCCTCCAACATAGACCTGACCGTTGTCATAAGACCTTGGACCTTGTCCTGGGGTAAAACAAGTTTCCTTTCTAAGGAATCTACCAGGAATCCCAAGTAGACTTTCTTCTGTTCTGGGACCATCGAGGATTTTTCTTTGTTGATGATCCATCCCAGGCTTTCCAAGGTGCTCACGACCCTGGCCAGGTCTGCAAGAAGGAGATCTCGACTCTGATTGTAGAGAAGCAGATCGTCGAGGTAGGGGACTACTGCTATACCACCTTCGCCATTAACTTTGTAAAGACTCTTGGACTGGAGGACAGTCCGAAAGGAAGCGCAGCAAACTGCCAATGCTGCACTCCCTGGGCGGAAGTGATTGCAAACCTGAGGAAGGCCTGATGTGCTGGGAATATCGGGACGTGTAGATAGGCGTCCTTTAGGTCTATGGTCACCATGAACAACCCCCTCAGAAGAAGCTTCCTGAGTGTGTACACGCTCTCCATCCGAAACCTCTTGCGACGCAGATAAGCGTTCAAGGGTCTCAAGTTTATTATAAGCCGATGCTTCCCCGACGGCTTTGGAACAACGAAAACGTGGGAATAGACGCCCATACCTTGTTGTTCTGTAGGTACCGGGATAACTACTCCCTGCCTTTCCAGTTCTGAGACATTCTGTACCAGACCTGCAGCTTTTAAGGGGTCCCTGGGTAGATGTGTTACCAGAAACTTTGGGGGAGGGGAGTGAAGGAACTCTAGCTTGTAGCCCTCTTTTAAAATTTGGAGGACATGGGGGCTCTGAGATATGCTTTCCCACCTGGGGAGAAACTGGGAAAGCCTTCCCCCTACCCTTACGTCACTTAGAGTTCTTGTCATTAGGCTTTTGGCTGGAGAAAAGGATACCTCCCTTCGGTTTGTCCTTGCCAGCACTCCACCTCCTAGTATTGACAGGTCTTTTGTCTGAAGACCGGTTCTTACCCTGGGGGCCTCGAAAAAATCTCCTTTTTTCCTTTTTAGGTTTGGTAGGAAATTTCTTACCCTTTTCGGTGGACCTGGACAGGGCTTGGTCAAGTCCTGTACCGAAAAGAAGGGAGCCCTCAAATGGGAGACCACATAAACGGGTCTTGGATGCACTATCACCATCCCAGGTTTTGACCCATACAGCTCTTCTAGCAGAGTTTAAGAGGGCTCCAGTCTTTGCGGTGGTTCTTACGGTTTCTACCGCTGCGTCCGCTAGGTACGCCACCAAGCTACCTATTAGCTGCAACGACTCCAAGACTTCCTTGGATTTGGAAGTGCCTGAAACATGGTCCGTTAATTTTGAGTTCCATGCATCTGCATTCCTGGCTACGCATGCTGAAGCCAGCGCCGGGCTCATGACTGCCGCATTGGCTTCCCAGGCCCTCCGCAAGGTGGTTTCAGCACGCCGGTCCATCTGATCTTTGAGGTTACCAGTATCCTCAAAGGAGAGGTCAGACTGTTTGGATACCTGGGCTAAGGAAGCATCCAATCTGGGTGTTTTGAAGAACCTATCTTCATCTTCCTCCTTAAAAGGGGCACCTACGTTTCCACGTTTTTGGTCTTAAAAGCTTCCTTTCAGGATCCTTCCATTCTTGAAGGATAATGTCCTTCAGTGCCTGGTGGACGGGGAAGGTTCTGGGTTGAGACTTCAACAAACCCTGATACATTCTATCCTGTGCGGAAACCTGTTCCGCAGGCTCCTGGATCTCCTCAGAAGCATAAATTGCCCCAAGGAGGCCCTCCATATCATCGGCCGAGAAGATGTGCCTTCCTGGCCTGGAGCCCTCTTCCTCGTCCTCTGCCTGACTATCCACCAGACCCTCATCAGATACTTCTCGATCGGAGATATCTGAATCCTCCTCCGGCTCCGAACCCTGTGAAGGTAGGGATTTTAGAGGCTGCGGGCATCTTTTAACCACCCTGGGAGTCAAAGAACTCTCCTGAGAGGAAGAGCCCCCCCCCCCCACTTGTCTGAGGTTCTGGTTCCTTAGACCTGAGTGAGGATTGAAATTCCTTAAGCGTAGTCAGCATCTGGGTCTGGACAGACAGGAAGTCTTTCATGACCTGAGATGTTTCTTTTCCAGCCAATTTCTGAATGCATTTAAAGCAGAAAGGTCTGGAATAGTCTGGAGGCAACCTATCGTTGCAGTAGCCACATCTTTTGATGCGAGCAGGGGCTTTAGAGGGACGGCTGGTAGACCCCTGGGCAGTGACGTCCCCTCCTGCAGAAAAAACAAATATACACAGGGAATTTTTTAGTACCAAACACCCCTGTGCAGAGCAAAAGGGGGAAGAGTCGGGGTACCTCCCCCATCATAACCCCTGCTGGCTGGGTAGGACTCACCTCCTGTGGCCTCCTCTGTAGCCTTGGCCGTACCGGGCCTTTCCTCATGCTCCATGCGCCGTCCGGGCTCGAACCGTGTTGCTGAGAGCAAACATTAGGAATGGGCGCCTCTTTTCCTGGCATCTTTATAGTGGAAGCTGGCTGAAAAGACGCCGGCCGTCGCCATCTTGCCGTAGACCGGAAACCGGAAGTGGCGCGGCGCGCGGTGACGTCATTCCGAGCGCTAGAGGAGGAAATCAATGAGTCCTCCAGGCCATGGGAAAATGGCGCCGCACATGCCTGAGCGGCGCCAATAGCCAGAACAGCGCTTCACCGCTGGGTTCACCACTGCATCTGCGGGAGACCTGCCAGCCCCCCCTCCGAAGTGGACACCCACCAGGTAGGGAGAAAAAAGAGGAAACATTTGGCCCCTGAAGCTTCCAGGTACCCTGTACCTTAGGGCTTCAGAAAACTCAGGGGGGTTCTTCAAGGCTATTCCTTCCCCCCTGAGCATGTTACAACAAAAGGGGGACCCCCCAGGAAGGATGAGCCCATCCTGCTAGGTCCAGAGGCTTCCTAAGCGTTTGACCTAGGTCCCAGGGGGAGACCTCCAGCACCAGGCCTTAGGTCTTTAGAAAAAAACAAACGCTTTCGCTGTGGGGAAACACAATCAAAAACTGAGGAGCACAGGGAGGGGTGGGGTTTTTAACCTCTTTGATTGATTGTGTTTCCTGTCAGGTGGACTAGTCATCTCTCATTGTGCCGTCCTGGAAGACGTCTTGAGAAAACTGTATTATTTAACCATTTCAGCCATTTTGTGAGACCAGAGTGAGTAGCAGCAGCTGAGAGAGCAGCAGTGTACTTGTATTTAGCGTGTCACTTGCCACGTCACCTGCCACAAGTTGTGGATTGTCCACCTGGCCATGTCACCTGCCACGTCACCTGGCCACATCACCTGCCGCAAGTTGTGGATTGTCCACCTGGCCACGTCACCTGCCGCAAGTTGTGAATTGTCCACTTGCCACGTCACAGGCCACGTCACCTGGCCACGTCACCTGCCAAAAGTTGTGGATTGTCCACTTGCCATGTCACCTGGCCACGTCACCTGCCACAAGTTGTGAATTGTCCACCTGGCCACGTCACCTGCCGCAAGTTATGAATTGTCCACTTGTCATGTCACCGGCCACGTCACCTGCCACAAGTTGTGGCTTGTCCACTTGCCACGTCACCTGGCCACGTCACCTGGCCACAAGTTGTGGATTGTCCACCTGGCCACGTCACCTGCCGCAAGTTGTGAATTGTACACTTGCCACCTCGCCTGCCACAAGTTGTGGATTGTCCACCTGGCCACATCACCTGCCGCAACTTGTGAATAGTCCACTTCCCACGTCACCTGCCACAAGTTGTGTATTGTCCACTGGCCACGTCACCTGGCCACGTCACCTGCCACAAGTTGTGGATAGTCCACTGGCCACGTCACCTGGCCCCGTCACCTGCCACAAGTTGTGGATTATAGATAGAGAATGTATGTTCCTGCGCTTAGGACCTCTAATTCAATGATGAGCTGCAGCCCCCCTAATAGGATCCTAAAAAGGATCTTAATAGATAAGAAACAAAAATTGTGGTGGGGTGTGGCGCTGCTCGTTCCTTACGTGAACTCTAAAAAGAGGTAGGGAATATGGCTAAACCTGCTGAGCAATACACATAAAGTGTATATAAAGTGACTAAAATTAATGTGAATAAACCCTTGATCACAAGGAATGTTATATAGGATCTGTGTGTAGAACTATATAGTAGAAAGCACTATAAAGTGCGATCACATCACTAGTGACTATCTAACGTGCATAATTAGCTGAATCATAAACATGTGCAAATATAAAGACCATATGACATAATTAATGTGTATATGTTAATATATCAAAAAGTATCATAAACCAAAAAATAATATATAATATATATAACAAAAATGTGAAAAATGTTTAGTTATAATATATATAAAAATTGTATATATATATGTAAAATAATAAATTCCACTCCTTGGTAGTGACCAATTAATCCCAGTGCTCAAAAAAAATGTGATACTTGACAGCAGATAGCTCTTTCAATGATTTTCCAGATGTTCCCCCACAAGGGTCCCCACTCACCAGCTCCTCACACCCCTACAGGGGTAAACAGCGTGATACGATTGCTTCCGATCAGGTCCGTGTGTCCCCAGCTATTTCTCCAAATAGGGCAGCCTGCAGCGCAATCCCAGAGATATCCACGGTTTTGCCTTTCTGATAGGTCCCGCTTAGGGAACAGTGATAGTGGGTCACCTCAATAAGGAAGATGAGACTCCCATAGTGTAGTATGCCAGAAGGCGTTCACATACGCAAGGCGGCGCCACGCACACTACTTTACGCTGACAGTGATCCGGGTACCTGGGGCTGGAACGCAGCTGGAGCGCACGCTGCTATCCGGCATACACGGGACTTGGACGCTGTGTGTTTTTTTTTCTTGTTTGCTATAAAGGACTAGCCGAACAGGCGGTTTTATCTATATATTTTATGAAATTTTTGGCATACTACACTATGTCACCTGCCACAAGTTGTGGATTGTCCACGTCATCTGCCACGTCACCTGGCCACAAGTTGTGGTTTGTCCACTTGCCAGATGACGTGGCAAGTCACCTGGCCACGTCACCTGCCACAAGTTGTGGATTGTCCACTTGCCATGTCACCTGGCCACGTCATCTGCCACAAGTTGTGGATTGTTCACTTGCCACAAGTTGTGGATTGTCCACTTGCCACATCACCTGCCACAATTTGTGGATTGTCCACAATGCAATGCAAGCAATTACATTTTTTTTAATTTTTTTTTAATGGTTTTTCATAATCTGCCATAATTTTTGAGATTTCTAATGTAAAAAAATAGGTCACCTTTAAAAACGCTTATAAACGAAATCACGGCAAAGCGCCGGTAACGCGTTTAGCGTCTGAGACGTGGAAAACGTTTGCGTCTGAACCCATATTTTTGCTTCTGGAAAAACGAGGTTAAAAACGCAACTGCTTAAAAACGCCAAAAAACTAGACTGTGTGCATGGACACCAAGGATAACATTGAATGAGTTCAGGGGCAGTTGAAAAAAGCGTCCAACTGCCTCTGAACGCGCGTTTACCAGCGTCTCGTGTGCATGGGGCTTAATAGTCTCTAATGCAAAGCACACAATATAAAGGACACTATTATTTTCAACTACTGTCTAAGTATTTAAGCAAATAGATACACAGGCTTTAAACAGGTACATGAGTGTAGGGCAATAGTTACCAGTAAATTGTTTGGTTTCAATGTGCTTCTTGTCCAAGCCGTCTAAGGTTGGAGGTTGACCAAGGAAAGACTGCAACTTCTCCTGGAAAATGTACGCTGGGGACAGATACAGGGGCATGGATGGCAATTTTTCTTTACTTCTGAAATGTAAAAATTAGGTCTTTAATAAAGAATGTCTAGTCCTTTGGATGTAAATTTTAGATAAACTGTATGCAAGACATCAGCTTAGTGAAAGAGAAAAAAAATTTGCATATATATATATATATATATATATATATATATATATATATATATATATATTGTGACAGCAGGAAGGTAAAGTCACCTGGTTGCATCCAGGGGGGTAGGTATATTTCTCCCAGATTCAGGCTTTATGCCGACTTATACAACTAGGGAGAGAGTTGATGAAGCCCAGCTGAGGCTAGTGGGCTCATGGATGATTCATACCTCTAGGGAGAGTGCTGGGCGTCGTGCAGGCAGGGAGTTGATGAGACCAGCTGAAGCTTGTCAGCTCGTTTAAGGCCTCTATAAAAACTCCCAGCTTCATTAGGTGTTTGCTCATGCCTGGAACCAGACCTGTGTGGACTGTCTAGGGAGAGTGAACCCCTGTGCGGTGAGACAAAGCCTGTGTGGCTATTTGTTTGGACATTTACTAAACCAGGGACTTAGGGACTAGGACAGCACCAGGCTGATCCCAGTTGTTAGTTAGGGAAACCTGCATGTTTAGTCAGAGGTCAAGCTGACCAGGATTTATTTTGTTTATGTTTCTTTTTGCTTTGCTGTGTTTTTGTCACTGTAAATAGAGAAATAAACCGCACCTTTTGATCTTGAAAACCACAACCTCCGTCTGCTGGGCCTGTTTTTGTGTGGGGAGCCCATCCAGGGGGTCACACACACCCGCTACCGAGCTAACCCCCTCACAATATATATATATATATATATATATATATATATATATATATATATATATATACACACCTTCAGGAAAAAAACTTTCCACAGCCCCCTGCGTATAACATGCAGGCACAGTTTACCCTCTATTTTCAGGTTAAAAAAAGTGAGTGTTATACGCCAATAAATACAGTACATATACACACTTTATATGCACACAGGGGCATTCACCTTGCTGCTTTGCAGTATTTAAAGTGGTTGTTAAGTCAGATATTAATTCCCGCTAGCCCCTCTGCAATAAGAAGAACTATACAGTGTGTGTGTTTTAAAAAAAAATCAGCAGCTAAATACCTTTTTTTTCATATCGCTGATGTGCTGTCACATGACCGCCCGCCACTCTCCCTACTTGATGTACGGACTACAGTGGGAGGGGCTGAGTTTCCCCTCTGATGTCAGCCAGACAGTCATGTGTCCGCACACTGGCGATGTAAACAAAAGCATTTAGCAGCCGAATTAATTAAAAAAAACACACACACTGTGGGGTACATCTTATTGCAGAGGGGCTGGTAGGAATTGGCAGTAACTTTTTACAGAAGAAATAGGTGGCAGGAGGGGGTGGGGCGGGGAGGAGATGATTACACAGACTCCCAAGCTGACAGGGAGGGGAGGGAGAGAGAGAGAGAGAGAGAGAGAGAGAGAGAGAGAGAGGGGGAGGGGAGGGAGGAGAGCAGCGAGATGACCGCGGCACGTAACCTGACCAAGGTAATCAGGGATCAACAGCCGTGATTACCGTGGTCAGCACAGACAGGGGGGGACACAGGAACAGGCAGGATCAATCAGGTATATTACAACATACAAAGGGACAAATTATATTGCATAAGCACTATGCGGTTTAACATGCTTTAAAGGAGCGGGATCTTTTTTTTTTTTTAGGGTTACAACCACTTTAAAGCGGAACTTCATTCCCTGGATGCACTGGACATCCTTGCAATCTTCTCCCCCACTACATACAAAATCATTTTTCTCTGTTTGTTAATCTTCTCAGAGTGCAGATGAGCATTGAATGCTCAAGAGTCTGAGCAAGATTATTTATTAACCCCATCACTGACGAAGATAGGGCCGAAAAAAACAATCGATTAATCGATTACGAAATTAACCGATTACTAATTTCATAATCGATTAATCGGCCAGTAACATAATGGGGCCACCAAGAAGGACCTCTGCACTCTGCATAAAAGTAGCGGTCTCCCTGCAGTGGCCAGACAAACCTCCACTACAGAGTAAGAGCCCGAGTTTTCCAACCAGCAAGGAGCGTTGCTGACTAGAGAACTCCAGCTCTGACTTGACAAGGGTGTGCAGGATTTCTGCAGAAACATTTTGATTTTCACAGAAACGGCAGCAGTGCTTCTCTGCAGCCCACTGGCAGAACACTGGCTTTTCTAAAGCAAAAAAGGTAAGACTGTGAACATTTAGGGCTCATTCACATGTGCACTGTGACCTGTAAAGCGTGATCAAGTGCCTTGGATATGCTGGGAATGCATCGGCCCATCCTAATGTGACAGGCATGCATGGAGGGAGTGTCCGTAAAGCCGCTGCATCCCCACAGAGAAACATAGGTTGCCTGCAAGCAGCTCAAGTCGCATATTCAATGTGCTTATTCATGCTATACCAGCCACAGTATTTGTGTGAATGAGGGCTTACCATTTTAAAGCACCTGAAATGTATTTCCAACATTTAAAACAAGAGTTAAATTGGGCTTTAACCACTTAAGGACCGCCGCCTGTACATATACGTCGGCAGAGCGGCACGGACAGGCATAACCACGTACCTGTACGTCCCCTTTAAGATGCCGTGTGGTCACGCGTGCCGTCGGTGGCGCGCTCGCAACCCTGTCGCCTTCTCCGTGAGCCCGACCGTGGGTCCCGCGGACTCGTTCGCCACGGGGACACCCGCGATCGTCTCACGGAGAGATACAGCGGGGAGATGCTTATGTAAACAAGCATCTCCCTGCTCTGCCTAGTGACAATGACACTGATCTCCGCCACCACCGTGAGAAACAAACACTCATCAGGGCACACTTAACCCCTACAGCGCCACCTACTGGTTAACCCATTCACTGCCAGTGTCATTTTCACAGCACTGCTCGCTGTAAAAATGACAAGGGTCCCAAAAATGTGTCAAAAGTGTCCGATGTGTCCGCCATAATGTCGCAGTCATGATAAAAATCACTGATCGCCGCCATAACTAGTAAAAAAAAAAATATTAATAAAAATGCCATAAAACAGTCCCCTATTTTGTAGAAGCTATAACTTTTGTGCAAACCAATCAAACGCTTAATGCGATTTTTTTTACCAAAAATATGTAGAAGAATACGCATCGGCCTAAACTGTAGAAAAAAGAAAAAAAAAATTATATATTTTTTGGGAATATTTATTATAGCAAAAAGTAAAAAATATTGCATTTTTTTCAAAATTGTCGCTCTATTTTTGTTCATAGCGCAAAAAATGAAAACCACAGAGGTGATCAAATACCACCAAAAGAAAGCTCCATTTGTGGGGGAAAAAAGACGCAAATTTTGTTTGGGTACAACATTGCATGGCTGCGCAATTACCAGTTAAAGCAGCACAGTGCGTAATTGTAAAAAGACCTCTGGTTCTTAGGCTGACAAATGGTCCGGGGCTAAAGTGGTTAAAGAAGATAAGATATTTTACAATTACGTTTTGTTGCACACTCAGTTTAGGTATGTATTTTTGAGAAAATGTCACCATCATCTTAGAGAACAAGCAACTTACTCATCAGGAATGCTCTTCAAATGCAGACTGTAGGCCACTGCCATAGAAACAGACATCTTCCAATCTCCCAGATTATTCGCCAGCCATGAAGCCTCTGGTATCAATCCACCAATTAGAAGCAGATCTAGAGCATACTCTACTGTCCAGACACTGGAAAGGTTCTGATCTCTGACTGCACTGGCCACTATGCTGTGCTGTAAAGTAACCACTCTTGGAAACCGGTCTGTGAAATAAGCAATATGGCATTCGTTTTACTACAAAACTTTGAAGTTGAGTAATTTGTCTCAATATAAATAGAATACAAAAAATACCTAAAAACAACTGTCTAGTACAAGATACAACAAAGTAATGCAAGAGAGGTGAAAATACCCGTGACATAACCACTGATAACTATTACTGTATGCCTAGAAGCTATGAGCATTTTTTTTTCTGCTCCCAGAAGCTAAATAGTGTTATCCTATGTTTCCATGCACACTACTTTAGGCTATTAGCATTTTTTGAGCTTCAGCATCTAGGAACAGAAAAAAAATAGTTTTTTTTAACAGCTTACCTGTAAAATCCTTTTCTTGGAGTACATCACGGGACACAGAGCGGCATAGTCATTACTATGTGGGTTATATAGTTTACCTTCAGGTGCTGGCACTGGCAACTTCCAAACCGGAAGTACCCTCCCCTATATAAGCCCCTCCCATCCGGGAGCACCTCAGTTTTGTAGCAAAGCAATAAGTGTCCCCAAAAGAGGGGTGGGAGCTCTGTGTCCCGTGATGTACTCCAAGAAAAGGATTTTACAGGTAAGCTGTTATAAAAATCCTATTTTCTTTCTCGTACATCACGGGACACAGAGCGGCATAGTCATTACTATGTGGGACGTCCCAAAGCAACGCCCAATGAGGGGGGGGGGGGATACACCATACATAAGCTGAGCGCTATCAGACATGAGGATCTTTTGCGGCCTGCAACACACTGCGCCCAAAGGCGACATCCTCCTGACTTCTAACGTCCACCTGGTAGAACCTAGTAAACGTGTGTACTGAAGACCATGTTGCGGCCTTACAGATTTGAGCCAGGGAGGCCTGGTGATGCACTGCCCATGAAGTGCGCCCTAACTTTGAACGGAGGCGGTCTCCTTCTCAAGCCATAGGCTTGCATAATGACCTGTCGAATCCACTTGGCTAAAGTAGATTTTGACGCTGCCTGACCCTTTCTGGGGCCTTCCGGCAGAATAAACAAAGTATCCGTTCTGCGAATCTGAGCAGTGGCTTTTAGATAAGCTTTAACTGCTCTTACTACATCCAAAGAATGTAATAACTTTTCCTCTACCGAACTAGGTTTGGGGAAAAAGGAAGGAAGAACCACATCTTGGTTCAAATGAAACCTCGATACCACCTTAGGAAGAAAGGCTGGATGAGGACGTAACACTACTCTGTCCTTATGGATAACCAGATATGGCTCTTTACAGGACATAGCGGCTAATTCCGACACTCTTTTAGCCGAACAAATGGCTACTAGAAAAATCAATTTCCTGGTGAGAAGAACCAAGGAAATGTGCTGTAATGGTTCAAATGGTTGCTTCTGTAGAACCGACAGAACCAGGTTTAAGTCCCATGGACATATGGGAATATTAACCGGAGGACTAATACGCATCACTCCTTGTATAAAGGCTTTGACTAGTGAATGCGAAGCCAAGGGCCTTTGAAAAAATATTGACAAGGCCGAAATCTGACCCTTGATAGTACTCAAGGCAAGCTTCCTATCTACAGCCCACTGTAGGAAGTCCAGAATCCTACCTATTACGTACTTACGTGGATGCCATTTCTTGGCCTCACACCAGGCGATGTACGCCTTCCAGATTCTATAGTAGATCTGCCTGGATACCGGCTTCCTGGCATTGATCATGGTAGATACCACAGGATTAGAGAGACCTCTCTTTTTTAGAATGTGGGCTTCAATAGCCAGGCCGTCAAACCTAGGGCTGGTAAGGAAGGGTGGTATATCGGTCCTTGCGAAAGCAGGTCCGGACGATGTGGGAGGGTCCAAGGACTCCCCACAGACATTTTTACAATCTCCGCGTACCATGCTCTTCGGGGCCACGCTGGAGCCACCAGAATCACTGGTTTCTTTTCTACCCTGATTCTGCGGAGTAATCGAGGTAACAATTGTGGCGGTGGAAATGCATATATCAGCTTGAACTGATCCCAAGGGAACACTAGGGCATCCGAGCCGCAAGCTAGGGGATCCCTTGTCCGAGAGACAAACCTGTCCACCTTTGCGTTGAATCTGGATGCTAGCAGACCTACATCCGGTGTTCCCCACCGCTGACATATTGTCCGGAAAACCTCGGGGTGAAGGGACCATTCCCCTGGGCATAATTGTTGGCGACTTAGAAAGTCCGCCTTCCAATTCTCCACTCCTGGAATGAATACCGCGGATATGGCTGGGACATATCTTTCTGCCCATTTCAGGATGCAATTTACTTCCCTCTGGGCTGCACGACTCCTGGTGCCACCCTGATGATTGATATATGCCACTGCCGTGGCATTGTCCGATTGAATTCTGACAGGGGACCCTTGGAGTTTGGATGTCCATGCTACTAGGGCATACCGGGCTGCTCGTATCTCTAAGAGATTGATGGGCAGGGCCTTTTCTGCATCCGACCATCTGCCCTGGAGAGACCATTGCTCCAGTACTGCTCCCCAGCCTATAAGGCTGGCATCTGTAGTGACCACCTTCCAAGAAATCGGACTGAAGGATTTCCCTTTTTCCAGATTCTGGGGAACCAACCACCAACGGAGGCTCTTGCGAACGGAAGGGGACAAGGACATTGGTAAGTCTAGGGCCTGAACTTTTTTGTTCCAGGCTGACAGTATAGCCCTTTGCAAATTCCTTGAATGGAATTGACCGTAGGGTACTGCTTCGAATGATGCCACCATTTTTCCCAGCAGCCTCATGCACAGGCGTATGGACGGCTGTCTTTTTGTACCCACTAGGTGGATCAAATCTCTCAAAGACGACACCTTTTCTTGAGGCAAGAAAATTTTTCTCTGGTCTGAATCCAGCCTTAGCCCCAAGTATTCCAGACTTTTGACTGGTTTTAGGGCTGACTTGTCTCGGTTGATAATCCAACCGTGAGATTCCAGATACTTGATTGTCTTGTGAACGACCACTTCTAGTTTTTCCACTGAGTGGTCTATCAGCAACAAGTCGTCTAGATATGCCATTATCGTCACACCTCGTGTTCTTAGATTGGCCAATAGTGGGGCCAGAACTTTTGTGAACACTCGTGGTGCTGTGGCCAGACCGAAGGGTAAGGCTCTGAACTGAAAATGGCGCCCTTCTACTGCAAAGCGTAGAAATTTTTGGTGGACTGGAAAGATGGGAATGTGCAAATAAGCATCTTTGATGTCGATCGAGGCTAACCATTCCTCCCCTTGTAGGGCAGTGGCCACCGATCGGATCGACTCCATCCGGAAAGTCCTGATATGTAGGAATTTGTTTAGCCCTTTTAGATTTAATATGGGCCTCACGTCCCCGTTTGGCTTCGGGACTGTAAAGAGGTTTGAGTAAAACCCGAACCCCCATTCTTCCAGGGGAACCTCCATAATTACTCCTTGGAGCAATAGTTGTTCTAGTGCCAACAGGAGGGATCCTCTCTTCCGGGGATCCCTTGGCACGTTTGACCTTATAAAATGGGAAGGAGGGGAGTCTTTTAACTCCAATTTGTATCCCAGACTTACTGCGGAGAGCACCCATCTGTCTCTGATCGTGTCCCGCCAGGTCTCTGCGAACAACTGAAGTCTTCCCCCCACCCGATTGAGTGGGGGCAACCCTTCATGCATTTGACTTTGGGGGAGGTTTTGTACCTCTCCTGACCCAGGGTTTCTTGTTACCCTGCGATTGTCCCTGATTTTTACCCCCGGGATTTGACCGAGGAGGCCGTCGGAACTGTTTCACAGCCGATGTCCTAGGGACTGGAGAAGCAGGCCTCTTAAAAGAGGGACCTCCAACTCTGTTTTTAACCGGCAAGAGTGTACTTTTACCGCTGGAAAATTTTCTGGATATATTTGTCCAGGTCTTCCCCGAATAAGTGTTCCTCATGAAATGGGAAGCTGACCAGCAATTTTTTACAGGGAGCTTCAGCAGACCAGTTTTTGAGCCATAGAAGCCTGCGCATATGTACTACAGACAGCGTAAGGCGGGAGGCCTGATGGATTGAATCCTTTATAGCGTCAACCGCAAAGCATAAGGCTATAGGTAGATCAGCTAGGGCAAGAGCCTGCTGATCTGGCAAGTCCCTTAAGACCTGTTTCAACTGATCCTTCACTGCTTGGCAGACCCCAATAGCTGCCACTGCTGGTTGTGTCACCAAGCCTGCTGTAGAGAAAGCAGATTTTAATAAGGACTCCAATTTTTTATCTATTGGGTCCTTGAACATTTGGACATTATCTACTGGACATGTCAGTGATTTATTCACACAAGAGATGGCTGCGTCCACTGTAGGGACCCTCCATTTTTTGATGAACTTATCCTCCATGGGATAGACCACCGGAAATCTCTTGGGGGGAGTAAATATTTTATCAGGATGTTCCCAATCCTGGTAAATGAGCCCTTCCAGTAAAGGATGGATTGGAAAGGAACAAACAGTCTGGGGAGCTTTTAGCGACCCCAACGAGGAGACAGAAGTGGATGATGGCTCCGCAAGGGGCATTTTAAATGCTGATCGGACCATGTTAGTCAGGGACTGAACCCATAATCTTTCAGCATGTGATGCTGAGAATGGCTCTTCCACTGTTGATTCCTCTACAACAGAATCAACCTCATCCTGATCCCCTTCAGGTAGGTCGATCCCTGTATGGGACTGTTGCTCTGCTAACAGGTACTCTGAGGGAGGAGACTGAGATCGGGCGCGCTTTCCCTCTGACAGGGAAGCAGCGATCAATGTTGTCAATCTCTCTTCCAGTCCTCCCAGAGCTGAGGAAAAAACCTCCTCTGTTATATACACAGGAGCAGGTGAACTGAGGACAGCCACAGTACCAGGTACTCCTGAGGGTGCTCTACGGTCACTAACCTCTGATTCTTCAGGGGAGATTGGTGCAGCCGAAGCATGCCCAAGATCCTCAGAGCCCGATGGAGACCCCCTATGCTTCCTGGGATTCTTAGTCCCGGAGACTTTAGACGGCATATTCCTAAGCCCAAAGCTGAGGTATTCCAGCCGAAATACACCACTTACTGACAATAGTCTAGCACAATTGCTGCTATATAAACAGTTGGTGTCTACTAATGTGCCTTTCTATGGGGATGCCTGCATCAACCGCCTGCTGTATGCCTTTCTAAATGTTGTCAGCTCTGTTTCTGCCTTCCATAACCAGCTGACAACACCTAATTGTGCTTTTTATCATGCTGGGACGCCCGCACATGCGCAGAAGCGCTGCGGCGCGCACAGAGCGTCATCCACCAAGCTCCGCCCCTTTTTCCAGCTCACCTCTATAAATAGAGGCGCGTGCACGCGCGCCTTCGGCGCTCTTTTTTGAAAGGAACTAGGGACAGAAGCCAGGGCCCTGTTTGCCACAGGGCCAGGGGATGGACGAGCATTGCAACATGGCAGAGGAAACAGTTTCCCATCCAGAGAACTCACCATCTGCCTGGATTTTGACTTGGAAAGAAAAAATCCACATGACAAGAAAACAACGTTCTACAGCGGCCTCTAGTGGTTTAACACAGGTACCGCGGTTTAACCATTTTTTTTCTTTTTTTTTTCTTGACCACTCTTAAAATTATTACATTTTTTAGTAGTTACAGGCATGCACAGATATTTAGCGGGAATACCGTTAGGTAACAGGCAGAAAGACATATTAGGCTTGGGGGTCCCCTCAATAGAACCAAGTTCCTGAGGGGCCCCCACTTACCTTTTCCCCGCCGCAGGACTCTGTTTGGTCCACAGAAGCCCAAACTTCACCTCTCACGGCAGGCATTGTAATTAAACCTTCAGGGACCGGGTTCCCAAGGATTCCACTCCCCTGGACCTGTATAGCACCCTGCACAGAAAACATCTTGGTCGTGGGTATGACCAGAGCTCTGGATCCCAGGGTCCAGCCCTCCTAAGAGAAGCATTACAGGCAAAACCTTGCTCTTCTCTGCAAGGCCCGGGTACCGACCGTTTAGCTATGAAGCTTTTTTGGTCGGATCCGGAATAGCTTACTGAGGCCCAAAAGAACCTGTACGCAAGCTCAGTGAAAAACACATGTTACTTCTTGGCCAACACCTTAGACACTGGCAAAAAACTGAGGTGCTCCCGGATGGGAGGGGCTTATATAGGGGAGGGGACTTCCGGTTTGGAAGTTGCCAGTGCCAGCACCTGAAGGTAAACTATATAACCCACATAGTAATGACTATGCCGCTCTGTGTCCCGTGATGTACGAGAAAGAAAAATGTTTTTGTAGAGCTTCTTGGAGAGTTTTTCCAGCAGAAAAAAAAAGCTGAATGCTCCTAACTGCTTGTAAAAGCTACAAAATGCTACTTTTTTTTTTTTTTTTCCCCTTCATGTACTGCAAAAATGCTAATAAAAAAATTCTAATGCTCCTAAAAGCTACTGAAATGTTAGTAGAAGCTGAAACAAAAATGCTATTAATCAGCATTTTTTTCTAGCTTTTTTTGAGCTTATGAAAAATGCTAGTGTGCATGGAGCCTAAGGCTTCATTCACACTACAGCGTTTTTAATCATGGGCAGATTTGCCGCGAATCTGCCCGCGATTTGACAGCGCCGATGTGTGAATGACAAACGTGGGACTCGCATTTGAGATGCCATTCATTTGCGATTGTCGCATGTTAATTCACGCTGCAATCTGCATCGGGGAAAGCATGACGGACAAAAAAAGTTTAGGAGCCATTTTGGGGGCGACATACTTCCCGTGATGCTGATTGCCATGACAAATCGTGGTAGACTCGCACTGTGATTTTGAGGTGTCATTCCAATGAATGGCTTCGCAAATGCGAATCCCGTGATTTGTCATTCACACATCGGCGCTATCAAATTGCAGGCAGATTTTCAGCGAATCTGCCCACGATTCAAAACGCTGTAGTGTGAATGCAGCCTAAAGGTGGTTGTCAGAGGATATGTTGAGCTATGGAATATTTGTACGTTTTGGGTGATGGGAGTGGTGATGTTCACAAGAAAGCAGGAAAGGAGGGAGGGCAGAAAAAAGGGGGTAGGGAAAAATTGGAGTGAAGTAGGGGGAGAAGGGAATGTGAGAGTGAAGAAAGCATGAAAAAAAAAAAAAGGAACATGGGGTGTGTATGTATGTATGTATGTATGTATATATGTATATGTATATATATATTTAAAAGTCTTGCTCGAGTATATGCAATTGCCATTTTGCTAATATTTTAGTGTTTAAGTACAGCTAAAGCCCAAACTTTTTTTTTTAGTTATGGATCGTGTAGAGGGATTGGAATACCCAAAGAAGACTAGAAAGAGCAGTAAGAGATGTGTTCGTAAAACTACATAGAGGCAAAGTGGTAGATTGATAAAAGTGCACCACGCAGGGCCCAGTGATAGAAAACAAGTTCTGTTCAGTATTTGCATAAAACGTATTAAAAGAAAGAACAAAGCAATTATTGTTTAATGCTTAAAGTTTTTGTTAACCTAAAAAAAAAAAAAAAAAAAAAAAAAAAAATGGATCCTCCTTCCTTAAAGCATGTTATACAGCACAGTGCTTGTGCTGTGTAATTTGGCCCTCCGTATCACTTGAAATACCTGGCTGATCATGCCTGGCTATATCCTCCCCTCTGTAAACTGTAAACTGAGCACAGTATATCATGGCTTCTGAGCCAACACCGTGGTCAGTTTACGTGCCTCCGTCAGCCGCAGCCCTGCTCTGTCCTCTCCTGTGTCCTCCTCCCCCCTCCCTTCCCTGCCTGTCAGCTCTGTCCACTTTATGATCCTCCCCTCCTGCTGCTCTCATATCTATTGTAGAAGCATGTCATCCTCTCTGTTACATAAAGATATGTGCCCCTGTACTGTATATAAAAGATGCAGATTATACCATATATCAAAGCGGCTCCCGGCGCTTACGTGACTCCTAAGATCGCTCTCCTCTCTGGCTCACGTCAGCCAGAGAGAGGAGAGAGCCGAGGAGTCACGTGAGCTCCGGGAGCCGCTCTGATATACAGTATAATGGGCATTTTTTTTATACAGCACAAGCACAGGGGCACAATGCATTATATAACAGAGGGGGTGGCATGATCCTAGTAAAGAGGGTTAACAACCACTTTAAAGCATATATCACCAGATAAGCAAGTTTTATACCCCATGTGCATCAGATTATGTGCAACAATTAACCCATGCTCTTCCCATTGTTTATCAAAAGACAAGCAAGAGGCTGTTCTATATGATAGTAGTTTTTCTTAGTGGTAGTTGAGGTTTACTTGAGCAATTACCTCAGCTGGGCTGGGTAACATGTTGTCCTTCCAATGTCTTGCAATGATTACTTTAGCCAGTGGCGCTGCCCCATAATCCATGCGCCCGGCCCCTAATCTACATGCAGGGGCCAGACGCATTTTTCTTTTTTTTAAAGCACATGATTAGGCTCCAATTGGCTTCAAAAAAGGGTGGGCTCGGGGTGCAAAGCACTGCTCCCTGAGCCCACCCGGTTGTGTGACAATAGCAAATTAATATTCGCTATTGCCTTCCTGATTCTCCTCCTGGCCAATCAGGAAGCAGGTCCTGAGGCCCGATTGGCCAGAGAGTCTTCCCATCAGTCTCCTGCTGGGGGGTTTGGTGTTAGTTTTCCACCCCCCCAAAGTATTGAGCACCGAGTTTAGCTGCCATCAGAATATGTATTATAATTTTTCTAAAGACACTAGGGTAATTGTCAATGCAAATGTGCAATACTGCTGGTGCCGAGTCTGGGGAAGACAGTAAGCCAGTCATTTCTGAAATGATGCTAAATATTTACAAGCCCAGAAGAAATGGTGGATGTTGTCTGGTTGTCCGCAGTACCTTCAGCAAAGGGGAGAGGTTGAGAGGAAGAATTTTGCAAGCTGTTGCAGAGTAACCCCTGTCAGTTTTTATTCATCATCAGTAAAAGTGAAAGGAAATCCCAAGTTTTGGGTTGTCCTCAGAAAATACAGGAAATCTTCCAATGGGGACACAAGTTCTGGTGACCTGGGGGTCTCCAAGGAACTACCTACATTTTCAGAGATTTACGCTCACTTCTGTTTGGCTATGGGACAGGAAATTAAGCGAAATCTCTGAAATAAGACAAAGATTCTGAAAAAAAAATTTGAAAAAATAAGGTTTTGTCTATATTTCTACTTTAAGAGAGTGCGGTCAAAGTTTATAGGCAGATAGTGTGTGATCCAAGGGTCCCTGATTTCAAATCTTTTTAACGATTAAAATTACAGTAGTGGTAGTCAGGTTAAAAACAATACATTTCCGTAATAGTTGTGATTGTCACCTGACAAATTCCAGCAGTGTCCAATTGTCATAGTGCCTTGTGAAATACTTATTTTCAGGTCCTTATTTAGGACCTTTTACACATAACATGTTTTTAACATCAAAAAAGCAGATGTTTTATTTAGAGAACATAATATAACAAAAAATTAAAACCAGAGTAAAACAGTCTGTGACTGACTTACAGTTTGACAATTAGTATTGCTCTAGCACAGTGGTCTCCAAACTGCAGCCCTTTGCTTGCTTTTATCCGGAACTTGGGGCAATTTTCCCTTCACTGTCAGCAACACTGAGGCACTATTCCTTTCACCAACAGCAATGATGGGGCACTATTCCTCCCACTGACACCAACAAAAGGGCACTATTCCTCCCATTGACACCAACGATGGGGCACTATTCCTCCCACTGATACCAATGATGGGGCACTATTCCTCACACTTACACCAACAATGGAACACTATTCCTCACACTGATACCAATGATGGGGCACTATTCCTCACACTGACACCAACAATGGAGCACTATTCCTCACACTGATACCAATGATGGGGCACTATTCCTCACACTGACACCAACGATAGGGCGTGATTTCTTACACTGTGTTGTAAGGAATATAAGTTCTGGGTTTTGTACATATTCTGTTGCATTCCAAATGGTCAGTTAAGCTGAGGCTTGTCGTGCCTGGAGGACAGGATGCCCCCCCCTAAGGAATGTAATCTGTTAGACCCGACTCCGCAATGTCTGAAGATCCTGTTAATTAGCACCTTCCGAAGACAAAATGGAAAGTGCATCTGTCAATACAAGTACCATGATTAAAGGGGACCAGCAAGCTATTGGAGATTATATGGGCAACATCGCCCCCCCGAGGCCAGGTATGGCAGTAACAAGACGAGGGACATGGAAGTGCAACGATTGGTCGAGAGGCAGACGGGCGGGCAAGGGGATGGTTTGAATGAGGTATGAATGAGGTCCTTTAAAACAGGACGTTTGGGAATGAGAGAGCCCTCTATTACATCTGGGAGCTCAGCAAGCAGGACTTTTGCCTCAAAGAGAGAATAAGTATCATTTTCATTAGTACTGTTGATATAGGCTGTATAGATATCTATCGGTTGTTAGTATGTAACATTCCTACTTTTAGGAAATAAATGTAATTTCTTTTACTAAGCAACTGTGTCTGTCTTCATAAGTAATCAGGCCTAGCATTCTCTAATAGATTACACTAGCAAACAAGGGACAAATAAAATTAATACATAGTTGCGATAGATATATATATAATTATATCGCGGGTATAATACACTGACACCAAACAATGGGGTACAATTACTGACACTAATGATGGGGCAATATTCCTCTCACTGATACCAACGATGGGTCACTACTCCTGCTCCTAATTGCAATGATGGGGCATGGTTTACTCCCACTGATGCCAGGAAATTTTCTCTTCCCACTGGCCACAGTCCGGCCCCCTAAATTTTAAAGGACAGTAAACTGGCCCTTGGTTTATAAAGTTTCTAGATCCCTGGTCCAGCAAGAGGAAAATGATCATGTACAGAGGTCGAGTCAGTGATAAATAGCATAGTTAAAGTTAGGTCTGGTAATCAGCTTGTAATGACTAGATTACATCATGGCGATCAGATAGAGAATATCAGAGTAAAGGTAACAGTACAACTAGACTACAGTGTATACAAGAGCATCATTGTTCAGCAAAAAAGGTCATAAATATTTAGTATGACCCCAAGGCCCAACTAGACTGGGTTAAAAGTCACACACACACACACACACGTGTGAGAATGCTGCAACCAACAGTCGCAAATCCTATTATATTGGGAGGAACAACCTCTATGAATATAGATAAACTTTTTGTATGAAAGTGTAGCATTAACTTCTGATAACCAGGCCTGAAAGGTAGTATGAAAAGCTTGCATTCAGCCGCATGCGATCAGCTTTCTTGTGGTAAATAAGTTTTGTGTAACAAAGTTGTCATAAATTTGTTAGCTTTGGGGTCTGGGTGTAACCCTAGTTTGCATTGTTTGGGGTGTAGCCAATAGGGAACACATTATATCATGGAGGAACTTTACCAATTGTGCAGAGAACTCTTGGATTTTGGGGCAGGTCCCAACATTTACACACAACAATTTAACAATGCAAAAAGTTCACATATTAAGACCCACCTATTACAATATGCAGAGGTGCCAGAACACAGACATTGTGTGGAGGAAAGACATACAGCAGCTGGTTAGTGAAATATGCAGCCATGAATCTCCCCATAGATTGGATAACAGCCAGCGCTGCTTCTGGGTGAATCTTCTCCAAGAGTCGCTCATCAGCTTCCTCACCATCTAAATACACAGAAAACATGGAGAGCCGTCAGCCTTGTGTCCTACAGATACAGCTACTGTAACAGTGCAAGCAGTGATCTTACCATGCTCTGTCTCTGCCAGCAGATCCGATCGAATCAGCAGCACCTTCACCAGCTGGTCACACAGGCCTTGTGCATCATTTAAATTGTAGTGATATAAGTGACAGTAAAGTATTGCCAAGTAATACCGAGTCTGAAGTAACCCAGCTCGACTTCCTCCTACACCACAATACAAACACTTTTAAAAAAAGTTACTACAACATGGCAAACAACATCAACTAATATCATTTAAAAATGCCTGTCCATACTCTCAAGAACAGTTAGGCCAGGTTCACATATGTGCAGCTGCAGTTTGCAGTCCGGGGTCCGGTGCGTTTCTGTTCACTGCTTCAGGTGGGATTCAAGTGCAAATTCTTGCCTGAATTCGCACCTGAACCGGACCCAAAAACGCACAGGACCCTTTTTGAAACTGCACCGTGCCCACCCCGGACATGTGTGAACCGGCTCCTTTGAGAGCCGGTCACATTCACATGTCATGTGAATTGGATGCGGTTTAAAACACACCCAATTTGCATATATGTGAACCCAGCCTTAGCCAGCCACAGAGGCATGTACATGTGCTGAAATTCTGCTTCCACATACTCTGCAAAGGGACATTACACAGATGGCTAACAAAGACTAGTAAGAGAAACCACTTCCAGTTTGAGCCGATTGGTTGCTCTGCACTTTTCTTAGTGTTCTTTAACCAGTATTTATCTATATACACACACACACACACACACACACACACACACACACACACACACACACACACACACACACACACACACACACACCGGTTAAAATAAGTATTGAACGCGTCACCTTTTTTCTAGGTAAATATATTTCTCAGAGCCCATTCACACAGGGGCTACACGACTTCCAGCGCAACTTTGGGAGGCAACTTGGACACGACTTGAGCATGAATCACAGCACGACTCCAGGCAACTTAAAGTTGCCTCCAGGACAGGCTACTTTCCAGTAGCCAATCAAACAATAATCAGCTCTGTGGGAGGGGTTTGCCTGGAAATCTATTCTTACTTCCTGGAAAGTTGCTTCAGTTAAGACAGGGGATCTGACTTGGAGGCAACTTCCATTGAAATGTATGGGTACAAGTCACCTACAAGTCAGATTGAAGTAGTACAGGAACCTTTTCTGAAGTCGGAGCGACTGCAGTAGTGTAAATTAAGACGGCTCTCATTCACTTACATTGATTTTCTCATGCCGTGCGACTTGGGGCGACTTCAAGCCGGATCCAAAGTCGCCCCTGTGTGAATGGGCTCTAAAGGTGTTATTGACATGAAATGTTCACTACACTTCAGCAACATCCCATGCAATCCATACATACAAAGAAACCAAAACAAATAAGTTCAGAAATTAAGTTAAGTTATGTGTAATAAAATTGAATGGCATAGGGAAAAAGTATTGAGCACATGAAGAAAGGGAGGTGCAAAAGGGCATGGAAAGCCAAGACACCAGCTGAAATCTATCAGTAAACAAAAACACAGAATAACCAAGCTCAACTTAACAACCAATCAGCAACCAACCGAATTCACCTGTCTAACAGTGCGTTAAAACGTTTAACGCACTGTTAGACAGGTGAATTTGGTTGGTTGCTGATTGGTTGTTAAGTTGAGCTTGGTTATTCTGTGTTTTTGTTTACATGCATTCGCCCTTCCAATGCTCCTTGCTGTGAAGATCAGTCATGGGTAGGGGCAGTGACATTTGTTTTTTGTATTGAAATCTATCAGTAATTAGAAAACAATACTGCCCCTTGTCAGTGCAAATTACCGTATTTTTCGCACCATAAGACGCACTCCCCCCCCCCCCCCCCCCCAAAAATGGGGAAAAATGTCCCTGCGTCTTATGGAGTATACTGTTCAGGCAACGTCCCCCCACCGTCGTGTCAGAATATCGGCGCTCGGCTTCTCTGTGGAAGATAGGAGGACAGGATGTGAGGCGGATCCTTTCAGGGGCATACCAAGGGGGAGCGGGGGAGACGGTCTGCCCTGGGTGCCAAAACATGGGGGGGTGTCAGTGGCGTTGCTATGACCACCCCGTTCAGTTGACACCCGCCAAATCTGACACCATCCCGAAAGCAGCAAAAGACCTTGCTGTGTTTTCTTTTCAGCCGGAACACCCTTGGCACTGTGGTCGGGTCCAGTCTCACTTCCTGCTCTTTCCACCAGCAGCTGCTGCTGCAAACTATGTCCCCGGTTGTCCTTCCAAGCTGCTGCCCGGGTGCATCTGAGGCTGAGAGCCAGCCAGAGGGGGTTGTGCATTGTAATGGCAGTGTCCTCCGCTGCCTGAGGTAAGCTTCTGATAAGGGGGTGGGAGGTGTGGGCTGGCATGGTATCCACTGCTCAGTCACCTAAGCTGCTGTGATAGAAGAGGCTGAAGGGGTGTTTGTGTCTGCCCGGCCACCCTGAGCTGATCTGGGAAGGGGGGGGGGGAGGTTGCCGTGTCCACCACCACCACCCAGGTATAGTGTAGCGGAGCTGATTTGATAGGGGGGTGGTATTGCTGTGTGTCCACCACCCACCTATAGAAGTACTATAATATTAAATATTTTAGTACACCATTTGGTTCAGATTTTTTTTCCTCCTCTAAAACCTAGGTGCATCTTATGGTCAGGTGCGTCTTATGGAGCGAAAAATTACGGTAATATCAGCTAGTTCAGTCCAATCGCCTGTAAAAGGGTGTCTCATTGTCAAGGTGTTACAACAAACATCTCATGATGGGTAAAAGCAAAGAGCTCTCTGAAGACCTTTGCAACCTTATTGTTGGAAAACATACTGATGGTATTGGTTACAGAAGGATTTCTAAACGTCTGAATGTTCCAGTAAGCACTGTTGGGGCCCTAATCTGGAAGTGGAAAGAACATTTCACCATAAACTGGCCACGAACAGCTGCTTGTCGCAAGATTTATGACAGAGGAGTGAAAATAATTATCAGAAGAGTTGTCCAAAAGCCACTTGTGGAGAGCTTCAGAAAGACCTGGAATTAGCAGGTACAATTGTTTCAAAGAAAACAACAAGTAATGCACTCAACCACCATGACCTGTATGCACGTTCACCATGCAAGACTCCATTGCTGAAGAAAAAGCATGTTGAAGCTCATTTAAAGTTTGCCACACAACATTTAGACAAGCCTGTGAAATACTGGGAGAATATAGTCTGGTCAGATGAGACCAAAATTTAACTCTTCGGGTGCCATAATACACACTATGTTTGGCGGTCAAATGGCACTGCAAATCACCCCAAAAACCACCCCATACCATCAGTAAAGTTTGGAGGAGGGAACATCATGGTGTGGTGTAAAAAGAACCCTAGAATACTGGGAGCCTGATCAATGAAAAAATATAAGTACAGGTGATACTCAAAAAATTTGAATATCGTGCAAAAGTTCATTAATTTCACTAATGCGACTTAAAAGGTGAAACTAATATATGAGATAAACTCATTACACGCAAAGCAAGATAGTTCAAGCCGTGATTTGTCATAATTGTGATGATTATGGCTTACAGCTCATAAAAACCCCAAATCCACAATCTCATAAAATTAAAATTTTGTGAAAAGGTGCAATATTCTAGGCTTAAAGTGTCCCACTCTAATCAGCTAATTAAAGCGGAGCTCCACCCTAAAGTGGAACTTCCGCTCATCAGAACCCTCCCCCCCTCCAGTGTCACAATTGACACCTTTCAGTGGGGAGGGGGGTCCAAGACAGGTATTTGCACCCACTTCAGGGAGTCCTCTCTGCAGGAAAAATACCCGTTGTGTTCTGGGAAACACTCGGCTCCCAGAACACACGGGGACCAGTCAGAACGGCGCAGCGCGTCTCGCGCATGCGCTGTAGGGAACCGGGCAGTGAAGCCGCAAGGCTTCACTTCTTGGTTCCCTCACCGAGGATGGCGGTGGAGGCAGCAGAGTGATGAGCAATTGCTCGTCCTCTGCTGCGGACGTCGCTGGACTCCAGGACAGGTAAGTGTCCTAATATTAAAAGTCAGCAGCTGCAGTATTTGTAGCTGCTGGCTTTTAATATTTTTTTCGGCGGAGCTCCGCTTTAAGCCATAACACCTGCAAAGGGTTCCTGAGCCTTTAAATGGTCTTTCAGTCTGGTTAAGTGGGAATCACAATCATGGGAAAGACTGCTGAACTGACAGTTGTGCAGAAAATCATCACTGACACCCTCCATAAGTAGGGAAAGCCTCAAAAGGTAATTGCAAAAGAAGTTGGATGTTCCCAAAGTGCTGTATCAAAGCTAGGGGTGCAACGGATCAAAAAACTCACGCATCGGATCGGATCATTTTCGGATCGGCAAAAAAAAGAAAAAAAAAAAAAAAAAGAAAGAAAAAGAAAAAATAATGTTACACCCACCGGAGTTTGATTTCACAGTTATTTTCAACACAAAAACTGAGCTTATATGCTTAAATACAGTATTTGTAAATCCAACGGACTGTTTACATGTTCAATTTTAAAAGCGGCTGCAAACCTGCTGACCTTACATGCTTGCTAATCGGACAGAACACCTCTGATTTTCACATGTAACTAAATGTTAAATGTGAAAATCAGAGGTGTTCCGTCACATTAGCAAGCATGTAAGGTTTGCTGCTGCTTTTAAAATTTTAAATTGTAACAGTCCGTTGGATTTCCAAATAATGTATTTAAGCAGATAAAATACCTGAAATCTAAAACTCTGTTGGGTGTAACAAGATGTCCGCTTGGCCCCTTCACAGTAATGAGAGTGAGGAGTGTGGGGTGGAGCAAGATGGCGGCGGCAAAATGTCACTACAGCGGCCGCCGCCAGGTGTACAAAGATGGTCGCCACTCCGGAGCTAGGCCGAAGCCGCGGCCTTTCCTATGGCCGAGGCTCCGGAGCGCTCTGCGGATCGCGCAGTGATCCGATCCGAACAAGGTGGCCCGTTCGGATCTTGGATCACCACCGATCCGTTGCACCCCTAATCAAAGCACATTAATAGAAAGTTGTGTGGAAGGGAAAAGTGTGGAAGAAAAAGGTGCACAAGCAGCAGGGATGATCGCAGCCTGGAGAGGATTGTCAGGAAAAGGCCATTCAAAAGTGTTGGGGACTTTCGCAAGGAGTGGACAGAGGCTGGAGTCAGTGCATCAAGAGCCACCACACACAGACGGATCCTGGACATGGGCTTCAAATGTCGTATTCCTCGTCAAGCCACTCCTGAAAAACAAACAACGTCAGAAGCGTCTTACCTGGGCTAAAGAAAAACAGACCTGGTCTGTTGCTCAGTGGTCCAAAGTCCTCTTTTCTGATGAGAGCAAATTTTGCATCTCATTTGGAAACCAAGGACCCAGAGTATGGAGGAAGAATGGAGAGGCGCACACTGCAAGATGCTTGAAGTCCAGTGTGAAGTTTCCACAGTCTGTGATGATTTGGGGAGCCATGTCATCTGCTGGTGTTGGTCCACTGTGCTTCATTAAGTCCAGAGTCAACACAGCCGTCTACCAGGAGATTGTGGAGCACTTCATGCTTCCTTATGCAGACGAGCTCTATGGGGATGCTGACTTCATTTTCCAGGAGGACTTGGCACCTGCCCACACTGCCAAAAGCACCAAAACCTGGTTCAATGACCGTGGGATTTCTGTGCTTGAATGGCCAGCAAACTCACCTGACCTGAACACCATAGAGAATCTGTGGGGCATTGCCATGAGAAACATGAGACCGAACAATGCAGAAGAGCTGAAGGCTGCTATTGAACCATCCTGGTCTTCCATAACACCTCAGCAGTGCCACAGGCTGATAGCTTCTATGCCACGCCGCATTGAGGCAGAAATTGCTGCAAAAGGGGCCTAAACCAAGTACTGAGTACATATGCATGCTTATACTTTTCAGAGGTCCGATATTGTTCTATGTACAATCCTTGTTTTATTGATTGCATGTAATATTCTAATTTTCTGAGATTGTGGATTTGGGGTTTTCATGAGCTGTAAGCCATAATCATCACAATTATGAAAAATCACGGCTTGAACTATCTTGCTTTGCATGTAATGAGTCTATCTCATATATTAGTTTCATCTTTTAAGTTGCATTAGTGAAATAAATGAACTTTTGCACGATATTCAAATTTTTCAAGTATCACCTGTAGAGCTGCCACCCACTATAACAGCTGGGTGTATATACAAAAAACTAGACCATAAAAGTTGCGAAAAACAAAAAAATTAATGCAAACACCCAAAGGCTATCTCCTCAAATGTATGTTTATTGAATGAAAGAGATCACAGCATAAAACAGGAGATAGCTTATACCCTACAAGAACACCCCCCTCCCCCAGAAACCCACACACTTCCCACCCACATACCTACACCCTTCCACTAAGAATATGAATTCCCAATGCTGACTCCCCTACAGAAGCCCAGAACAGCCCTCCTGAAGAGCTAGGACAGTGCGATCACACCCCCCCTAAAAGATGGATCCCATAGAACAATGGCACCTGAACGCTGATTGGACCACGGTCGTGAATAGTGCTACTGGTAAAACAAAGTCCTGAATATGGCGACACTGTACCTTAAAGCCACAATGGACAAATGCAGTGGAACAAAAAAACAGGAATCCTGGGGACCAGTATCCAGAGCACTGCTATACAGCTGGGTGAGTAATAGAGAGCCAACGGTGAATAGATGACTATGAATATGGGATGGAATGAATGTCAGATGAGGCTCTCTATAACAAATGCGTTATACACTGCTCATTTACACTGCTGCTGGTAAACGGACGTTTAGGAGCAGTTGGGCATTTTTTTCAGCTGTCCCTAAACTCACCTCTGTTATCTTATCAGTACATGTACACAGGGTCGTTTATAGTAGTTTCTAGGCAGTTGCGTTTAGAAGCTTTTTTTGGAACGCAAAAAAATGGGTTCAGATGGATGCTCAGAGGCATTTGAAACGCCAAATGCCTGTAACAGCTTGTAAACGGTGCTAAACATGGTAACTTGTGTTTAGCAGTGTTATGTTTACAGACGTTTTTATTTTAACCACATAAGGACCGCCGCAAGACGATGTACGTCGACAGAATGGCACGGACAGGCACAAGGGCGTACAGGTACGTCCCCTTTAAGAACCTGTACCTTTGGTCGCGCGCGCTGCCGGCTGCACGCTCGCGACCCGGTCCGAAGCTCCATGACCGCGCCCGCAGGATCGCCACCGGTGTCCCACGATCGGGTCACAGAGCTGAAGAACGGGGAGAGGTGAGTGTAAACAAACCTTTCCCCGTTCTTCCTAGTGGCAATGTCACTGATTGTCTGTTCCCTGTCATAGGGAACGACGATCAGTGATGTCACACGCCAAGCCACGTCCCCCTTCAGTTATAATCACACATTAGGTCACACTTAACCCCTACAGCGCCTAGAGGTTAAAACCTTCATATGCATATTTAGAGCACTGATCGCTGTAAAAATGACAATGGTCCCAAAACTGTTTCAAAAGTGTCCGATGTGTCCGCCATAATGTCGCAATCACGATAAAAATCGCTGATCGCCACCATTACTAGTAAAAAAATAAAATTATAAAAATGCCATAAAACCCTATTTTGTAGACACTATAACTTTTGCACAAACCAATCAAACGCTTATTGCAATTTTTGTTACCAAAAATATGAAGAAGAATACGTATCGGCCTAAACTGAGGAAAAAAAAAAAAAATTATATATTTTTTGGGGATATTTATTATAGCAAAAAGTTAAAAATATGTAATTTTTTTCAAAATTGTCGCTCTATTTTTGTTTATAGCGCAAAAAAAAAGAAAAATCGCAGAGGTGATCAAATACCACCAAAAGAAAGCTCTATTTGTGTGAAAAATAGGATTTTTTTTGTACTCACCGTAAAATCCTTTTCTCTGACGTCCATGGACTGACACAGCATCTTCAATCTTGACAAAGTGGGTTATGTTCCTGCTCATAGGAGAAGACTAGGCAGAATGTTAGATGTTTTAACATACATTCCATTACCAGAGCTGAACAGCCCCGCCCAGGGGGCGATCCCTCCGGACATAACCCTCCTACCTGCAGCCAGCAGCCTCAGTTCGTATTAAAGCAGTACAAACTCAAAAAAGGAGGGGTGGGTGCTGTGTCAGTCACTGCACGTCAGAGAAAAGTATATTAACGGTGAGTACAAAAAAATATTATTTTCTCTTAGCATCCATGGACTGACACAGCATCTTCAATCTTGACCAAGTGGGACGTCCCAAAGCAGTGTCAAAGAACGAGGGGTGGGAACAGTATCAAGGAAAAAAACAAACTTCACCCCAAATAAGCAGAGCTCAACGGAGGAGGTGCAACATTAAACAGCCACCTGCAAAACCTTGCAGCCGAAGGAAGCATCAGAAGATGCAGCCACATCAACCTTATAGAACTTTGAAAAGGTATGTGCGCACGACCAGGTCGCCGCCTTGCACACTTGATGTCGGAAAGCCCAGGAAGCACCAATTGCCCTGGTAGAATGCGCCGTAACCGGAAAGGGAGGCGCCCGCCCCTTAAGGGCATAGGCCTGTATGACGTTCTGCCTGATCCACTGAGAAATGGTGGCAGATGAAACTGCCTGGCCCTGTTTTGGACCAGACACAAGCAGCGAGTCAGATTTCTGAAACAAAGCCGTAGCAGACAGGTACACCCGCAAGGCACGTACCACGTCTAACGTGTGAAGCGCAAACTCTCTGGGATGCGACGGACGAGGACATAAAAGACGGAAGTACAGTGTCCTCATTAAGGTGGAAGGCCAAGACCACCTTCGGGAGAAAAGAAGGCTGCGGGCGTAGCACCGCCTTATCCTTATGGAGGACCAAGTATGGCGGTTTGCAAGACAAGGCCGCCAATTCAGAAACCCTTCTGACAGAAGTAATGGCTACTAGAAAAGCCACCTTCTGAGATAAAATTAAGAGGGGAATCTCTCTGATGTTTTCAAAAAGGAGGTTCCTGAAGAACCGAGAGCACCAACTTCAAATCCCAAGGAGGAAGAGGTGGTTTAATAGGGGGGAGCACATGTCGGACCCCCTGTATGAAGGTACTAATCAAAGAATGGCCCGCTAGCAGCCGCTGAAAGAAAATAGCCAAAGCCGAAATCTGACCCTTAATGGTGCTTAAGGCAAGCTTTTGGGTCACAGCACGCTGTAAAAACAGCAAGATCCTGGGAACGGAATACGTCCGTGGATGCCAATCCAGCTCCTCGCACATAGCGATGTAGGCCCTCCAGGTACGGTGGTATATCTTCCTGGAAGAAGATTTCCGTGCCCTCAGCATGGTCGAGATGACCGAATCCGAGAGATCCCTGTCTCTTAACACCTGGCTTTCAATAGCCATGCCGTTAAAGCCAGCGACTGTAAAGCAGGATGAAGTATGGGACCTTGAGACAGAAGGTCCTCCCGCACAGGCAGTCGCCATGGAACGTCCGACGCTAGGCATACAAGATCGGCGTACCAAGGACGCCGAGGCAAATCTGGAGTGATGAGGATTACCGGAATCCCCTCGGCCTCCACCCTGCGAAGTAATTGAGGAAGCAACTTCAGTGGAGGATAGGCATAAATCAGCAGATACCGACCCCACGGGGCCACCAACGCGTCTGACGTGTCTACCCAGGGATCCTAGACCTGGCCACGAATCTCGACACCTTGCGATTGAGTCGAGAGGCCAATAGGTCCACATCCGGCGTGCCCCACCTCCGGCAAAGGAGGTGAAACACCTCCGGATGCAAGGACCATTCCCCCTGGTCAAACATCTGGTGGCTCAGATAGTCCGCCTGCCAGTTGTCCACTCCTGGAATGTAAACGGCCGACAGAGCCGGCACGCTTCTTTCTGCCCACCTTAGGATGTGAGCGACCTCGGGCGCCACAGCTGAGCTCCGAGTTCCCCCTGATGGTTGACATAAGCTACCGCAGTGGCGTTGACCGATTGGATCCTGACCGAGCATCCCTGCAGTCTCCTTGACCACGAGGAGAGGCACAGTCTGATTACCCGGAGTTCCAGGACATTGATCGGCAGACGGGACTCGTCCAGAGTCCAGAGCCCTTGAGCTGACAGAACTCCCCAGACTCCGCCCCAGCCCGAAAGACTGGCGTTCGTTGTGATCACAGTCCACTGGACAGGAAGGAACGACTTCCCCGACCGAAGGGCCGGGGATCTCAGCCACCATGCCAGGAATGCCCTGACCAGGTGACTCACCTGGATCTGACGATCCAGTGATAATGGAGACTTGTTCCAGCAAGATAGGATCTCCTTTTGTAAGACTCGAGTGTGGAATTGGGCATATGGCACCGCCTCAAAGGAAGCCACCATGAGTCCCAGAACCCTCATGCAAAAACTGAGTGACGACCATTTGGGGGACGTCAGCACCCGTACCGCAGAATGAAGAGTCTGTAACTTGTCTAAGGGTAGAAATATCTTTGCCTCCGAGGAGTCCAGGATCAATCCTAGGTACACCAGACGCTGAGTTGGAACCAGGACGGACTTCTGAATGTTCAGCAGCCAACCGAATTCTCGGAGGGCCTGACTGGCTATCAACACATTTTCCTCTAATTCTGAGCCAGAGTCTGCTCTCAGAAGAAGATCGTCCAGATAGCCCACGATAGCAATGCCTCGCTGTCTCAGCAAAGCTAGAATCAGGACAAGCACCTTGGTGAAAACCTGCGGTGCTGACGTCAAACCGAAGGGAAGAGCCACAAACTTATAGTGGTCTTCGCCTATCGCGAAGCGCAGAAACTTCTGGTGACCCGCGCAGATTGGGACATGCAAGTAGGTGTCCTTGATGTCCAAGGATGCCAGAAAATCCCCTGGGTGGTGCGCAGCAATCACCGAGCGAATGGACTCCATGCGGAATTTCTGAACCTTCACAAAGGCATTTAGGGCCTTGAGGTCCAGAATTGGACGGACTCCATCCTTCTTTGGGACCACAAACAGATTAGAATAAAATCCCTGAAACCTCTCCTTTGACTCCGCACCTCAGCAAGTCCTGCACTGCCCCTAATAGGGCAGCCCGATGCGCCGGAAGGAGAGAGAGAGATTTGAGGGAAAGAATATGTCTGGTGGCCAGGAAAGGAACTCTATCCTGTACCCCGAGGTGACCACCTCGCATACCCACCGGTCAGAGATCCGGGAGGTCCACCGATTCGTGAACCTGCAAAGTCGTCCCCCCACCCCAGAGTCGGGCGGGGGCAAGACTTCATGCGGTGGCGGGCTTGCTTGCCGGCTTGTTTGGCTTACGCACCCAGGGGCGCTTCTGTCCCCCAGCCGCACCCTTGTCAGTCCAGGAGAATTTTCCCGCGGGATCTGACGGACGAAAAAACCTCTTTTGAGTGGGAAAGGAAGGACCCGGCTTACGGCGTGGCTCCTTCGCCTTAGTAGGCTGAGGAGGAAGGGTGCTCTTACCCCCTGTGACATTTTTAATAATGTCATTCAGGGAAGCACCAAATAGCCTTCCGCCCTTGAAAGGCAAATCCGTCAGGAGCTTCTTAGAGGCCAGATCAGCAGACCAGCATTTTAACTAGATTAGGCGACGCAAAACCACCACAGACACTGAGGCCCTAGAAATTAGGGGGGCAACATCCATAGTGGCATCTCACACATACACCAGGCCCTGTACCATTTGGTCTGCCAGTGTAATGCATTCCGGAGGAAGATTATGCTCCTGCACAGTCTAGTGCATAATCTTCGCCCATTCCGTGAGTGTCTAAGACACCAGGGTCGCCACTACAAGAGGACGTAGCGCGGATCCCAGCATGGTGAACATGGCTATGCTCACCACTTCCGACCTCCTATCAGTAGGGTCCTTAAAAGCAGGGGTCCCCTCAACCGGGAGAGTTGTGGCTTTATTCAACCGGGCAACCAGGGGGGGGGGGTCGACCACCGGAGGAGAGGCCCATTTTTTAATCAGGATGTCCTCAGAGGGGTACCTAACTGCCAGACGCTGCGAGACCGCAAAGGTCTAATGTGGTACGTCCCAAACCTACATGTGCATCCTTGCAGATATTTTCTAGACATGATTTCAAGGGGCTTAGTGGAGACTGCAGTGAGAAATACCCCTATCCAGACCATGCTGATCCACCGGACGTTCCCCTTTTGTGGCTTTTGTTTGCTCCGTCTCCTCAGCTCCCAAGCTGGATGCACTGCACGGCCACCATCTTGATATCCAGCATTTGGCAATTCATTTCAGCCCGTCGGTAAGTATGAGGTCCCTCTTCAGACCTTTCTTGCCAATCATTCCGCCTGCCCCCATTTATTAACAACATACATCTATTGATTTTATCACTTACATTGCAGATACAACATTCATGCATCCGCCCCTGAAGAAGCGAGCAGGGTCTCGCGAAACTAGTAGGGCTTCATTGATGCTTGTTTTATGCCTGTACATGCTGGATATTATCGATGTCTGCATTATGTCTACATATTTCCCTGTTTATATGTATGTACATTTTATTTCCTTATTGTATATGTGTATCCACTGGCCCAGCAACTTTCAAGTTTTACTGTTGCTCATTTGTAATAAATCTGTGCTGTGTACATTGGCTATTATGCCGGGTAACTCACAATCATTGTTGTTGCCGCTTCGTTACATAACACTTTGAAACAAATTAATTGATTTTTGTCTCATTGTTTGCTGTGAACATTGGCTAAACCTCTCTCACCTCATTCAAAGTCCCAGGGCGACCTCTTTTGTCTTTCTGCGGTTCGTCCCAAACCTGGTCTACGAATCTGTCAAAAAAGGGTGTATAGGGAAAAACCTTCTTAGAAGGATTAACTTTAAATGAACCAAAAAGGAGACTGCCTCCACCAGAGGTTTTTCAGCCGCAGCCTCCAGCTTGAGAGTGTCCCTCACAGCATCAATGAGTTCACTAACAAGTGTCCTGTCATGTATTGACCCAGATAAGGAGTCTTCCTCACAAGGAATGTCCTGGTCAAAAATATCCAAAAATTCAGAGCTAGGGTCCTGTGCCGCAGCAATGCCCGTATCTGAATCAGAGCACTCCCCTGGAGATGGTGGGGGGAGAGGGCGCTTTATAGCCCCCTTGCGCTCGCACGCCGCTTCCATCCTGGCAACAAATGATTCCAGGACTGCCGACAACTGGTCCATAGGGACCGCAGGTGCAGTAGCACTGCCAGTTGCTTCCGACATGAATTGGGAAGCAGGTGACACTGACTCCAAGATACCACCACCCTCTGAGACTTTGTCAATAAAGGAGAGAAAAGGTCCACCCTCCGGCTGCACTGACTGTGGGGGGTTACCCAGGGGACTCACCAACCCGGCTAGGACCGCTATGTTGCGCTGCCTGTGTCCTGCTCCTTAGCGCGAGAGAACAGTGAGGAGACTGAGGAGAATGGTGCCGTTCCAGTCAGCGATAGAGGCCAAACCAGCACAAAAGAACGTGCAGCTTCAAGAAAATGGCTGCCGCAATTACAAGTGTGTCACAGTGCGACCACGGCAAGATGGCCGCCAATGCGGTTTACAATGCAAATTGAATCATAGTAAAAACATGGCGCCGAAAGGCACGCAAGGCCCAGGCTGACACAGAAAGCACCCCACACCTCAATGCAGACCCCTATGAACCCCCACCGGGACAGAGTGACCCCCAGGTACCCCCCAGTCAGCGCATCGCAAGTAGGTGACAGAGAGTAGTAAAAAAACAAGGGGGAGACAGGGAAATCCCCCCTACCATAGGAACACACAGCATGTACTCACCTGCTGAGGCAGGGGAACAGTACTTACCCGTCCAGTTAGGACCCACTGGTGTGTTCCTGACAGGTCCATCACAGTGCAGTACTGAGTAGCTATCGGCCCGGTCCACCATGAAAGATACAGCAAAACTGTTCAGTCGTATGTGGACCCTGGAGCAAAAAGCTCACCGGCCACCCCTGGAGCCATGGGGTATGTCGTGGACTGATCTCACGCAGAGCGAGGATCAGCCTCTTCGATGGTCGGACTGGGAAGACTATGAGGATAGCAACTACCCAACATGTTGCCCAGCCGACAGTTGATAGAAGAATCACAAAAATAAAATAATAAAAGTTCAAAAAAAGAGAAAAATATTTCTTCAAGAGACTGGCTCCAAAGCCACGTCCTCTCCTCTGCTAGGCAGAAAAAAAAACTGAGGCTACTGGCTGCACAGGTAGGAGGGTTATGTCCGGAGGGACCGCCCCCTGGGCGGGGCTGTTCAGCTCTGGTAATGGAAAGTATGTTAAAACATCTAACATTCTGCCTAGTCTTCTCCTATGAGCAGGAACATAACCCACTTTCTCAAGATTGAAGATGCTGTGTCAGTCCATGGACGGTAGGAGAACAAAGGACTTCAATTTTGTTTGGGAGCCATGTCGCACGACCACGCAATTATCAGTTAAAGCGACGCAGAGCCTGGTCTTTAACCACCCAAAATGGTCCGGGGCTGAAGTGGTTAACAAAAAAAAAAGCATTTTTTACAAACGCTTCTAGACGCAAACGTGGCCAAACAGCTGTTTTTAGACTCTGGTTTCTAGCTGTCAAGTTAAATCGTTCAGGAGAGGTTGAACAACGTCGCCCGTGTACATGAAGCCTAAATTTCCAAAAAGCTGCTTTTCCACTACTGCATGTAGGTCAGTGAACTACACCATGAGCTGTGTGTGCTGCCGATTGCTACACACCCGAGCTGGTCCCAGAGATACAGCCAGGACCTGTGTCAGCCAATGTACATGATGACAGGAAAGTCTCTCCTACTGCATGTGGTCCAGCCAGTGCTGTCACTGGGTACCAACTGACTGGGTAATCACGTGGTAAAGCCGATGTGACCAGTGTGCAGGCTGTCATATACTTGCTATCCCATGATTGCCGTCTAGTGATTCCTCTATGTGCGCTGAACAGACATGTCCTGCTGAAATCTCAGATGTACAAACAGGGTGGTAGCCGTGAATCACACAGCACACTGGTGTAAACAGGTGTCTAAAATCCGTGTCAGCCTGCAATGGTTGAGAGCATGTTGTAAGCCCATAAGCGGTGTCAAGAAGATCAGCTCAACAATGTCCTGAACACCAGCCGGTCCCCCCCCCCCCAGGGGAGAAATGAAAGCAGAGTAAAGATAAAACAGCATATGGTGCATAGGATGTGAGGGGGTCTGTCCCTTGTTTACATGTTTCGTTCCTCCCTGGAACTCCTTCCACTGATTGATTTCTTAAAGTGACAGTCCATATAAGAGCCCTCTCTAAGATGCATTGGTTTGGGGATTCCATCATATCATTAGTGCACTATATATATTAAAATCATCTACAAAAATGTGCATACCGGGAATATTATAAAGTCAAAAAATCATCATCCATAAAAATATGACAAGAACATGGAAAAATGTACCAAGACATTTTTTCATAAAAATCTGCTGCCATCTACCAGGATGAAGAAGATGAAAAGAGGGTGAACATTTCAGCAAGACAATGATCCCAAGCACAAAGCCAAGGAAACTCTCAACTGGTTTCAAAATAAATAAAATAATAAAGCTGCTAGAATGGCCCAGCCAATCACCTGACTTTAATCCAATAGAAAATCTATGGAAAGAACTAAAGATCAGAGTTCATAGAAGAGGCCCACGGAACCTTCAAGATTTGAAGACTGTTTGTGTGGAAGAATGGGCCCAAATCACACCTGAGCAATGCATGCGACTAGTTTCTCCATACAGGAGGCTTCTTAAAGCTGTCATTACCAACAAAAGGATTTTGTATCGAGTATTAAATACATTTCAATTAGCGTTTTCAATACTTTTTCCCTGCGACATTCCATTTTATTATGCCCCGTTCACACGATCGGTTTTCCCATCGGAAAAACCTTGGATGTTTTTTCCGACAGAATTCCGCTCAAGCTTGGCTTGCATACACACGGTCACACAAAAGTTCTCTGAACTTTCGACCGTCAAGAACGCGGTGACGTACAACACTACGAGGAGTCGAGAAAAAGAAGTTCAATGCTTCCAAGCATGCGTCAAATTGTTTCCGAGCATGCGTGTTTTTTCCCCCCGTCGGAATTGCATACAGAAGAACGTTTTTTCCGATAGGAATTTCTCCTGTCGGAAAAATAGAGAACCTGCTCGCAAACTTTTGTTGGCGGGAATTCCGACAGAAAAAGTCAGACGGAGCATACACACGGTCGTAATTCCCGTTCAAAAGCTCACATCTGACTTTTTCCGACGGGAAAACCGATCATGTGTACGGGGCATTACACATAACTTAAAATTCTGAACTTATTTGTTTTAGTTTCTTTGCATGTATGGATTGCATGGCTCGTTACTGACATGTGTTGAAAATTTCAATAGAACCTTTAGAAATATATTTACCCAGAAAAATGGTGACGTGTTCAATACTTATTGTACCCTCTGTATACATACATTATATATACAGTGGAGCCTTGGATTACGAGAATAATCCGTTCCAGGAGAATGCTCGTAATCCAAAGCACTCGCATATCAAAGCGAGTTTCCCCACAGAAGTCAATGGAAACTAAAATAATTTGTTCCGCATTGACGTCGATGACATGCAATACCGCATGTGGCCAGAGGTGGGGGGCGCCGGAGAGCCTCAGAAATGCTTGGGGACAGCTTGGCTGACCTCGGAAACCCCCGGAATGGCTCAAAAACACCTGGGAACTGAGTATTTTCCAGTGATTCTGAGTATTTCCGAATGGCTCCGAACCGTTCCGAGTGTCACCGGCGCCCCCGCTCCTTTGGCCAAATGCGGTACTGCACACCCCATTAGCTTGAAATCTGCTAGTTTTGTGAGACACTCGCAAACCGAGTCAGACTTTTTTTTTAAAAGATGCTCGTCTTTCAAACTGCTCGTTAACCACGTTACTCGTAAACCAAGGTTCCACTGTGTGTGCGTATATATATATACACACATACATACATACATACATACATACATACATACATACATACACACACACACACACACATATACTCGAGTATAAGCCGAGTTTTTCAGCACATTTTTTTGTGCTGAAAATGCCCCCCCTCGGCTTATACTCGAGTCACCTTTTTGCGCCTGATCTCCCGGACTTTGTGGACCCAGTACCGGCCGGCCGTATGTCCTCTGGACCCCAAACTTGGCACACATGTAGCCTCACTCTTCCTCTACAAGTGTCCAGGGGACCTACGGCCGGGGAGCACAGATTTTTCAAAGCCGGGCACCCCTTTCATAGACTCTCATGTTAAACGGTCATTTCTCCGGTGACTTTGGGGACCTGGTACCGGCCGGTCGTAGGTCCCCTGGACCCGAAACTTGGCATACATGTAGCCACATTTCTCCTCTACAAGTGTGCAAAGTTTGTTGTCTGGGGGGGATCTACGGCCGGGGAGCACCGATTTTTCAAACCCAGGCACCCCTTAAATAGACTCCAATGTTAAACGTCAGTCTAGTCATGGACACAGTGAGGCATGGGCAACAGTAAGGCATGGGCAACAGTAAGGCATGGGCAACAGTAAGGCATGCAGATGGACACACTAGGCTTATACGCGAGTCAATACGTTTTCCCAGTTTTTTTGGTAAAATTAGGTGCCTCTGCTTATATTCTTATACTCGATTATATACGGTATATATATATATACACACACACACACACACACACACACACACATACATACACACACAGTATCTCGTAAAAGTGAGTACACCGCTCACATTTTTTGTAAATATTTTATTATATCTTTTCACGAGACAACACTAAAGAAATTAGACTTTACTACAATGTAAAGTAGTGAGTGTACAGCTTGTATAACAGTGTAGATTTGCTGTCCCCTTAAAATAACTCAACACACAGTCAATGATGTCTAAACCACTGGCAACAAGAGTGAGTACACCCCTAAGTGAAAATTTCCAAATTGGGCCCAAAGTGTCAATATTTTGTGTGGCCACAGTTATTTTCCAGCACTGCCTAAACCCTCTTGGGCTTAGGCAGTTGCCACTGGAGTCCTCTTCCACTCCTCCATGAGGACATCACGGAGCTGGTGGATGTTGGAGACCTTGCGCTCCTCCACCTTCCGTTTGAGGATGCCTCACAGATGCTCAATTGTGTTTTAAGTCTGGAGACATGCTTGGCCAGTCTATCACTTTTACCCTCAGCTTCTTTAGCAAGGCAGTGGTCGTCTTGGAGGTGTGTTTGTTATGTTGGAATACTGCCCTGCGGCCCAGTCTCTGAAGGGAGAGAATCATGCTTTGCTTCAGTATGTCACAGTACATGTTGGCATTCATGGTTCCCTCAATGAACTGTAGCTCCCTAGTGCCGGCAGCACTCCATCAGCCCCAATGTCATGGATATGCATTAATGTCTGTCTGCCATCTTACCTTCCTCCTCATGTGTTCATCTAGAGACCAGACCTCCTTCACCTGGCTTCCTTTATAATCTCCTCCCAGCCTGACTCCACCCCAGGCCCTATCACTGAACACTATATTAACCTGTGCACTGCAAGCCTGCTTTGCTGATCAACGTGTTTGTTAGGCATTGTGTGTTTGGGTTCCTGCCTGCCGTGTGCTACGTCTGTCTCTCTGTTACGTTATTGGCTTGTCCCCGACCATCCCTGTCTGCTCGTGACCCTTGACCTTCGGCTCGTTCTTCGTTATCCTTGTCTGCTTGTGGCCCCTGACCTTCGGCTTGTTATTCGGTTCTCTCTATCGTGTGCTGCTGCTTCCCCTTATCCTACGGGGCGTGAGCTAGGAAACTCCAGGGGCCGCGACCTGGTCCCAGCCTGCAGCGTAACATCCTCACCACTAGAGGCCCTGGAGAAGACCAGCTGGGTCTTAGACTCCGCGCCCTGGGGAATCTTGGCTCTCGCTTCCGTTGGGATCCCGGTTGTGCTCCTCTGGTCCCGCTTTCCACAACCACCCAGTTTCCTATCCACAGAAGCCAGCCATAGGGTTCACTACCTCGCGGTGCACTCCTGTCCCCCTACGGTGTGCATCTGTCACCTGGCCACAGGTGACCCTGACACCCAAATCATGACACTCCCACCACCATGCTTGACTCTAGGCAAGACACACTTGTCTTTTAACTCCTCACCTGGTTGCTGCCACACACGCTTGATGCCATCTGATACAAATAAGTTTATCTTGGTCTCATCAGACCACAGGACATGGTTCCAGTAATCCATGTCCTTAGTCTGCTTGTCTTCAGAAAACTGTTTGCAGGCTTTCTTGTGAATCATCTTTAGAAGAGGCTTCCTTCTGGGACGACAGCCATGCAGACCAATTTGATGCAGTGTGCGGCGTATGGTCTGAGCACTGACAGGCTTATCCCCCACCCCTTCAACCTCTGCAGCAATGCTGGCAGCACTCATACTTCTATTCACACCTGAGACCTTGTAACACCAATTTGGACATTTTAGCTTAGGATGTAATTACTTTTGTTGCCAGCGGTTTAGACATTAATGGCTGTGTGTTGAGTTATTTTGAGGGGACAGCAAATTTACACTGTTATACAAGCTGTACACTCACTACTTTACATTGTAGCAAAGTGTAATTTCTTCAGTGTTGTCACATGAAAAGATATAGTAAAATATTTAAAAAAATGCGAGGGGTGTACTCACTTTTGTGAGATACTGTGTATATATATATATATATATATATATATATACACACACACACACACACACACACACACACATACATATATACACACACACAGTTAAACCTTGGATTGCGAGTAACTTGATCTACGAGAATTTTACAGGACAACCAAATTTTTTTTTAAACTTTTAACTTGATAAACGAGCGAGGTCTTGCAATACGAGTAGCAACTGAGTAGAAGCCTGCGGTCACACCACGTACGATTTAAAGTAGTGCAATTTAAAGCCCGACTTCAACCACTACTTCTGTGAGATTTGTAACAATTTGATATAATTTCATTGAGAGGGGCTGTCCATGTCACAGGGAGGAACAATGATGTTATGAACAAAAGTTTAACAAGCAAAGAGTTAATATTTAACTTCCTTCAGGCTCAAGTAAGAGAGACATTTCTAAGTGTAGCAATATGGTTACAATTAATGAAGGTACAACATTTAGCAACTCACATGGTTGATGATTAAAACAGGCACATGTAATAGTTAAAAACCCTAAAAAGGTGGCTCTTCTCAACAAGCCTGTCGTTGATGCTCAAACTTTAATCCACTTCATAATGAAGGGGGGAAAAAAGGGTAATGTGGGACTTTAAATGAGGATAACGGAGCCGTTCAGTCCCCTCCTCTATCTCGGTTCAAAATTTGAAAAGAAAGGGGGGGAGCAAGAGGCGGGACTTTGTATGAAGCACATGGAAGCAGATAAATACGTTGGATAAAAGGTAGATTTTAATTGGTTCAAAATGTCATAAAAAAATACATTTCTAAATTGTTTTGCATTTTGCTATAAAATCAATAACTTTTCAATACATTAGAACCAAATATTGCACAATGGTATTGTTCCAACAAGGAATTATTGTATATTGGCTGATGCATAGAATAGTTGGAACACATTTCAATTAATATCAGTACAGAGTTATAGCTGTAAAAAATGTTTGATAAACATAGGGGGAAAAAAAATAATCCACTTCATGTTTCTTGAGGCAAAAATCGCTATAGCGACTGCTTGGAAGAAACCAGTGGTAGATCTAGCTATTATGAAAAATAAACGCACATGGATCATGTTTAACGAAAAGCTGGTCAGTATCTTGCAGGATAAGACTGCCAAGTTTGACCGTGTTTGGGATCCTTGGATTAATCTACAACTTCCAGCCAACTGAGGAGTAGAGGCGGGCATTCAGACAGTCCTTCTCCCCCTCCCCTTCCGCCGCTCAGCCCGGTTCTCCCGTCTCACTGGGAGGCCCGAGCGACCAGCTGGCATGTCCACCGGCTGGCGAGAGACCCAAACAAAGCCAATTGCTTTGTTTGGTCTCGGATCTAGTAACCCGGAAGCGATGTCATGACATCACTTGCGGATACTCTCATCTTAAAAGGCGCCAGTTTTAAAAAATAGAAAATATTCAAAACCGCCGATCTTGGCTTTTTGAATACTTTTTTGTGCAGTGGAGGGGTTTGGGGTCCTAGACTATTGCCTATTACTGTCACAATGGATGTATACATTCCTTGTAACAGCAATAAAACATTTTTTTTTTTTTTTTAAAAGGACAGTGTAAAAAAAAAAAAAAAAAAAAAAAAAAAAAAAAAACCTTTAATTCACAGAATATCGGCACCTGAAATCGGCCTTAAACGCAGCCGAAAAATCGGTATCGGCCCTGAAAAAACTATATTGGTCGACCCCTACTCCACACCGCTGGCTCCCACCGCTGTCAGTCTGTAATCATGATCGGAAAGTCTACCCTGCAGTAGAGCGATCTGAAAGCGAGGCTTGAAGCGCTCGTGGAGCGCAGTGTGGAAGGGACGACGTTGATGGAGGTGAGGACGACGGTCTATGTGGACAGCTTTACCCCGGATGCCTGCAGACTTAGATGTGCCCGTTTTAATCATCAACCATGTAAGTTTCTAAATGTTGTACCTTCATTAAATGTTATTGCTACACTTAGGCCCCTTTCACACGAGGTGGATCCGCTCAGTGAAGTCGGCCAGCTCAGCGAGAGATCGTTCCGTTGATCTCCGCTAAGCCGGCGGATGACAGGTCCGTCTCCGCTCACTGAGCAGGGAGGGACCTGTCAGAGCCCCGCTGATCTCTATGGGGAGATCGGACGAAAACGAACAGCATGGCGGATGGCTGACGTATCGCAATACGTCTGTCTTGAGCGGATCGGATGGCAGGCGGGTGTCAGCGGACACACCTCCGTGACTTCCGCCTGCCTATAGGAGTTAATGGATGTCCCACTCGGATCCGCCTGAAAAACAAACAGGCGGATCCGAGCGGGCTTATTATGTGAAAGGGGCCTTAGAGGCGCCTCTCTTCACTTTTATACTCTGTAGCTCCTGCTGAATTCTGCTTTATGCATTCCCTATCAAACAGTTTTTTTTTTCCTCCATTTAAGTTTCCATTAGAAACTGTCACATTTAGGAAAATGGTACATTTTCATGCACAGAGGCATTACAATTTACCCTGAAGACTGGCTTCTAGTAATTCTCTCTTCCAGAACTCTACTGATTCCTTATACGACCCAAACAAGAACTGTTCTTCACCTAAAAAAATAAAAATAAAATAAAAATAATAAAAACACCAATATTCAATTTTAGATGGATATAAAACAAAGTTTAAATCAAAGTAAATCAAATACATATAACTATACATAGGTTTTTAGCAGATTAAGATACCAAAAAGTCTTAGGCCTTGTTTATACTTGCTTTGCTAGCATTTGTCACTGTCCGCTTGTAACTAATCATGTAAAGTACTGGCATTACAACCCAATTGCAGGTATAGGATTGGCTAGAGCTCTCTTCACTCACCATGCCTGACGAGCAGTAAGGTGAATTATGGAACCAGGTAAATATTGATAAATTGTTCAACTATGCTTAGGCCCTTGTGGGCAGTCAATACTCACCTGGTTGCCGACTTTATCTTACATTGGGTGAGAAGTTGTATCTCCTCCTCACTGCCTGGTTTTAACCCCCTAAATGTCAGACTAATGCACCACAAACACGTGCTCACCTGAGCGCAACAGGGAATACAATTCCAGCTTTGCAGCCACAGTATGCATACACCCCTGGCCGCTGCCTTTCCAGCTAAAGGGGAGCAGTAAAAACACACCCCCAACCTGAAGTGTAGATAAGGCTTTAGAATTCAAGAATTTGGTGTGATCAGATTAAGACCAAAAAAAAAAAAAAAAGGAAACTCTTAAAACTCTCTATTTTTTTACTCTAATAAATTCAAGATTTTGGTGTGATCCATATCACCAACTTACTTTTCTTTAACAAGCTGATCGATCAGTGGATTTGAATATAACGCCAAGGTGAGCACCGTGTCATTGATTCCATTACTTTTATGTTCCCTGTTTTCTTACCTTTCTTTATTCCTACTTATTACAACAATTTTGTCTTGCATGGAATTATGTATTAATGTATCCAAGCTTCAAGAGTTCCAACATTTTATTGTAGTTGGATGACCATTCAGCAGGACATAATGATCATGTCCTAAAAATATGTCTTCAAGAAAAGTCAGTGTAGGGGAGCGCCCGGTGTACAGTTGATGTGAATATAAAAATGCTTTATTGAGAGTAAAGATGATAGAATATAGCGGCGTTTCGGGGGTCAAAGGACTCCCCCTTCCTCATGGCTGCTGATGAATGTTATTGAGAAAGGATACTTCCTCAATAACATTCATCAGCAGCCCTGAGAAACCCCACGCAAAAAAAAAAACACTTGGCGGGCCACGCCCCCCCTCCCCAATCCATTATCAGGGCACGCAGTCTGGCAGGTCAGGAAAGGGGCCACCCCCCCCCCTGCCAACCTTATCAGGCCACATGCCCTCAACATGGGGGGGGGTGGGTGATTTGGGGCAGGAGGGGACAAGGATCTCTTCCCCAAACGCCTGGGCTGTGGTTGTGGGGGATCTGCGGGCAGGGTGCTTATCGGAATCTGGAAGCCCCCTTTATAAAAGGGGCCCCCGGATCTCCCACTCTCTATGTGAATGAGTAAAACACAGTGTCCCCCCAGGTAATTCCATCGTCAATAACGCCCTGAACACAAAAAACGCTCTGCACCCCTCTGCCGTTTGACAAATCTTATATAGGTAATATGCCTCCTCACCTCCTGTCAGCTCTCTGAAGGAGGAGGGCACATGGGGTGGGCCCAAACAGCAGGAGGGTGGGAGCACAGATACCGATTCCCCTGCAGAGGGAGCAAAAGGAGAAGCCGGTAGCGCTGCAGAGTGAACTACAAGAGTCAGCAATAAGGCAGTACAGCTGGCTCTCCTGTTAGGCAAATACCAGACCCCCCTTTTGAACTGATGGGGTCAGAGTTAGGTACAAGAGGGCTGGCTGTACTCCATTTTCAGTGGCCCTGCCCACAGGCCCTGGACAGTCTATACAAGGCTGCTATGTCCCTAATCTCAAACACGAGCATTTTTCAGTTAACTGCATACATGGTGCAGGTTCAATTTCTTTTAGAACTATGACCATTGTAGATGTATTGCCTATATGATTACAGGTCTCAGCCCACTGAGGGTACACTTTCACTTCAACTGACTGTAGACTAATGTGCTTTCTCTATGCACCAGCATTTTTTACAAAAACTGACCATTCATAATGAATTCCATAACAATAAATATAACTTGTCAATTAATCATCAAGGAACTGATTTATTATGCACTTTAGCATTTAAAGTGGTTGTAAACCCTTTACAACCACTTTTTGCTACAGGTAAGCCTATAATAAAGCTTACCTGTAGCTTCCCCCGGATATCTCCTAAGCCTGCACGGTTTAGGAGATATCCCCCTGTATCTGTATTAGCCGACGTCACATTTTCATGATGTTTTACAGGCTAGTGTGAACCTAACCCAAGCTTTAAAGTAGGTGTGTGATAGGTATTGACAACCTTTTGGCCAAATATTGTATTTGACAACAGCAAACAAGTAAAGAGAGAAAAAAAATCTGACATTCACAAACACATATAATAAGAGAAACACTACTTTACCAGTTACAGGGAGAAGACACAAGCTCTGGCTCAAATGTTGGTTTGCTGATTGCAGCTCAGTTTGTATGTGACACAAAAGTGACACAATGGCCTTTTCCTCACTTTGAACTCTAGGTGACAATTGCATGGACTGATTCAAAGATATCTGCTTTCTCAAACGTGTCTGGTACCAAAGGGTCTGGTTATACAAGAGTCTCCACTGCACAGCCAGTCTGCAAAGCACAATAACCAAACAATTCACATTAAAAGCTGTAGTAAAGATATACATATCTTAAAAAAAAATAAAAAGGGGGGGGGATCCTGATTTTTCTAAAATGCCCCCAAAATAAACAGTTTTTATACTGAAAGCAGAATACACCACTTCATAATCTCCTGTGTTATTTAAAGGGAAGTAAAATATTACCGTAATCATTTAGTGTTTAAAAATAAAAATGGTCAGATATTTTGAAGGCAAGTATGAAATACTGTATATGAATATTTCTGATGTACTAATTCTAGCCAGCAATGAGAGCTGTAAGTTTCTTTGTACAAGGGCTAACCTTAACTGCTGTGCTGAAACTTTGTTGAACATCTAAAGCTCAAATCAAGGCAGCTGGTCATAGACGGTTTGAATCATGCTGAACCAGCCGAGATTCTAATCGCGTGTGGGCAAGCTGAATGTACCAAGTTGATCGATCGATTGATCAACTTGGGTACAACCAACCTGCCGGATTCACTTGCATCTATCGCTAGCATGTGCTTTGGCCGCTAGCAATAATTACTATCTGCTAACAGACAATTGCTCGGCAGGAGGGATTCCCCTGTCAGCACTGATTGTGTTGACGGGGGAATCGTGCAAATTTCTTTCCTGCAACCAGGGGTAACCGAGTGTGTACCCAGGCCTACGCTGGGTACACACTCAGTTATTTTTTTCGTTCAACTAGTGGTTTAAACATAAAAAAAGAAACAAAAAAAAAAAACTGTACTGCTGAGACATTGGGGGAAATTTATTAAAACTGGAGCACTCAGAATCTAGTGCATGGTAGCCAATCTGCTTCCAAAGTCAGCTTGTTCAGTTAAGCTTTGGACAATAAAAACCTGAAAGCTGATTGGATTCTATGCAGAGTTGCACCAAAATTTTGCACTCTGAAACCCCCTCATTGTATCCTGAATACACTGATCAGCGCTTGAAGCCATTGGCTGCAAGTGCTGATCGAATGCTGGTGTTCCAGTAGGTCAGTTCTAACGTAGAACAGACAGCTGTACACACGGACCGAAGGGAACTGGACAATTTTCAGCCTGTGTGCACCAGGCTTTAGTCACAATGCTAAATGAGCTTGAACAGTGACTAATTCTTACATCCATCCCTTCTTTTTCTATGAATTGATCTATACTGGTATTGACTTTCTATAAACCTAGGAGTTAACCATAACTTCTCTTATCTGCAAAAAGGAACAACATTATTTGTACTTGGGCCTTCCAAAACCACCATTTCCCAGCTTCTATGACTGGCTTACTGCCCCAGGTGCCTGCTCAAAGCATGACATCATATCAAAGGCAGTCTGTTGCATGGAAACACCCCCAGATGCCATTAGATTCATTATACTAGAAGTTTTGCTTTGGAATTAGATACTTCACACCAAAAAGATCATTTGCATTTCCAGTACCTTTTCTCTGACATTCTGCTGTAAGTCACTGAATTTGGAGGTTCCTTAAAAACATTGCATACCGGTGAGCCTTTGAAGGGCTGTATTAGTGCTTCAAATATAGGGGTCTTTACAATGTCAAGATGTGCTACATCACCCTTAGAAAAACCAGCAGGGACAGACTCAAAACGTAAGCCGTAAATTGTGGCCAGGTTTTGGGAAACCATCTTTAACCAATAAAAACCTTCCACCAGACTCTTCGAGTAAAGCTGACCTTGCTGAACAAGGATCAACTTGATGACCTCTGCAGACAGTTTTATCATGTGTCCAAAGGCTTGCCGCGGCAATACATCCCAGTATAGAGCAGTAAGGCACTGCTGTAGAACATCAAAGTAGGGAGCCCACAGTGTATCTCCTCTTCCTGAAGCCTTAGAGGGTTTATTTGATTTTAATGTAGGGCACTTGGGACTCTGAAGAAGAGACAGGAAATGAGTCAAGCACCCCACAGTGTACTGTAACAGGCTGTCCAATTCTGCTATATTTCTCATGGTCACTCCGGTGGTCCATGCTGTTAATAAAGTTTTCCTGATATGCAGCAGTTCACGAAGCATGTCGCTCTTTACCATGCTGTGGTCACTGGCATGGATGGTATCAAACATGGAAGCAAATTCCAGCCTGCCCTGCTTAGCTCTGCCAAATGTACTGTCTGATGGAGCAATGTATTTCAAATGTTCCTGATCATCTGACTCTTCATCATCATCCTGAGGACAAAAGAAAAACAAGTGAAATGATCACAACTACAATTCAGGAAGACTGCTCAAGTGATCCTTGAAAATATTTCTCCACAACTGTTACTGCTTAAATCTCGTAGAAACCTAATTTGTGGACGGTTCCTATTATTTAGCACTGACATCATTCACACTCGTTAGTGTAGCAGCACTGACACACACCCCCTCTAGCTGCCATGCTCCCTTCCTCTGCTTGTGCTGAGACAACGCTGGTCTGGTGCCCAGGACCAGCACTGTCAATCAGCTCTAATTCATTATTCTTCTCATTCAAAGCAGCATGGCTAAACAGTGATGTTGGTGGTGGGGGGGGGGGGGGGGGGGGAGTTGGCACTGTCGACCACCCTTGCTCTGAATCTACTGCACTAATTGAAACGGGACAGAGTGCTACATGTACTTTATGCCATGGGAGGCATCATATAGAAAGCACGTGGCCTAGACTTCTTTTTTTTAAGACATTATGTGCTTCCTGTGACCCCTTTAGGTCTTGGTTTACAACCGGGATGGGTGTGGAAATCTTGCGTCTAGAGTCACTGAGACACAGAAGATATAAAATAAATTCAAATTTCTGCCTTCTACTATAATCTGAAATGTAAGCTTTGGTTGGACTGACCCTCAAAGCAGTTCAATTCCTTCATATTAATTGGTCTATATTAGAGTTAGATCCCCCTCCTTTACGCTCTCCCGCGGCACACGTCAGGGTTGCCCCATCTCACCCCTACTGTATGCTCTGGCTGTAGAGCCCCTGGCTATAGCCCTTAGAAATCACCCAGGCATTAAGGGACTCCGCTGTGGTCAGTTGACAGAGGTGATTTATTTATAAAGATACTTTGTTTGACTATTTGCTGCTAAAAAATCCCATGGGAAAAATCTTTGTTCTCTCCATATCCGTTCCGGGATGCGCAGCCCTCTCATATATGCTTTTGTGTCCTTTTCAAGCTAAAGTTTTTTCAGGGTGGTTAAACACCCACTTCCCATCCCCGTGACACTTGAGAGGTTTTTATGAGCTTGGGTATTTTTGATAAGGGACAGACATGCGATACATGGCAAAGATATGTATATGTACAAAATGCCACAAGTGAACTTCGTCGCACTCGACCGGATGTACATACCCAGTCGAGGCGGCGATTGGAACAAGAGACTGCTCCAGATTGAGCAGAAGTGGATTTACAGATTAAAGGCTACTATTTACCCAGGCCTCAATGAGGCAATTTCTTTTGTTCAATTTCTTAAGGGCCTTTCCTCAGGAAAAACCAGCTAGAGGAGAAGGGTACGGTTTATTGCTAATAGTGACACGATTTTGGTTTGATCGCCAATTTAGGTTCTGATTAGTTCGTACAACCAGTATGACACACAATGAGCGGTCATGGTGATCGATTTATCAAATTGATGAGATACTTACTATATTAAACAAAGGAACAAGTACCGTTAACTGTCATTTCCTCTGGCTGTATTCGTTTCCCTGAGATTTATCTATATAATTCATTTAAATAGCCTTTAAAAACTATAATCAATACAATGGCTAATAAACGTCAAGAATTCTTTTTTACATATTTTAGCCTGTGCTCTTGCCATATTTTTGTCTATGTTTCTTTATGTCCTATTCTCAAAGTGCCGCTCTTTAAGACAATATTGAATAGCATTAATGCTTTATTGTATTTTTGTATATAATGAATATCATTTACTCCTCCCCCCCCCCCTTAAAAATGGAATAAAAAAAATTCAACATATGCTCAACATTGAACAAAACTCTCTCTTTCCCTCCTCTTGCCCCACAGGACATCTCCCATCTGGTGCTGGATCTCCTCTCTGCTATGGGTGGACCACTCGATCCTTCAGGCATGCTGCTCTTCGGCACTGGGCGGAGGGACGACATAGTGTCCCTCGTTCTAGCGCCGGTAGTTGGTATAAGCACCACTAGATGGCGCCGACTCAGTGCCGTGTCATCCCATGCCTATCGCCGGGCGCCCGCCGCTGCTCTCCCGTGTGTGCGTGCGTGCGGAACGTTCGTGGATGCCGCTCATTGCACACGGCGATAGCAGTGTTTTCCCGGGACTCGTCTGCTGGGATGACGAGGGGGCCACATTCGGCGGCAATGCATGGACGGTGGAGGGAGGAGCCGTGCACCTGTGAGCTATAATGGGCAATCGCTAATTAGTAAAGGTAGGTGGGTGAAGGTATATAATACCTCCCATGTCTGGAAAACAGTCTGATTCCCTGGAAACACCGTACACGCAGTTACTTCCATAGTGAGGTAAGGCGACTTCTCATAACGGTCATACTAGCTGATGGAACTTTCCATCAGGGAGCCGACATCTCTCAAAGTGCCTTTTTCTTTTCTATTTTTAAGGTCTTTCTCACACTGTTCCCATCAGTGTGTGTGTATGCCAATACACTGCTGTTAAGTAAGTACAATGTCTTGTCTATAGGCTCTTCTTCCCTTTCACCATTCACATACACCCTTCCGCATTTTATTTTAATACACTCACTTGTCCCTTTATGTATATGCACTCATTTACCCTTCTTTCCTCACCTGCACTCACTAGCACTGTTCACACCCTTCACTCCATCCTTTCTTTCCCTTCATCTTTCTCCCCTTCTTTCCCCTCTTTTTTCCTTTCCTCTCTCTCTCTCTCTCTCCCCCACCTTTTCCTTCTCTTTTTCTTTCCCCCCCCCCCTTCCCCTCTCCCCCCTTTTCCTCTTTTTCTTGCTTTTACTATTTCTTCTATACACTCTTATCTCTCACACTCACATCTTCACACCAATTTAGAATAGACCTTCTGGTTTGACTTTAGTTCATCATTTCGTCTAATATACTACGACAATGCAATTATTATTATCATTATCTATATAGACCATTGTTCATTTAATATCTCTCTCCCGATCCCCATCAGAGCCAGGTGCATACATTCCCATCCCCCACCACCCTTATACAGATATATAGTCAATAAGATTACTTTGTAATGTCCAAAATCTTTAAATTTAAAAAAAGACTAATACATATCCCCATCACCCTCAGGTGCTTGGATCAGGCTCCCGGGGGTTTGACCCCGCCTATCCACCAGTCCATAACTTTTTGCCTCCACATAAATGTGACGTCCTGAGAGCAGCCTCTATCTGTGGATTGAAGCCACCCCTGTGCGGGGGGGGGGGGGGGACGTCACAAGCACTACGTTGGGAGCCTCTGTCTGTGGGGGGATTGGAGAGATTCAGAGAAGTCAGGATTTCCTTTCTCCGGTTTGGGCCCACCCACACAACTAAGAGGGTAAATATGTGTATTACATGACTGCCTTTTCTCCTAAGTTACTTTATTTTCGATAGATGTTGATGCAATTACTTCCTTGAACGGAATTACTATAAATAAATGTACTCATTAAGTATCTGATTGATAACTGTTAGGAGATTATTTGGCGATTACCATGTTACTAATGAATTTACTAATCTATACTCTTCAGAATGTAAGAAAAAAAAACCCTGAGGAAGACCTGCAACATCGGGGCCTTCCCTCTGTTTAAACATACGTATATACATGCATTATTTCTGTTATGTTCTGTTCATAGCATATCATATGTTATACCCCTGCATGTGTGCATTTGGCCATTGTACCACCGGAGCTCATAAAAATCTAAACAATTGTACAACTGACTTTTTTAAACCAAAACGAAATCATTGAATAAAATTATTTTATTTATAAAGATACTTTGTTTGACTATTTGCTGCTAAAAAATCCCATGGGAAAAATCTTTGTTCTCTACATATCCGTTCCGGGATGCGCAGCCCTCTCATATATGCTTTTGTGTCCTTTTCAAGCTAAAGTTGACAGAGGTGATCAGCCTTTACGCAGATGATATGCTCCTCTACCTCGCAGATGCTGGCCCCTCACTTCAGACAGCCCTACAACTCATTACAGCCTTTGGGGCATTCTCGGGGCTACAGATAAACTGGACCAAGTCTCACATTCTTCCCTTAGACCCAGGCGCCCCTACTGTTGACCAAGCCGCACTCCCCCTTGTTAGGGTGAGCACCATCAAATACCTGGGTTTTCACATTTCCAGATCCCTTCTTGACTACATTACCCTTAACATTGAGCCCCTATTCAATATTCTGAAAACCAAAACACAAATATGGTCCCATCTCCCCTTAGTGGTTATGGGCCGAATTAACTTGGTCAAAATGATTCTCCTCCCCAAGCTACTCTACCTTTTTTGGCAGGCTCCGCTATACCTCCCCCCACGTATATTCAAAGCCATGGAATCTATCCTCAACTCGTTCATTTGGGGTTCCTCTCGACATAAACGGTCGTGGAGGGTCCTTAAGTGTCCGACTGATCTAGGTGGTACCTCACTCCCTGACCTCTCCCTCTATTACATAGGATCCCAGTTATCCCATTTATTCTATTTTAATCAATCTGACAAAGACCGCTACTCCACCCTGGTCTGCTCCCTGGCCCGCTATCCCACCCCTTCCAGATTCTGTTCTGTGGACCCCGCGGTTCGCCCCGGACAGGCGATCGGAAACGCATGCTATTCCATCACTGCAAGATCTGGCAACTCGCCATGCACCACGGTGAGGCACGATCCCCTCAGTCACACACCCCCCTTTGGGATAACCCGCATATGCCTGAACTGGCCTCTATCCCTGATCATGGTGTATGGGTTAACAAGGGCATTATATACTTTTTTTATCTTTCTTTATTGATCTTTTTCGACCAAAATTACTTACATTTCAATACATTAACATTACATACAACACTATTTTGGTCTCAGTTTAGCCCCTACATGAGAACCCATTCATAACATTGTTGGTAGGTATCCTACACAATCTGCTCATCTATGTAGCCTATGTCCAGCTATATAGCCCTTATGATTCTTTATCTGTGATTTTGGAGACTCCTTAGATCAGAAAAAGAAGGGAGAGAGGGTAGGGGTAATAAGAGATGGAGGGAGGAGGGAGGAGGAAGGAGGGAGGCATGAGAGACCAGAGCAAGGGAGAGAGAGAGAAGAGACAGGGCAAAGAGAAAAAAAAAAAGAGAAAGAAAAAACACCTAGACACACCCATATGGGGTCCCCTAGTACTTGTGCTGACCAAAAGTGGAAATTTTAAATTAACCTATTATGTGTGGAAAAAAAAATTAAGGCGGCCGGTATTTCCTGCCTAATATTTAGTGCCTAAAGAAAAATATAGAGCATACAAAAAAAACACACCCTTATGGGGGGGGGGGGGTCCCCTAATACTTGTGTGAACCAAGAGTGAAACATTTAAATTTACCTATTATGTGTTAATTAGATCAAGAGGGCCAATTTTCCCTGCCTAATAATGACTGTCTAAAGATGATATAAACCCACAAGAAAAAAAAAAAAAAAACTCAGACATGCACTTAACACACAGTTTGGGGACTCCATCCCAGCTCTCAAAATCTCACTACTGGTGAACATTGTCCTGGGCAAGGACCCCAAAAAGCTGATCTCTCAATTTGACACCTATCTTATGATGCCCTCGGCTACTACCACCGCCCATCAGTTGAAATCCCGCTGGGAGCCTGATCTGGGCGCTGTGTTGGCTGAGGACTGGGAGGAGACTCTCGCCAATTGTAGAACGGTTTCCCCCAAGCTCTCTGACCGCCTTACCCACATATACATTCTTCCTAGATCGTACCTGACGCCCTACCGCATTTCTAAATATAGACCTGGACATAATCCCAACTGCCCCGGTTGTGACCACCCCAACGCCTCCTTCTACCACCTTCTCTGGATATGTCCTTGCATACAGGGGTTCTGTACCCAAGTGGTTCGGTTCCTCCATGACCGCATGGGCTCCCCACTGTCCCTCTGCCCTCGCCAATGTGTGTTGGGACTCCTCTCACTCTCTGAAGCCGAAAAGTATCTGAACATATTTCTGCAAGAAACATTATTCCTTGCCAGGCTTCAGATTGCCAAGACATGGATGAGGGGATCCCCTCCTACACTGCAGCAATGGATCAGAGCTGTCAATAACACTCTTCCCTATAAAAAAATACTCTACATCCACAGGGGATGCCCAGACAAATACCAAAAAATTTGGGATAGATTTTTTCCACAGGGGATGCCTCCGCCTGTGACGCAGAAGACTAGACACGCTTCTCTCTGGCTATTCCACAGGCCCCCCCTCCTCCCCCTTTGTCGGCTCAGCAATGTTATGTTACCCATCAAACAGTATTGCGCATGCACTTGTACCGCTTTATGTTATGTCTTTATGTATGTCAATTGGACTGATCCGCAAATGTTGTGCCTGTTGCACTATTTACCCGTATGTTTATATATATTTTTTTGCTCAATAAACGCTGTTTTGATTAAAAATATATTAGAGTTAGAGCCCATTCACACAGGGACGACTTTGGATTAGACTGGATCCTAGTCGCCTCAAGTTGCGCTGCATGGGAAAATCAATGTAAGTGAATGGAGCCGTCTTAATGCACACTACGGCAGTCGCTCCGACTTCAGAAAAGGTTCCTGTACTACTTCAATCTGACTTCTAGGCAACTTGTACCCATTGATTTCAATGGAAGTCGCCTCAGAAGTCCGATCACTGTCTTAACAGAAGCAACAATACAGGAAGAGAACATACATTTCTCAGGCAATCCCCTCCCCCCCCCCCCCCCCACAGAGCTGATTCGTGTTTGATTGGCCACTGGAAAGCCTCCTGTCCTGGAGGCAACTTGAATTTGCCTTGCAAGTTGCCTCATGTCGCGCTGTGATTCATACTCAAGTCATATCCAAGTTGCCTCCCAAAGTCACGCTGGAAGTCGTGTTGCCCCTGTGTGAATTGAGTCCAACAGCGTGTATCCTTTAAAAAACAAAACAAAACAAAAAAATAGAACATGCATTTGAATACCTGTAATATCCTCTCCAGGTGGCCACAGATTTCCTGCTCGTCTTGCAAAAAGCTTGGCACTGTAGAAAGCACTGATGGAGGTTTATCAGCATCTTTCGATAAAGTGGCTTTCAGAGAAGACAGGGACCTCAGTTTAATCCCATTTTTCTTTGACTGTAAAATTTAATCTCAGTATTTTATAAGAAATTAGGGAACTGCTAAACAAGGACATTGTTTAAATTGGTTGTAGCAATACTACAAGGTAATTAAAATTAAAAAAAATTTTACTGTTCAATATACAGTTATTGGTTAATGCATTACCACAAGTTAAATTGCAATTATTGCAAGCTAAAAGTCCAGATGTGATAAATCCCAACACCAGGATCGATGTGCTCTGAGATATAACTTCTAGTTCTTCCACCACGAATGCTCAATGGAAAGGTGGTCACTCACCAGAGATGTTTGACCCCTTTTTTAAAGGATGGTCAAAAAGCGCTTTTGGAATACCAGATTGATTTCACTAATAGCACAATTCCACTCCACTGGCCGCTCACGATGGAACTAGGATGTAAAAAATTACTCCACAGGAGACATGGGTAAAAGTCTCATAGTGTAGTAATTTTTAATATGTAGAATAAAAACAGCAGCAGCAATAGCAGTTACACTCACATGTTGCAGTGCCTGGCACTAAGTGTAATCAGCGTGTGCAATTCGGCTAATCCCTTGAGGGTGGCTTGCATTCCACGTCTCGCTCCGGAGGGCAAAGCCTAGTGTGGGATGCCAAGTTAGGAGCGGCAAGTGGAGTGGAATTGTGCTACTAGTAGAATCAATCTGGTATTCCAAAAGCACTTTTTGACCATCCTGTAAAAAGGGGTCAAACATCTCTGGTGAGTGACCACCTTTCCATTGAGCACTCGTGGTGGAAGAACTAGAAGTTATATCTCAGAGCACTTTAATCTGGTGTTGGGATTTATCACATAGAGACTTTTAGCTTGCTATAATTGCAATTTATTTAATCTGTGTCACATATTTATGTTGGATGTTATTATTGCATACATTTTTTTTTTTTTCCACAACCTTTCACTGAACATTTATAAAGCCTTATCCTTTATTTCAATATCTACATAGTTTGGTGATTCGTTCACTTTTAAAGGGGCAACTGTTCGTTATTTGTGCTTAACCCCACAGAGTGCCATTATTGGTTTATATTTTTCATTACCACAGGTTATGGGTTAAAAATGCGGCCCAAGATGGCTGTAAGATGCAACCCAACACAAAATCGTAAACTTACTCAAAAATGTTGATTTTTTTTATTGTAAAAATGCACGAGAACACATGCGGCGGCTGAAGAAAAATTTGACCGTGTCTGTTAACCACTTAACGACCGCCCACTGTAAATATACGTCAGCAGAATGGCACCGACAGGCAGAATCACGTATATGTACGTGATTGCCTTTGTATAGTTGGGGGGTCCGATCGGACCCCCCTTCTTTACAGTGAGCGGTCGTTTTACCTTCGGGAGCGATCCGGCATGAGGGGACGGCCGTTCGATTCCGGCCACCCCCTCTCGATCGCTCCCGGCGAATGAGAGAGCTTCCCCTGCCTGCCAGGAAGGAGGAAGTGATGTCATCTCTCCTGGGGCGCTCACATATACCGAGCGCCGTACAGGAGAAGATGCCAGGTTAGTACACAAAACAGCACACTGACACCAGGACACATAGGGACATAAATCGCCCCCCCAGATAGCCCCCAGTCACAGTGTCACTGATTGCAGTGACCATTTATTTAGTGATCACTGCAATCAGTGACATTTGTGACTGTAAAAGTGTCACTACATTTAGTTTTAGGTCCAGTGTAGCCCCCTAACCCCCCCTAATAAAGGTTTAACCCCCTGATCACCCCCCAGATAACCCTTTCACCCCCTAGCACCGCCGTCACTAAGCAATCATTTTTCTGATCGATGTCTTAGCGTCGGTGATGCTGATCGGTAGCCAGTAATTTTTTTTAGGTTCGCCGCAGGTTTTTATAGCGTCGGGTACCCCCATATATTACCTAATAAAGGTTTAACCCCCTTGATCGCCCCCCCCCAGGTAACCCTTTCACCCCCTATCACCACTGTCACTAAGCGATAATTTTTCTGATCGATCTCTTAGCGTTGGCGATGCTGATCGGTAGCCAGTAATTTTTTTTAGGTTCGCCGCAGGTTTTTATAGCGTCGGGTACCCCCATATATTACCTAATAAAGGTGTAACCCCCTTGATCACCCCCCAGGTAACCCTTTCACCCCCTAGCACCGCCGTCACTATGCGATCATTTTTCTGATCGATGTCTTAGCGTCGGTGATGCAGATCGGTAGCCAGTAATTTTTTTTAGGTTCGCCGCAGGTTTTTATAGCGTCAGGTACCCCCATATATTATCTAATAAAGGTTTAACCCCCTGATCGCCCCCCAGGTAACCCTTTCACCCCCTATCACCACTGTCGCTAAGCAATCGTTTTTATGATCGTTGTCTTAGTGTCGGTGATGCCGATAGGTAGCCAGTAATTTTTTTTTTAGGTTCGCCGTCAGGTTTTTATATAGCGTCAGGTACCCCCATATATTACCTAATAAAGGTTTTAACCCCCTACTTGCCCCTAGTTAACCCTTTCACCAGTGATCATCATATAAGTGTTACGGGTGACGCTGGTTAGTTAGTTTGCTTTTTATAGTGTCAGGGCACCCGCCGTATATAACCCAATAAAGGTTTAACCCCCTGATCGCCCGGCGGGTGATATCAGTTAGGTTTTAGCGTCAGAGAGGGTCTGTGTCACACCCCAGGCAGCGTCAGGTTAGTGCCAGTAGCGCTAACACCCACACGTGAAGCATACACCCCCCTTAGTGGTATAGTATCTGATCAGCTCAATATCTGATCTGATCAGATCTATACTAGCGTCCCCAGCAGTTTAGGGTTCCCAAAAACGCACTGTTAGTGGGATCAGCCCAGATACCTGCTAGCACCTGCGTTTTGCCCCTCCGTCCAGCCCAGGCCACCGAAGTGCAGTATCGATCGATCACTGTCACTTACAAAACAAAAACACACATAACTGCAGCGTTCGCAGAGACAGGCCTGATCCCTGCGACTCCAGTGCTGTAGGAGGTGATTTCACCACCACAGTTAAAAAAAAAAAAGCATATATGCTGAAGCATTGGGGCAGCAGGAGCGGAGGAGCGATTTTGCTCCTAATGCCGCGTATATACGGTCGAAATTCCGACGGAGGCTTGCCCGTGGAAAAGTCTGACCATGTGTACGCGGCATAACTTTTGCGAGAAGATGCCCCCATGCTTCGGCATATATAAATGGTGCATGTATGTCCATCATTAGAAGTGGGTGGATGAAGGGCGGTATTCTAATGGTGGGCATACCCACCGATCAATCTTTTTTTCGTTCAGCCAACAGGCTGCATGAAAAAAAAGATTACAATACATGTCCAACAAGGACCAACAACGTACTGGTATGTTGCTGGACTTTGAATGTTTATACCAGAATGATGCCTGCGGGTTTAGGTATCATCTTGGTATCATTCTTTTCAGCCAGCGGCCGGCTTTCATGTAAAAGCAATCCTAGTGGCTAATTAGCCTCTGGACTGCTTTTACAAGCAGTGGGAGGGAATGTCCCCCCCCCCCCCCCGGATATAAAAAGCGCCATTGGGAAATTGGGAAAGCATTTTATCACACCGATCTTGGTGTGGTCAGATGCTTTGAGGGCAGAGGAAAGATCTAGGGTCCAATAGACCCCAGTTTTTTCAAAAAAGAGTACCTGTCATTACCTATTGCTATCATAGGGGATATTTACATTCCCTGAGATAACAATAAAAGTGATACAAATAAATAAATATGGAAGCAACAGTTTAAAAATAAAATAAAAAAGCAAAATTAATAATAAAAAAAAAAAAAAAGCACCCCTGTCCTGCCCTGCTCTTGCCCAATGGCGAACGCAAGCGTCGGTCTGGCGTCATATGTAAACAGCAATTGCACCATGCATGTGAGGTATCACCGCGAAGGTCAGATCGAGGGCAGTAATTTTAGCAGTAGACCTCCTCTGTTAATCTAACGGGGTAACCTGTAAATGCTTTTAAAGGCTTTTAAAAATGTATGTAGTTTGTCGCCAATGCGCGTTTGTGCGAAATTTTAAAGCATGTCGTGTTTGGTATCTATGTACTCGGCCTAAGATCATCTTTTTTATTTCATCAAACATTTGGGCATTATAGTGTGTTTTAGTGCATTAAAATTAAAAAAAGTGTATTTTTTCCCAAAAAAATGCGTTTGAAAATCGCTGCGCAAATACTGTGTAGAAAAAAAAAATGCAACACCCACCATTTTATTCTGTAGGGCCTTTGCTTTAAAAATATATATAATGTTTGGGGGTTCAACATAATTTTCTTGCAAAAAAAAATATGTTTTCATGTAAACAAAAAGTGTCAAAAAGGGCTTTGTCTTCAAGTGGTTAGAAGAGTGGATGTAAGCTTCCTAATGTTGTGTATAAAATGCCAGAACAGTTCAAAACCCCCCCAAATGACCCCATTTTGGAAAGTAGACACCCCAAGCTATATACTGAGAGGCATGTCGAGTCCATGGAATATTTTATATGTTGACACAAGTTGCGGAAAAAATACAATTTTTTTTTTTTTTGCACAAAGTTGTCACTAAATGATATATTGCTCAAACATGCCATGGGCATATGTGGAATTACACCCCAAAATACATTCTGTTGCTTCTCCTGAGTACGGGGATACCACATGTGTGAGACTTTTTGGGAGCCTAGCCGCGTACGGGACCCCAAAAACCAAGCACCGCCTTCAGGCTTTCTAAGGGTGTCGATTTTTGATTTCACTTCTCACTGCCTATCACAGTTTCGGAGGCCATGGAATGCCCAGATAGCACAAAACCCCCCCAAATGACCCCATTTTGGAAAGTAGACACCCCAAGCTATTTGCTGAGAGGTATTGTGAGTATTTTGCAGATCTCGCTTTTTGTCACAAAGTTTTGAAAATTGAAAAGAAAAAAAAAAAAAAAAATGTTCTTTCTTCATTTTCAAAAACAAATGAGAGCTGTAAAATACTCACCATGCCTCTCAGCAAACAGCTTGGGGTGTCTACTTTCCAAAATGGGGTCATTTGGGGGGGTTTTGTGCTATTTTGGCATTTTATGGCCTTCAAAACTGTGATAGGTAGTGAGGAGTGAAATCAAAAATTTGCGCCCTTAGAAATCCTGGAGGCGGTGCTTGGTTTCCGGGGTCCCGTACGTGGCTAGGCTCCTAAAAAGTCCCACACATGTGGTATCCCCGTACTCAGGAGAAGCAGCAGAATGTATTTTGGGGTGCAATTCCACATATAACCATGGCATGTGTGAGCAATATATCATTTAGTGACAACTTTTTGTAATTTTTTTTTTTTTTTTGTCATTATTCAATCACTTGGGACAAAAAAATAAAAATATTCAATGAGCTCAACAGGCCTCTCAGCAATTTCCTTGGGGTGTCTACTTTCTAAAATGGGGTCATTTGGGGGGGTTTTGTGCTATTTTGGCATTTTAGCACCTCAAGAAATGAGATAGGCAGTCATAAATTAAAAGCTGTGTAAATTCCAGAAAATGTACCCTAGTTTGTAAACGCTATAACTTTTGCGCAAACCGATAAATATACGCTTATTGACATTTTTTTTACTAAAGACATGTGGCTGAATACATTTTGGCCTAAATGTATGACTAAAATTGAGTTTATTCGATTTTTCTTATAACAAAAAGTAGAAAATATCATTTTTTTTTTCAAAATTTTCGGTCTTTTTCCGTTTATATCGCAAAAAATAAAAATCGCAGAGGCAATCAAATACCATTAAAAGAAAGCTCTATTTGTGGGAAGAAAAGGACGCAAATTTCGTTTGGGTACAACATTGCATGTCCGCACAATTTACAGTTAAAGCAGCGCAGTGCAAAATTCTGAATTCACCTCTGGTCCTTTAGCTACCAAATGGTCCGGGGCTTAAGTGGTTAACTAGACTGTTTTTTTTTTTTTTAAATATCCCACTCTTCACAATCACAGCCTATACATGTCATTAGTTTTTGGCAGCTCATATATTTATGAGCAGCTATTTTCAAGGATGAAGCACTTTTAAGGGCAAAATTAGAACCAAAATATTTGACGAGCACCTTGAGAATTCATCGAGAATTTCGACTACATCCATCCAACCAGATATTGATACGTTCCTTTATCAAAAACAGCATCAAATATCACACTAGTTATATGTTGCCCTCTTTTACATACAAATTCTATCCAGGACTCAGTTGCACTGGCTGCGTTTCCTTTGCCGTCTTCTGCAACATAACAAGTGTGCTTTACTGCTAGTAACTCTATATATTCTCTTGTGTGACCCAGAATGTTTTACAAAAGAGATTCAGCAATGATACAGATTCAGGTAAACTTTACAATAAATTCAAAAGGTATCTACTGAAAGGGCTGGTGCGTCCCCTTTAAAGTAATTCTCTACAAGTAGAAACAAGGTTACCATTGCTCGCCTTCTAAAAATACTCTCTATCGGGGCTGTCTCTGGACTAAATACTTTCTGCATATTTCTCCTACTACAGTTATAAAGACTTTGGTATTCAGAACTCCAGGTCTGCAAGCATTTAGGGTCAGTAAAATAGAAAGTATAGTTGGCCTGGAGTTCAGAACAGTCAGAAACCTAGCATTTTTAAAGAGAGGTCAACAATAAATTTCTCTCTAATCTAATTAAAAGCAGTGGCTTATTAATTATCATGTAACCTGTTCTGCAGCACTAGTGTCCTCAATTAAAATCCCAACTATGACTTGTGCTTCTGGTGTTACTGTCGGTTTTTTCCAGGCACTCCGGTTTCCTCCCAAAGGCATACAGGTAGGTTAATTAATTACTGTCTAAATTGGCCCTAGTATGCATGTATGTATGCAAGATAGGGACCTTAGACGAGGGCAGGGACTGAATGTACAAAATGTAGCGTGCTACGTAAATTGTCAGCACTATAGAATTGTCTGTAATAAATAAATAGTAATTAGAGTAACTCTGGGATAACATTACCGCATCCACATCTCTCACCTTTCCTAACTGCAGGCGTAAATTCTCCAGCCTCTGGGCAGAGTCTAGCAGTAAAGACTTCATGAAATGATAAGGAGACATATTTTGTGCAAAACGGAGGGCAGTCACCATATAACCATCAGAGACAACAATGTAATGCAGGTGAGGGTGGCAAGTGACAGAAAACCTCTGTCTCATCAGATCATCCTGAGATGCCACAGAACCCAGAGAGTCATTGGCATTATGGCTTTCCAAGAGGGGGACAGGCGGTCTGAAAAAAAAAGGAAATGAAAACAGGTTAAACTAGATTATATTTATTGCTACTTGCTTTTCCTAAAGCAAGGCTGTAAAAATAATTACAATATTGTAGTAAGCCTCTACAAAAGGCTGATGGCATGAGCTGCCAATACAGACCTTTTGTGTTGAGCTGTCCAGCGCAGTTTGGAGCCCTAGAGCCCCCCACATGTCTGCACTACCTGACTGTCGAACAGGCTTGCCCTTGGCTCCAACCCACAATGCAATGTCCTGTGCCTGAGCAGCCTAATAGGTCCAAACATTGCCAGGTAGAGGGCAGGGCCTCTGGCATTAGGACACATAATGTAAGGGTTAACTTTTAGGCAGAGCTGGAGAGTCAAAGGTTTTGCCACAGAAGAACATTCAGGAAAAGCCTGACAATCTGTAGTTCTAAAAAGGCCGAAACTTTGCCAGGTAGAGGATCCTTAGAATTATAATTCCCGCTGGGAGTGGACACATAATGTAAGGGCTAATTTTAATGGAAAAAAAAAAACAAGGAACACCGCTCAGGTGGGTGAATCCAGATAAATGAATAAGTGAAGTGAATTGAAGGACTTGTCTCAAGGGTTAATTTTAAGGCAGAGCTGGACAGAATGACGTTTAGGAAATGCCTGATAATCTGTAGTTCTGCCTGAATTATGATGGAAATGTGTATGTATGTATGTATGTATGTATGTATATATATATACACATACACACACATACACACTTATATTTTTCAAGTAAATATACAATATATTACATGAGTATTATGTAGTCCCTTATCCAAGACAGCAGCTTGAGCTCCAGATTCCAATTCGCACTGCATGGCTTAAGCCCCGTACACACAGGCAGAATGTTATGAGACATTTGTCGGTACAAAAAAATACCGGCCTACATTCTGCCCATGTGTATGTGGGTCTGGCACAGTAACATTTGCACAGGTTATTGCTCTGTACACACTGGTTTTGCCCTGGTCCTGAACAGATGACCTTACAGATTAGAAAAAAATGTTGCATAAGGCATGCAAAATCTAAAGTTATGTCATACTGCGCTGTATCAAGATCCAATGACTTCATACTTACATTATAATGTAACATTATGTCATGAGGACAGAACAAGTAAGAGAAGGAAGCTAGAATGAGAAAATGAGGAAAGAATAAATGAAAAGAGACACAGAAAACTACACAGAAAAATAGAGAAGAGTGCATTACGTGAAATAAATGAATATAGTAAAGCTAAAAATGCGATGAAAAGAAACGAAAACTTATATTTGAAATCAAGATGATGGATCTGAAATATTTTCTGTGTTGTAATCGTTTTCTTCCCTGTTGCAAGCAGAATTCATCAATCTTTTTTTTTTTTTTAAAGTGAGTTATTTAACCCTTCCTTTACCAGACTAAAATCTAAAATCTCAAAAACATATTTTCTAGACGTCAAGGACACTAAAATAATAAATTAGAGTAGATATTATACATGTGCAACGGTTATCAAATCTATATTTTCAATTAAATTGATCTTCAAATAGTAGGTATGAGGATATTCAGTAAATATTTACCAATATGTTAAGCCTAAAATCTGCATGCACCCGCAAAGCAGCAACATATTTCAATATCCATAATTGTCAAACGACAACACTTTTATAACATTTACAGCTCACTAATTCAGAGTTAACCATCAATGACGGATCTTGAATTCTTCCTACTTCCACATGCACGGTGATACCTGTGTTGTATAATCAGCATTTACAGACGTATATGCATCCTAGGTGCACATCTGTGCATGGGTTCTCTTTAATACTTATTTTAATAGAATTTAATATTTATGAATTTGTATTTATCTTTTTACTTAATTTTTTTATTACAAGGGATCTGACAAGAATCCTATCTGACAGAAAATTGACAGTGAAAAAAAGGACAGAGCGTTATATATAAAAGAGATCAAGGACAGATTTAGCATATGTTATACAAATGTCATCATTGGTTGATCTGTCTGCGAGAAGAAATACTTATTTACTGAAGGATGCAAAGACAGATTTTTTCTTACTGCCCATACCAACTGTCTTCTTCCACAAGGAAACAGAACTGATACTGAAAGGTGAATCGACACATTTTATGTGTAATTACCTGTATGTGATTAAAGGATGAAGAGGGATAAACTCAGCGGGTCCAAATTCAACACTACATCCGGATGTTGTCAGAGTCAGGAGCTCACCCAGTCGTGTTAATAACAGAAGGGACCCCCTCTTCAAAACACAGGCTAAAAACAGGCTGTCGGCTGTCCATGATAAGTCCGCTACCCAGTAAGATCTGAGAAGGAAAGGAAACGGGTGCATAAAAATTTCAAAGAAAATTTACCGATTTACATTTGAGAGTATATCACCAAAAATTAAATTTTTGTTATAGGAGATGCTTAAAATCTGACTTGTATCTTAGTGCAGACTTCTGGGGAAACCAGTGAGCCAATCACACAAGCAGGAAATGACAATTCTGGGGAGAGTTCTGTACACCATCTCTGTACCGAATGTCTCCAGAAGCCATATTGCATTACATCTTAGAAGAGAAATGACAGCACTTCAGATTGAAAACGGAAAGGTCATTTTTATTAACATTCAATTGCAATATGACTTGTGTCGCAATTGTATTCGTTATGTTATTTTTTTATTTGCAAAAAAAAAACAATTTCTACCCACAAAAGTGGAGTTACCCTTTAAGTTGGTTTTATTACAAGTAATCAAAAAGGAGGATTTTATGTTCTTCCACCAAGCCTATATATGGAAAAACAAACAAACGGTCATGTGATCTAAATTAGAAATGGCCTGTAAAATGGACATACTGACATGGACAACCGTCTGTACAGGAATGCTGAAACTACAAAAACAGGAGAAAAGTGCACAGGAGCCCTCACCTGTAAAATGTATTTTCTTTTTCGTACATCACGGGACACAGAGCGACTTAGTCATTACTAATGGGTTATATAGTTTACCTTCAGGTGTTGGCACTGGCCAATTCCAAACCGGAAGTACCCTCCCCTATATAAGCCCCTCCCACCCGGGAGCACCTCAGTTTTTTGCCAGTGTCTAAGGTGTTGGCCAAAGAGTAACATGTGTTTTCACTGGGCTTGCGTACAGGTTCTTTTGGGCCTTAGTAAGCTGTTCCGGATCCCACCAAAAAAAGCTTCATAGCTAAACGGTCGGTACCCGGGCCTTGCAGCAGAAGAGCAAGGTTTTGCCTGTAATGCTTCTCTTAGGAGGGCTGGACCCTGGGATCCAGAGCTCTGGTCATACCCACGACCAAGACGCTGTCTGTGCAGGGTGCTATACAGGTCCAGGGGAGTGGAATCCTTGGGAACCCGGTCCCTGAAGGTTTAATTACAATGCCTGCCGTGATAGGTGAAGTTTGGACTTTTGTGGACCAAACAAAGTCCTGCGGCGGGGATCAGGTAAGTGGGGGCCCTCAGGAACTTGGTTCTATTGGGGGACCCCCAAGCCTAATTTGTCTTTCTGTCTGTTACCTAACGGTATTCCCGCTAAATATCTGTGTTTGCCTATAACTACTGAAAATGTAAAATTTTAATAGTAGTCAAGAAAAAAAAAAAAAACAGGGACCGCGGTACCTGTGTTAAACCACTAGAGGCCGCTGTAGTCCATTTTTCTTGTAAATGTGGATCTTTGGTTTTCTCAACTCAAAAGATCCAGGCAGCTGGTAAGTTTCTCTGAGGGAATCCACTTCCTCTGCCCTGTTGCTGCGTTCATCCACCGCACAGGCCCTCCGGCAAAAAGGGCCCTGGCTCCTAGTCCTCTGTTGGTTTTCGAAAAGGGCGCCATTGGCGCACGGGCGCGCGCGCGGGCGCGTGCACGCGCCTCCTATGAAAAAAAGGGGCGGGGCGGGTGGATGACGCTCGATGCGCGCCGCGGCGCTTCTGCGCATGTGCGGGCGTCCCAGCATGGTTAAAAGACACAGTACAAGTGTCAGCTGCATGCAAACAGAGCTAGCAACAAACAGTGGCACACAGAGGCGGTTGATGCAGGCATCCCCATAGAAAGGCACTTTAGTGGACACCAGCTGGTATATAGCAGCACCTGTGTTAGACTATTACCAGCAAAAATTGGTGTATGACGACGGGAATACCTCAGCTTTGTGCTTAAAGGATATGTCGTCCAGACGCTCCGGAAATAAATCTTCCAGGAAGCCAAAGGGGTCTCCATCGGGCTCTGAGGATATTGGGCATGCTTGCACTGCACCAATCTCCCCTGAGAATGCAGAGGTCAGTAGCCGTAGAAACCCCGCAGGAATGTCTGGTGCTGCGGCTGTCCCCAGTCCACCTGCTCCTGTATATATAACAGAGGAGGTTTTATCCTCAACTCTGGGAGGATTGGAAGAGAGATTAACAGCATTGATCGCTGCTTCCCTGTCACAGGAAAAGCGCGTCCGATCTCCGTCTCCTCCTTCAGAGTGCCTGTTAGTGGAGGAACAGCCCCACACAGAGATCGACCTACCTGAAGGGGATCAGGATGAGGTTGATTCACTTATAGAGGAATCAACAGTGGAAGAACCTTTCTCAGCTTCTCAGGCTGAAAGATTATGGGTTCAGTCTCTGACTAACATGGTCCGATCAGCATTTAAAATGCCTCTGGCGGAACCACCATCCACTACGGTTTCCTCGCTGGGGTCGCTAAAAGCTCCCCAGGCGGTCTGTTCCTTCCCAATCCACCCTTTATTAGAAGGGCTTATTTACCAGGATTGGGAGCATCCTGATAAAATATTTGCTCCCCCCAAGAGATTTCCGGTGATCTATCCCATGGAGGATAAGTTCATAAGAAAATGGAGGGTCCCTATAGTGGACGCAGCCATCTCTTCTGTTAACAAATCACTGACATGTCCAGTAGATAATGTTCCAATGTTCAAAGACCCAATAGATAAAAAATTGGAGTCTTTACTAAAATCTGCTTTCTCTACAGCAAGTATGGTGACACAACCTGCGGTAGCAGCGATTGGAGTCTGCCAAGCAGTGAAAGATCAGTTGAAACAAGTCTTAAGGGACTTACCAGATCAGCAGGCTCATGCCCTAGCTGACCTGCCTAGAGCCTTGTGTTTTGCGGTGGACGCCATAAAGGATACAATCCAACAGGCCTCCCGCTTTACGCTGTCTATAGTACATATGCGTAGGCTTTTGTGGCTCAAAAACTGGTCTGCTGAAGCTCCCTGTAAAAGACTGCTGGTTAGCTTCCCATTTCATGGAGAACGCTTATTTGGAGAAGATCTGGACAAATATATCCAGAAAATTTCTGCCGGTAAAAGTTCACTCTTACCGGTTAAGAACAAGGGTAGAAGTCCTTCTTTTAAGAGGCCTACCTCTCCAGTCCCGGGCACATCGGCTGTGAAGCAGTTCCGACGGCCTCCGCGGTCAAATTCAGGGGGCAGAAATCAGGGACAATCACAGGGTAACAAGAAGCCCTGGATCAAGAGAGGTACAAAACCTCCCCCTAAGGCATGAAGTATTGCCCCCGCTCAATCGGGTGGGGGGAAGACTTCAGTTGTTCACAGAGACCTGGCGGGACACCATCAGAGACAGATGGGTGCTCTCCGCAGTAAGTCTGGGATACAAGCTGGAGTTAAAAGGCACTCCTCCTGCCCAATTTATGAGGTCAAACGTGCCAAGAGATCCCCAAAAGAGAGGATCCCTCCTTCTGGCACTAGAACAACTATTGCTCCAAGGGGTAATCATGAAGGTTCCCCTGGAAGAAAGCGGATTCGGGTTTTACTCGAACCTTTTCACAGTCCCCAAACCAAATGGGGACGTGAGGCCCATATTAAATCTAAAAGGGCTAAACAAGTTCCTAAATATCAGGACCTTTCGGATGGAGTCGATCCGATCAGTGGCCACCGCCCTACAAGGGCAGGAATGGCTAGCCTCGATCGACATAAGGGATGCTTATCTGCATATTCCCATCTTTCCGGCCCATCAGAAATTTCTACGCTTTGCAGTAGAAGGGCGCCATTTTCAGTTCAGAGCCTTACCTTTCGGTCTGGCCACAGCACCACGAGTGTTCACAAAAATTCTGGCCCCATTATTGGCCAATCTAAGAACACAGGGTGTAACGATAATGGCATATCTAGACGACCTGCTACTAATAGACCACTCAGTGGAAAAGCTGGAAGTAGCTATTCACAAGACAATCGAGTATCTGGAATATCACGGTTGGATTATCAACCGGGACAAGTCAGCTCTAAGACCAGTCAAAAGTCTGGAATACTTAGGGCTAAGGCTGGATTCAAATCAGAGAAAGATTTTCTTACCTCCAGAGAAGGTGTCGTCTTTAAGAAATTTGACCCACTTAGTGGGTACAAAAAGAAAACCATCCATACGTCTCTGCATGAGGCTGCTGGGAAAGATGGTGGCTTCATTCGAAGCGGTACCCTACGGTCAATTCCATTCAAGGAATTTGCAAAGGGCCATACTGTCAGCCTGGAACAAAAAAGTTCAGGCTTTAGACTTACCAATGTCCCTGTCCCCTTCCGTTCGCAAGAGCCTCCATTGGTGGTTGGTGCCCCAGAATCTGGAAAGAGGGAAACCCTTCAGTCCGGTTTCTTGGAAGGTGGTCACTACAGATGCCAGCCTCATCGGCTGGGGGGCAGTGCTGGAGCAATGGTCTCTCCAGGGCAGGTGGTCAGAAGCAGAAAAGGCCCTGCCCATCAATCTCTTAGAGATACGAGCAGCCCGGTATGCCCTAGTAGCATGGACATCCAAACTCCAGGGGTCCCCTGTCAGAATTCAATCAGACAATGCCACGGCAGTGGCATATATCAATCATCAGGGTGGCACCAAAAGTCGTGCAGCCCAGAAGGAAGCAAATTGCATCCTGGAGTGGGCAGAAAGATATGTCCCAGCCATATCTGCGGTTTTCATCCCAGGAGTGGAAAATTGGAGAGCGGACTTTCTAAGTCGCCAACAATTATGCCCGGGGGAATGGTCTCTTCACCCCGAGGTTTTCCAGGCAATATGCCAGCGGTGGGGAACACCGGATGTAGATCTGCTAGCATCCAGATTCAACGCAAAGGTGGACAGGTTTGTGTCTCGCACAAGGGATCCCCTAGCTTGCGGCTCGGATGCCCTAGTGTTCCCTTGGGATCGGTTCAAGCTGATATATGCATTCCCACCGCCACAATTGTTACCGCGATTACTCCGCAGAATCAGGGTAGAAAAGAAACCAGTGATTCTGGTGGCTCCAGCGTGGCCCCGAAGGGCATGGTACGCGGAGATGGTAAAAATGTCAGTGAGGAGTCCTTGGACCCTCCCACTTCGTCCGGACCTGCTTTCGCAGGGACCGATATACCACCCTTCCTTACCAGCCCTAGGTTTGACGGCCTGGCTATTGAAGCCCACATTCTGAAAAAGAGAGGGCTCTCTAATTCTGTGGTATCTACCATGATCAATGCCAGAAAACCGGTATCCAGGCAGATCTATTATAGGATCTGGAAAGCGTACATTACGTGGTGTGAGACCAAGAAATGGCATCCACGTAAGTACATGATAGGGAGGATTCTGGACTTCCTACAGTGGGCTGTAGATAGGAAACTGGCCTTGAGTACTATCAAGGGTCAGATTTCGGCCTTGTCAATATTTTTTCAAAGGCCCTTGGCTTCGCATTCACTAGTCAAAGCCTTTATACAAGGAGTGATGCGTATTAGCCCTCCGGTTAGTATTCCCATATGTCCTTGGGACTTAAACCTGGTTCTGTCGGTTCTACAGAAACAACCGTTTGAACCATTACAACACATTTCCTTGGTTCTTCTCACCAGGAAATTGGTTTTCTTAGTAGCCATTTGTTCGGCTAAAAGAGTGTCGGAATTAGCAGCTATGTCCTGTAAGGAGCCATATCTGGTTGTCCATAAGGACAGAGTAGTATTACGTCCTCATCCAGCCTTTCTTCCTAAGGTGGTATCGAGGTTTCATTTGAACCAAGATGTGGTTCTTCCTCCTTTTTTCCCCAAACCTAGCTCAGTAGAGGAAAAGTTATTACATTCTTTGGATGTGGTAAGAGCAGTTAAAGCTTATCTAAAAGCCACTGCTCAGATTCGCAGAACGGATTCTTTGTTTATTCTGCCGGAAGGCCCTAGAAAGGGTCAGGCAGCATCAAAATCTACTTTAGCCAAGTGGATTCGACAGGTCATAATACAAGCCTATGGCTTGAGAAAGAGACCGCCTCCGTTCAAAGTTAGGGCGCACTCCACAAGAGCGGTTGGAACTTCATGGGCAGTGCATCACCAGGCCTCCCTGGCTCAAGTATGTAAGGCCGCAACATGGTCTTCGGTACACACGTTTACTAGATTCTATCAGGTAGACGTTAGAAGTCAGGAGGATGTCGCCTTTGGGCGCAGTGTGTTGCAGGCCGCAAAAGATCCTCATGCCTGATGGCGCCCAGCTTATGTACCCCCCCCTCATTTGGCATTGCTTTGGGACGTCCCATTAGTAATGACTAAGTCGCTCTGTGTCCCGTGATGTACGAAAAAGAAAAAGGGATTTTTATAACAGCTTACCTGTAAAATCCTTTTCTTGGAGTACATCACGGGACACAGAGCTCCCACCCCTCTTTTTGGGACACTTATTGCTTGGCTACAAAACTGAGGTGCTCCCGGGTGGGAGGGGCTTATATAGGGGAGGGTACTTCCGGTTTGGAATTGGCCAGTGCCAACACCTGAAGGTAAACTATATAACCCATTAGTAATGACTAAGTCGCTCTGTGTCCCGTGATGTACTCCAAGAAAAGGATTTTACAGGTAAGCTGTTATAAAAATCCCTTTTATTCTCGTTAATTTACATATGAAAAAGACCGAGGCTGGGTTCACACTGATACGACACGACATTCATCCGACTTTCATCCTACTTTGCTCTGCGACATCAGTCCTACATTGATCCTACATTGGTCCGACATCCATCCGACATTCATGAACAGGATACTACTTTGATCCGACTTTGTGCTAGTCTGACTTGTCCTTTGACCAATCAAAACAATCCCAGGGTGAGATAAATTCCTTTTACTGCTGCTGTAATCACCATGTCGGATGTCAAATGTCGGATGGTTAGGACAAGGATCCTACTTTGATCCGACTTCAATGATATTCAATGGGCTGAAGTCGGATCAAAGTCGGACCAAAGTAGTACAGGGAGCATTTTCAAAGTCGGACCAGTTAAGACGGCTCTCATAGGGAAACATTGATTTTCACACGTCATGCGACATGAGCTCCTAATGTCGGAGCGTTTGTCGGACCAGTGTGAACCAGGCCTCATGGTAAGTAGCACCTGGATAATTAAGTGACAATACATGAAAGAAGAGAATCCAAAATGATTTACCTCAAGGGAAGCAATAGTGATGACTGAGAAAAAAAAAACATGCCAGAATTTTTGAGAATGAGTTGATTAACCCCACCCGAAAGATTTTGAGGCAATAGTCATGTCAGGCATATGGGTACCATCAAAAATTATTTCCACCAACCTTAGGTATCTGGTTGGGATCTGCTGGTTTTTACTGCTACAGCCCTTCAAACTGCCACACACAGTGACAAAGTTCATGGTGTTTACAAAGACGACACAGGTTGCCTGCCAAAAATTAAGGAAAAAAAATATCAGTCTTCATTTATTTTCATACATTTCTTACCATAACAGAATACTTCTAATAGTATATTGTTATATTTACAGCACCTTAGGGTCTTTCTGATTTATTGCCAAGGCTTGGACAAAGCCATCTTTGGAAAATGCAGTCACCAGAGCTCCTCTAGACTTGACTGGCTCACAGGTAGGGTAGATGGTATCCAGGGGACAGTCCTGTTGTGCCCAATGAATGTTGAATCGGGACACACTAAAACAGATTAAGTACAATATACAGATTGACAGGGGTTATGCCTTCATGCAAAACAGCGGTAAGGCAAGTATGTCTACACAGAAGTTATGGACACCCTGTCACCTGGAAGGGGAAGATCCCATCAGCTGGGACAAAGACAGCAAAAAACACCTTCTCTACTGTGTTAAAAAGTTATTTTATTGCTGTCTATTGTGACAGTAAAACTCCCCAATGGTTGGTGATTAGAATACCAATAAAAATAAAAGCATACAGTACACATGCAGACAAACGTATAAAAATATTAACTTCACACAAAAGAAATGTTTGAAATCACAAACCAAATATATAAAAAAGCGGACCTGTTGTACTTCTGTTCACCTTCAAGCCAACGCAGAGAAAGGAATGTCATCCTGAGATGGGCTCCAGAGTAGAAGACAAATGTACACAAACAGCTGTCCCCCAACACCTGCAAAGTAATAGAAGTAAGAACACAACACAGCAAATTAAAGAACTAATCAGACATGGTTTTTCCAAGTATTACATACAGTAAATTACATAAATACAGTACACTACAGTACATACTGTAGAACTCAAAATACAAATAGACATACGCTGCATACTTTGTCCAATGAAGGGTATCTTCAGTGGCGCCCCCCCCCCCCCCCCCTCCTGTGGTCACCAAAAAAATAAATAAAAAAAAACGGGCCCTTTAAGAGTTTTTTTTTTTACACATGGCGGCGTGACCATAGTGGGCGCAGAAGCGCCGCTACCGCTCGCTTCTTCACCCGGCCGTCAATCACCACAACAATACATAGGTTCATGCATTGCATGAACCTATGTATTGCTGCCGCCCACTATTCAGATGGCCGGCCCCTTGAGCGCCGGCCATCTGAATCACAGCGTCTGATTGGCCTTTAGAAGTGCCTATCAGAGCCAGCAGGCTCTGATAGGCTTCCCGACTACAGCCTGAGGGCTGTAATCGGCTTCTAAATACCTAATGAGAGGACGCACAGGGGTGCGTTCCCTGGCCAATCAGGTTCACCGGGTCTGGTTACCGGTAACCTGATTGGCTGAAGTGACATCGAGGGCGGGAGAAGACATCGAGGACGGAAGAAGGACGGTGCTGACTCGAGGAAGGTAAGTGCAGGGCTGGGGGGACAAACTGGCTGCATTTGGGGGGGACAAACTGGCTGTATTTGGGGGGGACAAACTGGCTGCATTTGGGGGGGACAAACTGGCTGCATTTGGGGGGGACAAACTGGCTGCATTTGGGGGGGACAAACTGGCTGCATTTGGGGGGGACAAACTGGGCGCCTTATGGGGGACAAACTGGCCGCCTTATGGGGGACAAACTGGCCGCATTATGGGGGACAAACTGGCCGCATTATGGGGGACAAACTGGCCGCATTATGGGGGACAAACTGGCCGCTATATGGGGGACAAACTGGCCGCTATATGGGGGACAAACTGGCCGCTATATGGGGGACAAACTGGCCGCTATATGGGGGACAAACTGGCCGCTATATGGGGGACAAACTGGCCGCTATATGGGGGACAAACTGGCCGCTATATGGGGGACAAACTGGCCGCTATATGGGGGACAAACTGGCCGCTATATGGGGGACAAACTGGCCGCTATATGGGGGACAAACTGGCTGCATTATTGGGGGACAAACTGGCTGCATTATTGGGGGACAAACTGGCTGCATTATTGGGGGAGAAACTGGCTGCATTATTGGGGGAGAAACTGGCTGCATTATTGGGGGAGAAACTGGCTGCATTATTGGGGGAGAAACTGGCTGCATTATGGGGGGAGAAACTGGCTGCATTATGGGGGGAGAAACTGGCTGCATTATGGGGGGAGAAACTGGCTGCATTATGGGGGGAGAAACTGGCTGCATTATGGGGGGAGAAACTGGCTGTATTATGGGGGGAGAAACTGGCTGTATTATGGGGGGAGAAACTGGCTGTATTATGGGGGGAGAAACTGGCTGTATTATGGGGGGAGAAACTGGCTGTATTATGGGGGGAGAAACTGGCTGTATTATTGGGGGACAAACTGACTGTATATTGGGGGGAAACTGGCTGCATTTGGGGACAAACTAGTAGCGTTTGGGCACAGTGGCTGCGTTTTAATGGGCACAGTGGCGGCAATTGATGATTTTTTTTTTTCAGTTTGTTTGCGCCCCCCCAAAAAATTTGAGCACCAGCCGCCACTGGGTATCTTAATATCAATTAAATGTGTTTTGAGCCATTGCCTTACAGATTGGGCAGTCTAAATGGTCAGGGCACCTAAAGGGATATTTCAGTTATAACTGGGGTGCAATAGCCTGAGCTGCCTGCTGACTTAAAATGGGCTGAGAGAGCTTCCAACCAAAATTTCCAGTTCTGTTCCTGCCATTATGGAGCAATGAAGCCCAACTCCAGACAAAACCTTTTTCTCTGTGAAGTGGCTGGATCCCCTGTAAATTTTTTGTTGTAGTCTTAGCTTCCCCTCCCCCTCGACAAGTTAGGAATATCAGACAAAATATAAATAGAAGGAATATCTTTTCTAATGTCCGGTACACACGATCCGATTATCGGACGAATGATCGTCCATTTTTTTTTTTGCATGCTAATCTCACGTCAAATCTGATGAGTTTACCAAAGTCACGAAAAATCTCATACGACAGAATAAAAAAAAAATATCGGAAGCGATGTCATGTGTTGTAATACATTTGTATTGCATTTTCGAACGACAGCTGTACTGATTAAACGAAAATCGTACGATCTGGCATCGTACGAAAAAAAATCCGTGCATGTCCGATAGAATAATAAATCGGATGAACTGTCCTGATTGGCTCTCGAAAGCTCTGTACTAACGATCCGATTATCATACGATCGTTTCGAAAGCAGCATTTTTCGTACGATTTTCGGATCGTGTGTACGGGGCTTAAGGGGACAGACTTATTGCTGAACTCCAGGGAAAGGAAAACATTTAGAAGTTTGCTTAGGTCGAAGAAGTCCTCCTTACTCTACATCTCTCTCTATAGCACGACAGACTGACAGCCTCTCTCTATTGTTTTGAGGCATGGTCGCCTCTAACTCTTCTGTTTTCTCTAGTAATTGTTTCTACAGAATGTTATACCTTTTTTCACAAGACAACTGAACATTACCTTGATAGGGTGGTTCAGCTTACCAACTGGATTATTTTACTCTCTGTAACTGCCTTTTACTCCATTCTGGAAATTGAACCCTGAGTTATGTCTCATGTAGCGGTTTTTCCATAGCCTGTCAGTTGGTTTTTTTTGTATTTCCATGCTACTTATTAATAAAAACCTTTGTAAGAGAAGTTTGCTTAGGTCTACTCTAGGGGGCCACAAAAAGCACTTCCTACACGATCCTCTACTCCTGCAAGCTACCTCCAGGCTCGAAGACCTATCCCTGCACCTGCTTCTCCCCTAGAATCCAACGCAGGTCTTCTGACGTCATCAAGATCAACGCAGAGCTAACTTCTAGAGTGCAAGGCAGTAGAACACAGGAGAACACAGCGGTGCTTGCCGATGTAGCATAGGAGTGGGTGAGTAAACATGTTTTTTGCACATCTAGGCTTTAAAAGGGATATTAAAAAGTCTTGTTTTTTTTTTTAAATCACAAACATGTTATACTTAACTGCCCTGTGTAGTGGTTTTGCACAGAGCAGCCCCGGTCCTCCTCTTCTCGGGTCCCTCACCAGCACTTCTGGCCCCTCCCTCCTGTTCCCACAGCAAGCAGCTTGCTATGGGGGCATCCAAGCGGAGCCGATGCTCTGTGTCTCCATTCAGACACAGAGCCACGGCTGGGCCCAACCCCCTTTCTCTCTCCTCATTGACTCACTGATTTTGATTGACAGCAGCGGGGGCCAACGGCGCCCCGCTGCTGTGTCTCAGCCAATCAGGAAGGAGAGTCCCAGACAGCCAAGGCTCTCGTAACATTGCTGGATTGAGATGGGGCTCAGGTAGGTATTAGGGGGGCTGCTGCACACAGAAGGTATTTTATCTTAATGCATAGAATGCATTTAGATTTAAAAAAATAAAAAACTTCTGCCTTTAGAACCACTTGACAACTGGACACTTAAACCCCCTTAATAACCAGACCAATTTTCAGCTTTCTGTGCTCTCACATTTTCAATGACAATTACTCAGTCAACTGTACCCATATGACATTTTTGTCCTTTTTTTCACACAAATAGATCTTTCTTTTGGTGGTATTTAATCACCGTTGGGTTTTTTATTTTTTGCGCTATAAAAGAAAAAAAGACTGAAAATTCTGTAAAAAAATGAATTTTATTGTTATAAAAGTTAGCAAAATTAGTAATTTTTCTTCATAAATTTTGGCCAAAATTTATACTGCTACATATCTTTGGTAAAAATAAGTACAAATTGGTGTATATTATTTGGTCTTTGTGAAATTTATAGAGTCCACAAGCTATGGTGCCAATATCTGAAAATTGATCACACCTGAAGTACTGACGGCCGATCTCATTTCTTGAGACCCTAACATGCCAGAAAAGTACAAATAACCCCCAAATTAACCCTTTTTGGAAAGAAGACATTCCAAGGTATTTAGAAAGAGGCATGGTGAGTTTTTTGAAGTTGTCATTTTTTCCCACAATTCTTTGCAAAATCAAGATTATTTTTTTCTTTTTTTTCACAAAATTGTCATATTAGCAGGTTATTTCTCACACACAGCATATGCATACCACAAATTACACCCCAAAACACATTCTGCTATTACTCCCGAGTATGGCGATACCACATGTGTGAGACTTTTACACAGCGTGGCCACATACAGAGGCCCAACATGCAGGGAGCACCTTCAGGCGTTCTGCAGCACCCAGGCCAATTCTGACATTTCTCTCCTACATGTAAAAATCATCATTTGTTTGCTAGAAAATTACATAGAACTCCAAAACATTATAAATTGTTTTTTTAGCAAAGACCCTAGAGAATACAATGGTGGTCGTTGCAACTTTTTATCTTGCACGGTATTTGCGCAGCAATTTTTCGAACACGTTTTTTTGGAAAAAAATAATGTTTTGTGCTTTAAAAAAACAAAAAACAGTAAAGTTAGCCCAATGTTTTTGCATAATGTGAAAGATAAAGTTACACTGAGTAAATAGATACCCAACAAGTCACCCTTCAAAATTGCACACACTCGTGGAAGGGCGCCAAACTTCGCTACTTAAAAATCCCCATAGGCGACGCTTTAAATATTTTTACTGGTTACATGTTTTGAGTTAGGGCCAGAATTATTGCTCTCGCTCTAACGTTCGCAGCCATACCTCACGTGTGGTTTGAACACTGTTTTCATATATGGGCAGGACTTGCGTATGCGTTCGCTTCTGTATGCGAGCACACGGGGACAGGGGCGCTTTAAAAATTTTTTTTTTTTTTTATTGTTCATTTTACTTTATTTTAGTTTGACACGTTTTTTTTTATCACTTTTATTCCTATTACATGGAATGTAAACATCCCTTGTAATAGGAATATGTCATGACAGGTCCTCTTTACAGTGAGATATGGGGTCAATAAGACCCCACATCTCACCTCTAGGCTGGGAAGCCTGAAATAAAAAAAAATAAAAAAAATAAAAAAAAAGGATCCTGGCTTTGATCGTATCGGTGAGTCGGTAGAAGCACCGGAGGGCGGCGGGAGGGGAGGGGATGTTCCCGTAAGAACGATCAAGCGGCGGAACAGTCGCTATGATCATTCTTATGGTGTAGGGCAGGGATATGCAATTAGCGGACCTCCAGCTGTTGCAGAACTACAAATCCCATGAGGCATAGCAAGACTCTGACAGCTACAAGCATTACACCCAGAGGCAGAGGCATGATGGGACTTGTAGTTTTGCAACAGCTGGAGGTCCACTAATTGCATATCCCTGGTGCAGGGAATCGCCAGGTGAAAAAGCTGATATCTGAATGATGCCTGTAGCTGTACCCATCCATCAGATATCTCCACACAAACTCAAGGACGTCATATGACGGCCGGCAAGTGGTTAAAACGCATTTTTTTTAACACAAAGTTGTCCATTTATACAATATTTCTAACACATAGCATGTACATACCAAAAATGATACCCCAAACTAGATTCTCCTACTTCTCCCGAGTACGGCGTTACCACATGTGTGAGACTTCCACATACAGAGGCCGAGTAAGGCCGAGTACGGCCGAGCATGGCTGGGTATCGCAGAGTATGGCAGTGATGGCTGAGCAGGGATGGATGGATCTCTCCCCCTCTCCTACTGTACTGATTGGTACAGAGAGGGGGAGAGAGGAACCGGCGTCATGATATGACAGCGGTTTGTTTACAAGTGATCGCTCCGTCATTTGACGGAGCGATCAGGTGGTAAACGGCCACTATCAGTGGCCATTTACCATGATCCGTGATGTGCCAGGTCCGCTTGACCCGGCGGTCATGAACACTCCTGTGTGCGTGCCACAGGGGGAGCACGAAAGCGCAATTCTGGGAGGACGTCCATGTACTCTCTCCCGGAGTTAAGGAACCACCCTGTAGCCGTCTTTCTTTATTAAGTGGTTAAAGCGGAGGTTCACCCAAAAGTGAACCTCCGCTTTACGGAACCCTGCCCCCCTCCGGTGTCACATTTGGCACCTTTCAGGGGGGAGGGGGTGCAGATACCTGTATAAAAACAGGTATTTGCACCACTTCCGGGTGCAGACTCCCGCGGGAGTCCCGCCCCTTCGCGTCACCCCCCTGTTGTGTTCTGGGAAACACTCGGCTCCCAGAACACAACGGGGACCAACGCTTCACTTCCCGACTCCCTCACAGAGGATGGCGGCGGGGGAAGCCGAGAGCCGAGCGGTAGCTCGGCTTCGGCTGCCGACGTCGCTGGCGACCTGGACAGGTAAGTGTCCTTTTTTTAAAAGTCAGCAGCTGCAGTATTTGTAGCTGCTGGCTTTTAAAAAAAATAAAAATTCCGGTGAACCTCCGCTTTAAGAAAGCACTTAACCCCTGGCAGTATAAGGGCAGCCCCATTGCAAGGAAGTATTTACAAGCATAACTTCTAACAAGCTTTACAACAAGACATCCCAGATCTATCCGGCCACTTGTACTGCAAAGTAGTTTATTCTCAAAGATCCTAAAAGATTACAAAGCAGACTGTTAAAGCCCAACTACAAGTTTACAGTTAGTTTCTTTAGGCTCATCATCCTGGACGTGCCAAGCCTGCGACACAGTCCATGAAAGAAGAAGCACCATAGTGATGAACCTATCTTCTGCTTCCTATTTGAATGCTTCTTGTTCAGCACATGAACTGATTGACTCCTTGTAATAATTCTTCTTTCCACACTCCAGCTCTGCTGTACAGAGACTGCAAGAGGCTGATACCAGGTCAAATTCAGGTACTTGCACACTGTCTTCATTTAAAAATTGGATTTTTGCAGTGCTGTTTCTTGGCCTAGGCCGACAAGGCCCAGGCCTAGGGCAGCACTTTGCGGGGGGGGGGGGGGCGGCTTTTTTTTTGCACCCCACCCCCCACGAAACCCCGTCCTCCCAAGTCCCGGCTCCCGCACAAATACCGGACTGCTGTAGCACGGCATAGGCAGTCTTTGGGCGTAATTGGCGGGGGAGGGGAGCGACTGGCGCCCCCATAAGACTGCTAGTGACTGGCCAGACTGGGTGTACATTGACTGGTGGAGGCGGAGCCTAAAGCTCCACCTACCTTCCTCCGCGCAGCATCAACACAATCTTCTCCCGGCCCGGAGTAGGGTCTGTGACGATAGATGAGGAGAGGACGACGACAGGAACCCCCAGTTAGCGGCCAGGACAGCAGGTACAGCCAGGGACAGACGAGAAGAGAGGAGGGGCTGTCGGGAGCAGAGCGCCGTGATGTGAGAGATATTATTACAGGGGGAGGGGGGCAGCCAGTATAGACGCAGGAGGCTCCATAATACGCTCCTGGTTCCCCCCCCACAGAGTCCCCCCTGTGTCCTTCCCTCCCCCCCCCACAGTGTCCCCCTGTGTTCTCCCCCCCCCCACAGTGTCCCCCTGTGTCCTTCCCTCTCCCCCCCACAGTGCCCCCCTGTGTTCTCCCCCACACTGTGTCCTTCCCTCCCCCCGCCCACATTGTCCCAGTGTTCTCCCCCCCCCCCACAGGGTCGCCCTGTATCCTTCCCCCTCCCCCCCACAGTGTCTTCCTGTGTCCTCCCCCCCCCCTTACAGTGTCCACCTGTGCCCTCCCCCCCACAGTGTCCCCAGACTCCCCACTGCATCGCTCTCTGTCCTCATTGCACTGCATCCCTCTCTATCTGTCCCTGGTGTCCCTCTCTGTCCTGCGTCCCTCTTTGTCCTCATCACACTCTATCCCTCTCTGTCTGTCCCCGGCGTCCCTCTCTGTCTGTCCCCGGCGTCCCTCTCTGCCTGTCCCCGGCGTCCCTCTCTGCCTGTCCCCGGCGTCCCTCTCTGCCTGTCCCCGGCGTCCCTCTCTGCCTGTCCCCGGCGTCCCTCTCTGCCTGTCCCCGGCGTCCCTCTCTGCCTGTCCCCGGCGTCCCTCTCTGCCTGTCCCCGGCGTCCCTCTCTGCCTGTCCCCGGCGTCCCTCTCTGCCTGTCCCCGGCGTCCCTCTCTGCCTGTCCCCGGCGTCCCTCTCTGTCCTCATTGCACTGCATCCATCTCTGTTCCTGGCAGAGTGGGGCTGCACTGATGGGACTGTACTGATGGGCACTGATGATGCAGCACTCTTAAGCTGCACTGATAGGCCGCACTGATAAGCTTTATGTTAATATTGTTCAAAAGTTGTTAATATTTATTTTAACTTAATTTTGCATAAAACATTTAACAGTGTCATTTCATGAGGAAAATTTACAAGGGAGTGTTTAGGGGCGGAGCATGGTACGGGTTGTATTTAAATTAGGGGGTGCACGAGTTTAGTCAGGCCTAGGGCAGCACATAACCTAAATACACCACTGGATTTTTGGTTTACCTGTAAAATCTTTTTCTTGTTGTACATCACAAGACACAAAGAATCTTCATATCCATTAAGATAGAGCTATGCTTACTACCTTCAGGTGATTAGATACTGGCAAAAAAAGACAGGAAATCCCCTCCCGGGCATAACACCGTCCTCGACAAAGCTTCCGTTTAATAAGCCATGAACAACAAAGAGGTATGGGATCATTGTGCCCTGTGATGTTTTCCAAAAAAAAAAAAAAAAAAGAGGATTTCACAGGTAAAACCAAATAATCCCATTTTCTTTATCATTCATCCTAGGCCCAAGTATTCCAACCTGAGTCGGGACCAGGGCAGTCTTTATTATTGATTGGATCCTGGGCAAACTTTTTTTTTTTTTGGGGCCCCACCCACATGCAATTTCGCTCTCCACCCCCAACATCCCATAGCACATAGACTTATCTCAAAAAAACTTTCAGAATGTAAAACAAAGAACTGGTCCACACACTCACTGATTGGTTGCTAGAGGTTACTGCACATTGTTACTGCTCACTGTCTTCAGCCCAGCAGGTCACCACACCCATCTCCAGCCCTGCAGAGCATCACACGTCTCCAGCCCTGCAGAGCATCCCATGCACGTCTCCAGCCCTGCAGAGCATCCCACGCACGTCTCCAGCCCTGCAGAGCATCTCACACACACACACGTCTCCAGCCCTGCAGAGCATCACACACACACACACGTCTCCAGCCCTGCAGAGCATCACACACATGTCTCCAGCCCTGCAGAGCATCACACACACACACGTCTCCAGCCCTGCAGAGCATCACACACACACACACGTCTCCAGCCCTGCAGAGCATCACACACACACACACACACACACGTCTCCAGCCCTGCAGAGCATCACACACACGTCTCCAGCCCTGCAGAGCATCACACACACGTCTCCAGACCTGCAGAGCATCTCACACACGTCTCCAGACCTGCAGAGCATCTCACACATGTCTCCAGCCCTGCAGAGCCTTAAACCTGTCTCCCCTTTCCCAGCCCTGCAGAACCTCACACCTGTCTCCCCTCTCCCAGCCCTGCAGAGCATCACACCTGTCTCCAACCCAGCAGAACAGCACATCTGTCTCCAACCCAGCAGAACAGCACACCTGTCTCCAACCCAGCAGAACAGCACACCTGTCTCCCCTCTCACTGCCCTGCAGATCACACCCGTCTTCCCTCTCCCTGCTCTGCAGAACATCACATCTGTCTCCCTTCTCCCAGCTCTGCAGAACATCACACCTGTCTCCTCCCTGCCCTGCCCCTTCTCTCTCCCTGCCCTGCAGATCATCACACCTGTCTCCTCTCTCCCTGCCGACCATCATATCTGTCTCTTCTCTCTCTGCCCTGCAGACCATCACACATGTCTCCTCTCTCCCTCCAGATCATCACACCTGTCTCCACCCTGCTGCAAATCATCACCACTTGTCGCCTCTCTCCCTGCCCTGCAGACCATCACACCTGACTCCTCTCTCTCTCTGCCCTGCAGATCATTACACCTGCCTCCTCTCTCTGCCCTGCAGACCATCACACCTGTCTCTTCTCTCCACATTAATGACAGGGCCCAGGGAAGCTGCCTCTTTTGCCCTGCTGTAAAGATAGCCCTGGTCGGGACTAAAGCCGACTTCTGCACATTAAGAACCCATCCAAACCTTTCCAGAGTTTTCACAGTTAAAACTACAGAAGAACAGAACGGTCCTTCAGAAGTAAATTGCCCAGGTATCGGATAACAGGAATACCCTGGGACACAGAAGTCCCAAAACTGGGGCCGACACCCTGCTGAATACACTGGGAGCAGTGGACAGGCCGAATGGGAGGACCGAAAATTAAAATGGTGTTCTTCCACTGCAAACTACAGAATCCTGTGGTGAAGTGAGAAAATCTGCACTTGTAGATAAGCATCCTTGATACCAGGAAGTCTCCCTGTTGGAGAGAGGCCACCAAATACTGCACAGTGGAGCTTGAACATAGAGCCCAGAGCTTGAGTTTGGCAAAAGTAATGCTTTTTGGAAGTTGAGGGTACAGCAGTTTTTTTGTACCGCTGACTTCTTTGTACTCTTGCCCATGGTTATTTGTGGATGTAATTATCTAATTCTGAACTAATCAAGCATTCCCCATGAAAGGGTAAGCATTCAACATACAAATTGAAGGGCAACTCCACTGACCAACACTTCAGCTATAAGATTCTGTTCATGTGTACAAACAAGACCCCAAGTTGGGAAAGTTGCAGAGTTCTTTGAGACATCCACTGAAAAACAAGGCACAGGAATCTTTAAAAGTCCTCCAAAAGTTTGTCTGAAGCATCCTTAAATACTGGAATCTCTTCTACTTGGACCATCAATATCTTGGTGAGATAGGAAACTGGCAGATCCACCAAAGGCATACTTCATTACCTAGTGAAGGTATTTCTAAACAAACATTTGATGGCATAACAAACACTTTGTCAGGGTGATCCCATTTTGTATACAAAACATTCTTCAAATGAGGATGAACCAGAAAGGATTGAGGACCACTTCCACCAGAAAGCTCACAAAGGCTTTCTGGGTGTGAGATAAAACTTGACCCCGGGGTTCCACCAGAGTAGATTCCCCAGATGACGATTCTTCCGCATCCACTTCTACTGGAAAGTACCTGTCCTCCACTTGTCCCTCCCCTGTTGATAAGGAGGTGGGAAGCAAGGGGAAACATTTCCACGTGCAACCAAGATGGTCAAAGCCAGGGAGTATTACGGAAAACTGGTGTGAAAAACCAGCAATTTCAGATGAGAATACCTCATTACGGTGGGCCGTACCATAAGGGCCTTCAGTGACTCGTTTACACATTTAGGGATCACTGCCCTGGACCCTTATAGCGCCGGGCAGAGTCCAGTACCAACCAGCAACATTACAGGCTATCCCCATGTCATGAGCAGGGTCTGAGTACCATTCCTCTGGTTGCAGTAAAGCGGTAGGCAACGGATCTGAAAAAGCTAGCCTCCTAATTCTAGATGGACCGGTTGAGAATCTAGTGATTTTTGTGCAGAGCCTGCACAGACATGACCATTGTATAAGACACTAGTAAAAAAAACTGACGTCTCCTCTAGCCGGTAGGGGTTATGCATGGAAGGGGATTTCCTGTGATTTTTGCCACTGCCCAATCACCTGAAGGTGGCAGCATAACCCTATCAAAATGGATATGACGATACACTGTGTCTTGTGATGTACAAGGATTACAGAGATGCAATAGTTTGTGTCATTTGTATCTGCCTAGAGTTCCACTTTAACTCCTGGCAGCTAAATGAAACAGAAGGGAGATAAGTATACGCTTCTGCAGAGGTCGGCATTAAAGTGAACCTGCTACTTTGCCATGCATGCGCAAAGCACCTATTCACTTTAAGAAATCAGCTGAAGATCTTTATTTTCTGTAGCAAACCATATTTCTAAAGGAAACAATCCTGACACCAAATCTTAGCTGCATATGCACAGTTTCATCTACAATGCAAATAAACATAAAATAAACAAAAAACTTACTTCGCTCTTTAAAAACATGGCATGAACTGTCGCTTCTTTATCCTCTGTGCCTGGAAACGCAACCGTGTCATGAGGTTCAATTTTAGTCCACCGGCCAGAAAGGGTCCTGGTTTTCTGAGGATTAGGCCGATTCTTTTCCTCTGTGTTTTCCCACAGGTACACACATCCTGTGTGATTGGCCAATAGCACTCTACTGCCATCCCCTGACACATACAGGTACAGCTTCAAAGCGGTCTCTGTAATAAGACAAACATCTTCAACGAATGAGCTGCCAACTGCTATACTTCCAACAGGGTAGACTTTCAGTATCTATTTCCAAACTTTAAACTTGAAGGAAAAAGTGGGGGGAATTTTTTTTTTATTTAAATGGCTCTTATACCTCCGTCACTACTTTTTTCTTTTCTTTTTTTAAATCAATCATTTACTTTTTTAATCAGGCATATTTGCGTGCAAACTGTAAAAAAAACAGTCAGAAATCAGCACAATATAGATAAAGAATTCCTAAAAAAACTGTAAAACTTTAACAATAATGCCAGGGTTTTATGAAGAAGTGCACAAATGAAAAAAAAAAAACTACAGGTTTAAAAAGAAAAAAACATTAACAACAGTACCAAGGCTTTCAGATATTAAAGAACACAGCCACCCATTGCAGTGCCCAACCACACAAATTTTGTGGGCAGCTTTGGCATGTCCCTTCAAGGTATACAGAAAATTAAATCTGCAATAATCTATGGAGAATTAATTGACAGGGGAGCCAAACCAGGAGTTATCCAACCAACATTGCCAAATAGTTGCAAATTTCTCTGTAGAATTCCTATGTTGATATGTCAGCTTTTCACAGATTAAACACGGAGCTTACCTGTTCAGCCCATAATTGCCTTGTAAGGGGATGGGGTGCCAGTCAGCGTCTTGCGACCAATTTGCAAGCAATTTATAAAAGTCTGGTCACAGTTATATAAGTGTTGGGTGTTAACAAGTGTGCATCTAGGGCCCCTATGAGACATACTAAGGCTCCATACACACCAGATTATTTTTAGCTTCTAGCAGCTAGTTTGAGCATTTATTTCCTACTCCTAGAAGCAAATAGTGTTATTCTATGTGTCCATGCACACTATTGTAAGCTAGAGGCAATTTTCCAGCTTCAGCTTCTAGGAGCAGAAAAAAAGAAAATGCTTTTTGACAAGTCCTTTATTAAATAAACACAATGTCCCCCGATGTAAATCATGATGAACGCCGCCCACCAACCCAAATAAAAAAATAAAATAGGCACCCAATGAAGGCTACTGCCGTTTGGCAGCTCTGCCGCCTCCCTGCCCCCTTGTAGATGTCATGGACCTAGCGTGTCCCCATCGAACCCCTGCTGAACCAACGGAGATTTGAACCGTCTATGGATATTTCAGCTCACTGATGAGATTTCCTCTCACTTGCAGTTATGTTTGCAGGACAAAAAGTGAGAAGAAATCTCTGTATTGGGATTACAGATGGCAAAAAAATATAGTTTTTTTACAAATAATCTACTCTATACAAACATGTACTCACTGGCCCCTTTTATCCATTGCACATTCAAAGAAAAAAAAAAAAACACTCTTTGATGTCTGTAAACTTTTGCTGTAAACTGAATCATGATTTGAGCCATATGCATGCACTAAAAATACAAATACGCAAAGGTCTTCATTTACTGTAGTAATTAGAATACTATTTTTCATTTAGGATGCTTTATTTCTTTGGATCTGCTTACCTTGTGCAAGAGAAATCAGCTGAGAAATGTCTGCAATAGCTGGCACAGTGAGCAGACAGTCCAGATCCTTACACCATAGTGACAGCTCCCCGGAGACATTCAGAGCAGCCAGCCAGGCTCCTGTGGGATGAAGAAAGATGAATTCTTAAAAACACATCTAAACCCAAGAACAAAAATGTAATACATTGCAGCTTACCAGTCTGTAGATGTGGGGTCTATAATAGGCTGGCCATACATTATGCAAATTTTCTTTCCTTCAACCACAGGTTGAAGGAAATAAATTTGCGTGTTTCCCCTATCAACACAGTCAGTGTTGATGGGAGAAGTTTCCCCGTTATCAGTATACAATGATCACTGCTGCTGGCTATGCAGCAGTGAGTGTATGAGAAAACCAAACAGCAGTCTATCAATCGACTTCAGTACAACCAGCCTACCTATAGATGGATTGAAATTTGGACAGTTCAATCTGTAAATGGCCCACTTAAGTTTTCTTTGCATTTTTTTTCCCCTTTATTTTCACCTGGTGATCCTGCCAGTGACGACACTCACTAGTCATACTGCATCGGTTGAGAAGCAGCATTTCCACCCTCGGGCATGATTACAGAACACTTTCTCCACCCCCCCCCCCCCCCCTTCATATATTAGAGGGAAGAGTTTTGTCCCTTGAGAGCTAGGAACAATGCAATTACATATTGTAATTTTCTTAATTTGATTGGTATTCATAATTTTCTTATATTTTTGATTGGTATTTATGAATATATTCTTTTGCACCAGGTGGATTTTATAGCCCCTCTATAACTTATATTTCAGATATATATATTTTTATATATATTTAATTATTTTTTTATTTTTAAGCGTACGCACGCTTTTTCTGTTTTATTCACATATTTTGAGCTTTTAGTATTTAGGCTATTTGAGCTGCAGTACACTTTCAGTCACTTGGGTTAGCGCGAATTTTTCCTTTTTAGACTTTCCCAAATTGTCGAATGCAGAAGAGTCTTACAGAGGCTGCATTCCTAGTACCAAGGTAAAGTAGGAGACACAAGCCACAATTGAGATAAGTCTTGAGGGCAAGTGGCAACACTACCAAGGGAAATGCTCCAAGCAATATAAGAAGCCGAAATATCAGTTTTGGTGGATCTTATCAGTAAATAATAGTAAATAAAAGGACATTTAAACACAGTCTGTTACCGTATGATCTTTGTACTCAATAAAGGCAGATTTTTTTTCACCTTTCCATGTTGTGGTGAAGCATGTAACATGCAAACCATGGTGTACTGTGTTGCAGTGCCATTTCTTTTAAATGCACCCCAATGCATTATTACAGTAGTGAGTAATGTACCTGCAATGCAGCGCACCACAACGCACATGCTTTAGCAAATAAACCATTACATTAATACAACACATAGTCTGTACTCCTCAAAAGAAGGGTTCTTTGTACCATTAGCAGATGTGGCAAGGGTCACAATGCTGCTTTTCTTAAGTAATGGCTTCTTCACATTTCCTGAGCGCAGGCTGATCTCACGGATACGATTGTCGTCCACCAGGAAAACGGCTTCCCTTTCCTAAGACAATAAAATTAAAAACTAAAAATTACGATAATCACAATAAACGAATAGGCCAAACATAAATATATATGGTGTACTAACCTGCCCCAGCCAGCAAAGCCTTGCACAGGGCTTCTTCCTCTTGATGCTAGTAGACAGCAGAACTTCGAGAGACACTTCCATGTTTATTAGCACATGTCAGCAATCACCCACAGACCAGCTGGACCCACGGCCACGGTTCCTGAGAAAATTACACAAAGTCTATAGTACTATGTAAAAGTTTGAGGGACTTGGGAAAAGCTTCACTGTTGCCTGTAGACACCAATCCTTAACCTCTTGGCGCCGAGAGTTCGCAAATATGCGGCCTCTCGGCAGGTGGGCCTAGACGGCAAGAGGGCCCATATTTGCGTACCTAAATGTAAACAAACATGTGCACTGTTACCAGCGCCTAACGGAAAGCTTTCCGATCAAGTGACCGCTATAACAACCAACCATGGTAGGCACCTGATCATAAACCCAGTCCGCTTCCCTGCATCAGAAACCCCTAAAAGCCTGGGAGGCGCCAGCATTAAGGGATTAAGCTTCATACACACAGGCCAAATATCATACAAAATCAGCCGGTACAGAAGAAACCAGCCAACATTCGGCCCCTGTGTACAGCTCCTTGTCCGACTGGTTGCGAGAACAACCATGCTGGAAAACCAGCATCCATCAGCATCTGTTCAGTGCTTGCAGCTTGGAATAACCTGCAATTATGCGTGCTCTGAGGCACTCCCCAATTTGGATCCCCAAAGCCTTCCTTTCAAAAATTTGACTCCACTATAACCTCCTTTCTGTGGAAGTCTAACCCCCCAGAATAAATAAATCTATACTCAAAAGGCCCTGGACAGAGAGTGGTCTAGCCTGTCTGTATCTTCAAAAATATTTATTTGCTGCACTATTATCACCCCCCCCCATAACTGGATAGCCTCAGATGATACCAATGCTGCTGTAGTCCTTGAGGCCGCACACCTCGGTTCCTACGATGCTCTGAGAAATGCTTTATATAGGGGTGTCAGGGCCCCCTTTCCTCTCACACTTTCCATGAAGGTGGTGATCAGGGTTTGGCAACTATTGGTATGTAAACTTCAAGGGGACCCTCACACTAGATCTCCGAACACCCCCTTGTGGCTCAACCCACATTTATCAGATTTTCTGACTGTCCCGGACCCAGGGTTCTGTGCTGCTAGAGGTATCAAAAAACTGGAGCATATCTGTATTAGTGGCTCCCTTCTATCCTTTGATTCCTTTAAAAGGAGAAATTTGGGCTCACTAATCGCCAATTCTTTAAATTTCTTCAAATTCGCCACGCCTTCGCTACCCAATTTAGATCCATCCCAGTGCTTCTCCTTCGGTCCAACCTTGAATCCACATTAGGGGATGTCCCTCTGGTCAAACCCACCTCTACCATTTACAAAGCTTTATTACCCTCAGTCCACTTTGGTCTGGAGGATTTGTTCTGCAAGAGGCAGGGTGAGATCCCCGATCTGGATTCGGAAGACTGGGAAGATGCCTGGGAGTATCCTTTTCTACAACTCATCTCCGTCAGAGATCAGTTGATACAATTTAAACTGATCCACAGGGTTTATTTGTCACCCCAGAAATGATCCAAAATGTACCCAAATTCCTCCTCCAACTGTTTGAAGTGTTGTAAAGCAGATGCTAACTTCAACCAAAAGTTATGGTCCTGTCCCAGTATCCAGGCCTTTTGGACGGAGGTCACAAACTTCATTGAAACTTTGATCATGATCCATGTTCCCCTGAATGTGTCGATCTGCTTGCTGGGTTTGGTGGGCTCCCTGGCCTGCCTTCGAGCAACCAGAACTCTAATAGGACTCCTATAATTTGATGCTAGGAAGGCTTTCCTCATAAAATGGAAACAACCAGAGATACCCACTTTGAATTTATGGAAATCGTTGATCAGCTCAGCGGTGCCATTATACAAAGCGGCCTATATCACCAGATGCTGCCCAGCTAAGTTTGACAAAATTTGACACGTGTTGGTTAGAATCAGACATCACGAACGCAACACAATAGGATACGGATCCCTTTGTTTGTTTACTTTAACTAAATGTCTTGTAACGGTGAAGACCTAATATTGGGGTTATCTGAAGGTACACCTAGATGCCTTATCCTCAACCTCAGCATCTCTCCCTGAAGTGGTCATCTGAAGTATATGATCCATTATCCTTCCCCGTATCCCTCCAATTTGACGACACGAGTAGTTTAAGTTTGTAGTTGTTTCAATAGAATATATTAGATCTTATTAGGACTGTTACAATGTATGTTGTGTAAGCTGGGGTATGCACAGAGGCTTTATTATGTAACCTTCTTTTTCACATGAAAACTCAATAAAAAGTATTAAAAAAAAAAAAAACGGCCCCTGTGCTCCTTGTCCGACTGGTCGTGAAAACGAGCATGCTGGAAAACCAGCATCCATCAGCATCTGTTCAGTGCTTGCAGCCAATGGCTGCGAGCGCTAACCGGTATGTTCCGGTGGGGAGAATAGCACAGCGGGGAGATTGCTGTACTAATATTGCATCGTTAGTACAGCGACATCCTCATCTTTTTTTTTTTCCCATACTAACTGCCACTTTTTAAAATCAGCGCGGCTGTGTGGGGCTCTACCCACGCGGTCACATCATTCCTTCACACAGCTCTGTGTATGAATCAACTACAAGCCCCGACAGCCTTTGCGGTTGTTGGCTTGTAGTCAATGAATGTTCATTTATTTCTTCCCGTCTGTGTATCTGCCTGCCCGTACAGGAACACAGATATACGGACAGATCTAAAGGAGAACTGCATGGCACCAGCGATTTTCTGTTTACAGGTGCAATGCTTTAAAGGCTCCAAAAGAAAAAGAAAAATAATAAATGCACATTTTTTACCTGCAAAAAATGTGCATTTATAATTTTTTTCTAAAAGGTGAACTTATTCTTTAAAATCTTCACTTTACTACCACTTTAAGCTGCAAAGAAAATCAGACAGGGTTGTACACATGTTGCAGCAATATCACCCCACTGTCTCATTCAGCAGGCAGTACCATTGTCAAACACAACCCATTGAAGTGAATTGGGCCACGCCACAACCACGAGCAATTCATGTGGGTACGGCACAGCATTTACAGGGTTAAAACTGGTTGCCTTCTTACCGCCTGTCAAATGCCTCTAAAAAGTGATCTGCTGCAGGGCACTTTTTAAATGGGCAGCAAGATCTGCACATCTAGACTCAGCCTAACAAAAGAACAGGTTCTGCAGTTTTAGTAGGCACTAAAATTAACAATTCCCAGGTAACATTTGCACTCTGATTACTGTTTATGTTACGTTACCACAGGAAAATTTGCAAACATATTAACTTTTCTTTGATATATAAAGCACCGACAAACTGCATAACTGTTTGATGAGTAATCATGCAGTCATTACGAGGGCCAAAAGATCTTTCTTTCATCCAATTTAAGGGCTTGTGTTGACGGGCTTTGATAAACAAATGCAGCATGTTTTTGAATTTTGTTTGAGAGATCTGAGATCATTCAATACATGAGTAGTTGATCTGTGCTTAAACTACTTCAGCTGCTGCATCCCCATAGACTGGTATTGGAGGAAAAGTGAACAAAGGTCCACCAACACCGGTCCATTTTGTGCACTGCAATGATCTTCGTGTTGCTGCTAAATGGATGGACACTTCCCTGTCCTTGTCACAGCAGTACATAGAATAGAACTGAAATATACAGAATATTTTCTTTAAAACCACTTGCCGACCTGCTCACGTACATTTACTGTGGCAGGTCGGCTCTCCTGTGCGAACCGACGTACCTGTATGATGGTCCATCAAGGAGGATAAGGGGCGGGAGCGTGCCCGCGGGTCCCGCTGACTCGATGTCTGCCGGTTACCCGCGATCGATGTGTACAGGGGCAGAACGGAGAACTGCCTATGTAAACAAGGCGATTCCCCGTTCTGCCTAATGACACATCAGATATCTTCTGTTCCCAGTGATCGGGAACAGTGATCTCTGTCATGTCCCTGTGAGCCCATCCCCCCCTACAGTTAGAACACACCCAGGGAACACACTTAACCCCTTGATCGCTCCCCTAGTGTTAACCCCTTCCCTGCCAGTGTCATTTTTACATTGAACAGTGCATTTTTATAGCACTGATCAATGTAATAACGTCACTGGTCCCCAAAAAGTGTCATTTGGGGTCAGATTTGTCCGCCGCAATGTCGCAGTCCCGCTAAAAATCGCATATCGCCGGCATTACCAGTAAAAAAAAAAAATTTATAAAATTCCCTAAATCTATCCCGTAGTTTGTAGACACGATAACTTTTGCGCAAACCATTCAATATACGCCTATTGTGATTTTGTTTTACCAAAAATATGTAGAAGAATATATAATCGGCCTAAACTGATGAATACATTCGTTTTTTTTATATTTTTTGGGGATATGTATTATAGCAGAAAGCAAAAAAAAAATTTTTTTTTTTTTAAATTGTCTGTCTTTCTTTGTTTATAGCACAAAAAATAAAAACCGCAGATCAAATACCACCAAAAGAAAGCTCTATTTGTGGGTAAAAAAGGATGCAATTTTGTGTGGGTACAGCGTCACACGACCGCACAATTATCAATTAAAGCGACGCAGTGTCGTATCGCAAAAAATGGCCTGGTCATTAAGGGGGCAAATCCTACCGGGGGGGTGAAGTGGTTAAACGTAACATTTTTTATGCAACTGAAAGATTCGGCAAGGGACAATGTATGCAAGCTGAACTATGGGCTTCTGTCAAATTTAACCATGCAGTTGGCATTTCAGGGGTTAAATGCTTGTTTTGTCTAGGAGGATTAAAATAAATGCACATGCTTACCTCTCTCCCGAAACAGCCTGTGCTCCTCTCCGATCACCGACACTCAAGGATGTTGGGGACCTAGATAACGCTGGAGAGTTTGCATCCGGAGCAGCAGAGAAGAGAAGTGGCTTTGGGGGACCAATCATGCAGCTGAGAGAAGGCCTATAAGAGCGAGGATTAAGGTAAGCATTTGTACTTATTCCAGTCCCCATAGACAAAATAGACATTTAACGTATGTGTCAGGGGAGCAATGTGTAGTTATGTTTGACAGCAGTACAGCAGATGATATTTAAAGTGGTTGAAAAGCCACTATAGTATAATCATATCATCCCCTCGGTAAATAACGATATGTGTCACAGTGTCTGTGCTATATAAAAAAGATGCCCATTTCTACCTTATATCAGAGCATCTCCCAGTGCTCACGTGACCGGCCGCCTCTTTCCTCTCCCAGGCTGACAGCTACAGTGGGAGGGGCCAAGAACTCATACAGATGTCATCTGGGAAGGAGAGAGAGACAGGGGGTCACGTGAGCGCCGTGAGACGTTTTGATGTAAGGTAGAAATCAGCATCTTTTTTATATAGCACAGACGCTGGGACACATTGTAATTTACCAGAGGGGATGAATATACTATATTTATTATTGCAACAGGTGGGGAGCTGACAGGCAGGGAGGGGGGGAGGGGGGGGAACAGAGGAGAGCGCCGGATGAAGGAGGCACATAAACTGACCACGTTGTCAGGGCTCAGCAGCCATGATGGTCAGTGTACAGGGAGAGGGCAAAACCAGGCAGGATCAGCCAGGTATTTTAGGTTATACAGGGGGCTAAATTACACAGCACAGGCACTGTGCTGTATACCATGCTTTAACCACTTCACCCCCGGAAAGATTTTCCCCCTTCCTGACCAGGCCATTTTTTGCAATACGGCACTGCGTCGCTTTAACTGACAATTGCGCGGTCGTGCGACGCTGTACCTAAACACAATTGACGTCCTTTTTTCCCCTCACAAATATTTTGGGGGTATTTGATCACCTCTGCGTTTTTTGTTTTTCCGCTATAAACAAAATAGAGCGACAATTTTGAAAAAAATATATATATATTTTTTAGTTTTTGCTATAATAAATATCCCAATTATTTTTAAAACAAAATTCATCATCAGTTTAGGTCGATATGTATTCTTCTACATATTTTTGGTTAAATTATTATTGGTTTGCGCAAAAGTTATAGCGTCTACAAAATAGGGGATAGATTTATGGCATTTTTTTTCTACTAGTAATGGCGGCGATCAGCAATTTTTAATCGGGACTCCGACATTGCGGTGGACAATTCGGACACTTTTGACATTTCTACAGCGATCAGAGCTAAAAATGGCCACTGATTACTGTATAAATGTCACTGGCAGGGAAGGGGATAACACTATCAAGGCAATCAATGGGTTAAACGTGTTCCCTCAGTGTGTGTTCTAACTGTGGGGGGATGGGAGTGACTAGAGGAGGAGACATATCGCTGTTCTTAACTAATAGGAACACACGATCTGTCTCTCCTCTCCTGACAGAACCGGGATTTGTGCGTTTACACACACAGATCCCCGTTCTGTCTCTCGTGCCTGCCATCAGGGGTGGCCGGCAGTCATTGCTACGCACATGGGGTCCCCCGCCGTGCAGTGGGCGTGCTCCTGCTAAGGCTCTTAAAAGGAGCCGACGTGCCTGTACGTCGTTCTGCGCAGGGCTGCCAACCTGCCGACGTATGTGTACATGTGGCGGTCGGGAAGTGGTTAAGGGAACAGGATTAATTATTTTTTTAGGGTAACAAATGCATTTAAGTCCAACTCCAAACATTTGGCGTTGGACACACATGCGAGGTGTCGCCGCGAACGTTAGAGCGAGAGCAATAATTTTAGCCCTAGACCTCCTCTGTAACGCAAAACATGTAACCAGTAAAAAAAATTAAAGCGTCGCCTATGGGGATTTTTAAGTACCGAAGTTTGGCGCCATTCCACGATCGTGTGCAATTTAGAAGCGTGACATGTTAGGTATCTATTTACTCGGCGCAACTTCATTTTTCACATTATGCAAAAAAATTGGGCTAACTTTACGGTTTTGTTTTTTTTTTTTAAAGCAAAAAAAAAACGGGTGCAAATACCGTGCGAGATAAAAAGTTGCAATGACCGCCATTGTATTCTTTAGGGTCTCTGCTAAAAAACATATATAGTGTTTGGGGGTTCTATGTAATTTTCTAGCAAAAAAAATGATTTTTACATGTAGGAGCTTAGTGTCAGAATTGGCCTGGGCGCCAAGTAGTTAAAAAAATATATATGTGGCTTGACCGAAGTGAAAAAAAAAATGGTTGCTTATAACAGTGATATTCACTGTTATAAGCAATCATAGTGCTTAAAAAAAAAAAAAAAAAAAAAAAAACCACACACCTGATCACCTCCCCAGAGTAGTATAGTGTTACTATGGTAACACTGTATTGCTCTAATCACAGTATGCATTTAAAAAAAAATAATAATAATAATAGAAAATTTTAAAAACTAAAACCAAAATTATTTTTGTTTTGCAAACTGGACCAGTCAGTGTCCCTGCCACAGTTACATGATAATGCTGCACTGCACTGGTGACAGGATGTAAAAGAAAATAATTGTGAAAAAAACATTTTTTTTTATTTCTTTATTTTCCAAAAAATAGCGTCAAAAAATGACAACTCCATGATCCTGGCCCATTACCATGTGATCAGCTGTCAGCCAATGACAGCTGATCACATGATATAAACAGAAGATAGTAAACAGCTTTTTTTTCTCCTCACGCTGACAACGCAAGGAGAAAAAACAAACCGATTACCAGCTCATGTAAAAAGGTAATCACAGACAGCCATTGCTGCTAAGCAGTACCCACCAGTGCTGCCAATCAGTGCCACCTACCAGTGCAGCCTCATCAGCACACATCTTTTGGGGCGACTCGGCAAGGCGATCTGAAGACGACTTCAGAGGCGACTTGCAAAATGACTTCTGTATTGAAGTCAATGCAAGTATCCCCGAGTCGCCCCCAAAGTCGTACAAGAACCTTTTTCTAAGTCGGAGCGACTACTTTTGGGAATCGGTGTGGCGGCACTGCAAAGTTGGCGTTGCACCGATTCGGACAGTGCCATTGCCGGAAATAGCCGCCGATTTGACATGTCAAATGGGCCAAATGTGAACGTGGGCTTTGTTCCACTTTATGATTTACTGCTGTTCAGGAGCTCTGGGCTTCAGCAAAATGGCCGCCTCCAGCAAGAAGAAACGGGAGCAATGGTAATTTACAACACACTAATATTGGTTGCATAATTATAAGGCCTCATGCCCATGGACGTTTTTACAGCTGCGTTTTTGAGCGTTTTTTACAGCTTAAAAACGCTTGTCCATGTTAGTCTATAGCTTCATGCCCACCTAGGCGTTTTTGAGCTGCAAATAGCATAGACGTTTTTAAGCCGTAAAAAAAACCCAGGACCAGTGCGTTCCTCAGCGTCAGAATTATGCAGAAAAAAATGCGAGCGTCGAAAACGCGCACTAACGCCGCGGTTGCGTTTTTCAGCTCCGACTTTTTTTTTTTCCCCATTTTTTTTTTTTTTTCAAAAAAAATAAAATAAAAAATTATACAATAACATGCACAGGCGTTTTTAAGCTGTAAAAAACGCAGCTGTAAAAACGTCCATGGGCATGAGGCCTTAATGTGGAATGGATGTTCTTTGCTAAAGAACATTTTTTATTTATAAGTTGTTATGGGTAAAGTTCCACTTTAACCGATTGCTGCCCGCCCACCGGCAAATGACAGAGGGACGGTGCAGCTCTCGTTCTGGGTGGACGTCCTATGATGGCGCCCACGACCGGCGGCTCCTGTGGGCAGTGATCAAGGCCACGCCGTGTCCTAGCAACACAACCCCAATCTCTGTAAAGAATTGCACCCGCAGCTCTTTAACCATGGTGCTTGGCTGTGTCAAATCACATGTAAACACAGAGATGCCGGGAATCGGCTCTCATCGCCTCACACTGACAGAGCGTGTGGTGAGGAGAGCCGATCAGTGGCATCTCCTCACAGGGGACATCAAGATGTGTAATCAGGGCACTGATCATCAGTGCCCCCATTACAAAAAAAAAAAAGCGCCACCAGTGCCAGCATTCAGTGACCACCAGTGATGCCAGTCAGTGCCAGCATTCAGTGACCACCAGTGCCAGCATTCAGTGACGCCAGTCAGTGCCAGCATTCAGTGACGCCAGTCAGTGCCAGCAATCAGTGACCACCAGTGATGCCAGTCAGTGCCAGCATTCAGTGACCACCAGTGCCAGCATTCAGTGACCACCAGTGCCAGCATTCAGTGACCACCAGTGATGCCAGTCAGTGCCAGCATTCAGTGACCACCAGTGCCAGCATTCAGTGACCACCAGTGATGCCAGTCAGTGCCAGCATTCAGTGACCACCAGTGCCAGCATTCAGTGACCACCAGTGATGCCAGTCAGTGCCAGCAATCAGTGACCACCAGTGCCAGCAATCAGTGACCACCAGTGCCAGCAATCAGTGCCAGCATTCAGTGACCACCAGTGCCAGCAATCAGTGACCACCAGTGCTGCCAGTCAGTGCCAGCATTGTGACCACCAGTGCCAGCAATCAGTGACCACCAGTGATGCCAGTCAGTGCCAGCATTCAGTGACCACCAGTGCCAGCATTCAGTGACGCCAGTCAGTGCCAGCATTCAGTGACCACCAGTGCCAGCATTCAGTGACCACCAGTGATGCCAGTCAGTGCCAGCATTCAGTGACCACCAGTGCCAGCATTCAGTGACCACCAGTGATGCCAGTCAGTGCCAGCAATCAGTGACCACCAGTGCCAGCAATCAGTGACCACCAGTGCTGCCAGTCAGTGCCAGCATTCAGTGACCACCAGTGCCAGCAATCAGTGACCACCAGTGATGCCAGTCAGTGCCAGCAATCAGTGACCACCAGTGATGCCAGTCAGTGCCAGCATTCAGTGACCACCAGTGCCAGCATTCAGTGACGCCAGTCAGTGCCAGCATTCAGTGACGCCAGTCAGTGCCAGCATTCAGTGACCACCAGTGCCAGCAATCAGTGACCACCAGTGATGCCAGTCAGTGCCAGCATTCAGTGACCACCAGTGCCAGCATTCAGTGACCACCAGTGCCAGCATTCAGTGACCACCAGTGATGCCAGTCAGTGCCAGCATTCAGTGACCACCAGTGCCAGCATTCAGTGACCACCAGTGATGCCAGTCAGTGCCAGCATTCAGTGACCACCAGTGCCAGCATTCAGTGACCACCAGTGATGCCAGTCAGTGCCAGCAATCAGTGACCACCAGTGCCAGCAATCAGTGACCACCAGTGCTGCCAGTCAGTGCCAGCAATCAGTGCCAGCATTCAGTGACCACCAGTGCCAGCAATCAGTGACCACCAGTGATGCCAGTCAGTGCCAGCAATCAGTGACCACCAGTGATGCCAGTCAGTGCCAGCAATCATTGCCAGCATTCAGTGACCACCAGTGATGCCAGCAATCAGTGCCCACCAGAGCTGCCAGTCAGTGCCAGCAATCAGTGCCCACCAGTGATGCCAGTCAGTGCCAGCAATCAGTACCACCTAGCAGTGCCTCCTATCAGCGAAGGAGAAAATTTACTTATTTACAAAATTCACTGACAGAAACTAAGAAAAACATTTTTATTTATTTTTTGTAAAAAATAGAAACCCCAGAAGTGATTAAATATCACCAAAAGAAAGCTCTTATTATGTTATAAAAAATGATAAAAATTTCACATGGGTAGAGTGTAGCATGACCGCGCAATTGTCATTCAAAGTGTGAGAGCGCTTAAAGGTGAAAACTGGCCTGGGCAGGAAGGGGGTGTAAGTGTCCGGAATGGAAGTGGTTAAAAGAAGTGTTAACGAGTGTTGTGGAGAGGGATTAGAACACGGGTCCGGTTTGTATTGCGGTCTGTGACCCCCTTTTAGGGTTATTAGTCCCGGTCACAGAAGGTGAAAGACAATCCCAAATTTAGGGTTGTCACCTGAACAGGAAAGGGGGGAAAATCTTCCAATGGGGACACCCTCACTTTGTAGGGATTTCCTCTCACTTCCTGTTTTGGTTAGGAGACAGGAAGCAAAGGGAAATCTCCCCAAGGGGTCACCGATGGCCAAAAAAATTCAATCAAAAATCTTTTCCCTTTAGTTCTCTCTAATAACATTGTGTAGAGTGTGTGATGGAGGAGGGATGACGTCACATCCGGTGTACCCCTCTGTGAAGAGAAGGGGGTCCTCACACACACAATACATTCCTCCGTTCTATATCTATGTACAGCAGAGGACTACAAGTCCCAGCAGCACGGTGTGATGAATAATACCCCTCCCCCAGTCTGTGTATATACAGAGCAGGCTCGTCCTACCTCCCACCGGACACGGTGCTCACCTGAGCCGTTCCTCCTCCTCCTCCTCGCTCTCCGCTACCCGGGCCGCTCTCATACCTCCCCCTCTATCCTGACAGGAAGCCCGGGAATCAGGGCGGCAAGAGCGGCCACTAACGGGGGACACTGAGGGAGAAGGAGGCCCCGCCCCTTGGATACAGGCGCAGACCCGCCCACACACGGCAGAATCCGGCCCCCTCTAGGGAGAACACGCCCACTCCACAGAACTGAGACGATCTGACCCATTTTTGCAGGACAGCCCCGCCCACAGGCTGCAAAGGGTTGGCTCTGTGTGTGCCCGAGCCCCGCCCCCTGGGCTGGATTAGCACACTCTACCTTTTTTTTATTTTTTTAACCACTTCCTTACTGGGCACTTAACCTCCCTGGCGGTATGATTCTGTCAGAATTTAGGTGCTGAAAGCGGTACCATTATTTTGCATAGAAATTTGACGTTTAATATTGTAGACCTGTAATTTCTTAGGAATAACACACTTAAATCTGTCCAAACCAGAGTCTAGTAGACATCCCGGGTATGATAAAGTTCAAAAAACAAAATCATAAATTATACTATAATAAATAACTATACAATAATTATAACAAATAATAATATAATAATAATAAAAGTGTTTTTCAGTGTTTGATGACGAATTTCCCCACAAATCGCTATCGCTTAATTCTGCAAGTGATTCTAATTTATTATCGCTGTTTTTTAGCTGGTCTAAAACCACTTTTGACGTAAAGGGACACTTTTTAGTTGCTATGGACAATCTCCAGTTTCCAGGCAGAAAGAAAAGTATTTATAATATAAAAGTGCATGCAGGACACTGGACAGACCACTGGGGACAAAGGGGATGTGTTATTATTTGATACAGTACTGTAATCTGTAAGATTACAGTATACTGTATGTGTATTTCACTTTTTGAATTTGGCGCCGAACTCCGCCCCCGTGCGCCGCAACATCGCAGGGAACAGAGCTCGGCGGCACTCGGCAGTGTGGATCGAGCGAGGAGACGGCTCGCTCACACAGCGGGGACACATCGCAGGATCCGGGGGACAAGGTAAGTAACTCTCCCTGTATCCTGCGATGCAGCCCGAGTCTGGCTCGGGGTTACCGCTTTAGATACTGAAATCTTACCCCGAGCCACACTCAGGAATACCGCTAGGCGGGTTAAACCCCCCTCCTGCCCAAACCAATTTTCAGCTTTCAGCGCTAATGCACTTTAAATGACAATTGCGCGGTCATACAACGCTGTACCCAAATGAATAGCCTGAAGCGGGAGCAGGTATCTGCTCCTCCCTTCCCCTGAAAGGTGCCAAATGTGGCAGCAGAGGGGGGGGGGGAACATCCCCTTTTGGGTGGAGTTCCGCTTTAAGTCAGTGGTCTCAAAACTGTGGCCCTTTTTTTGCCTAAAAGTGGGGTTCCAATCACATTTTTAAAAGCATGTTATTTTTTCCCCACAAATAGAGCTTTCTTTTGGTGGTATTTGATCACCTCTGCGGTTTTTATTTTTTGCTAAACAAACAAAAAAAGATGGAACATTTTAAAAAAAAAAAATAATATTTTATATTTTGTTAAATTTTTTGCAAACGGGTAATTTTTCTTCTTCATTGATATGCGCTGATGAGGCGGCACTTATGGGTACTGATAGGCGGCACTGGTGGGCACCGATAGGCACAGATAAGGCGGTACTGATAGGCACAGATAAGGTGGCACTGATGGGGGCACTGATAGGTGTTACTGATGGGCACTGATAGATGGCACTAATGGGCACTGGTAGGTGACAATGATGGGCACTGGTAGGTGACAATTATGGACAGCACTGTTTGAGGCACTGATTAGTGGCTTTTAAATTTTGCACTGTGGGCACTGATAGGTGACATTGTGGGCACTGATAGGCAGCGCTGGTGGGCACTGGTAGGTGGCAGTGACAGATGGCACACATTGGCACAGATGAGCTGTCTGCAGCCCTCCCTGATCGGGACCGATGTCCCGCTGTCTTCTGCAGATGATCGGCTTTTTGTTTCCTCCTCACGCTATCAGTGTGAGGAGATAAAATAGCTGATTACCGGCTCTGTTTACATCACATGATCAGCTGTCATTGGCTGACAGCTGATCACATGGTAAGGGGTCGGGATCGACCCCTTATTCCGATCTGTGATCCAGCGAGTGTCATAGACTCGCTGATCACAGAGCGAGTTGCGCGCGCCCTGCAGGTGGGCGCGCAGGCCGCTCAAGCAAGGGAGGATGTCTATTGACGGCTTCCTGGCAATTCAGGTCTGCGCTATAGCTGTCATTCGGCTATAGCGCGGATGGGAAGTGGTTAAAGCACCACAATGGTGTAAACTCGTCTCATTTAAATCCATTCCTTTCCCCTGCTTCATACTAATGCATTGCAGGAAACGCACAAGATTCGCTGTGTTTCCCCGCACCACACTGCATAGCAATCGCACTGCGTCCATGCAATCTGCTGCGGGTGTCAGGCTGGGTTCACACTATTGCGAATTGGATGCGGGTTCTCCTCCGGATTCGGATTGCATGAGATTTTGACCGTCTCTCTATGGAGCCGGTTCACATATCTCTGCTGAAACTGTGAACGGGGACGCACACCGGCCACCTGATGTGAGCTGCATGCGAAGATAGTGTCAACCCAGCCTTAGGGCCGGTTCCCACTGGTGCGATGTCCGACATCGGCTGTGATTCACACCGCACCGCAGTGCAGTGCAAATCACATATGGCTGAATTTGCATCGCATTCGGACCAAACTTGCACAGGACCCTTTTTTTGTTTTCTGCATCAGAATCGGATCGCGTGGGTGTTCACACCCATGCGATCCGATTCCTGTCCGAATTTGCAGTTCGCACTGCGATATGCAAACTGAGTTGGGGGTGTCGTTAATTTTCAATTGACACTCCCAGCAGTTTGCATAGGGCAGTGTGAACTGCCACCGGGAGATATGCAATGCTGGAACCCGCTGTGGGTTCGCAGGGTTCCCACATCGCTGCAGTGTGAACCGAGCCTAAATGTTATGTAGCGCCCTACCCCAATGGTTGGGACGCTATTTCAAATTTAAGGGTGTCTGAGCCAATAGTTGGTCTGCCGACAATAGAAAATGTGTCACCCCGATATGCAGCCTCCAAGAGGGGTCACCCATGGACTCTGGGGACACGACACCCTGGATGGAGACCCCGGATGAAAGAAAAGGAGACTGTACTTAATGAAGGGACTTTGTCACCGTCTGCTACGTCTTTGGTTCGGAAGTCACCGGACTCCTATGTAATGCCCGGGATGGGAAGTTCCCGGCCTTTGCCTAGACTCGCCCGCCTCCAGCGAATATTGATGAAAAGGGTAGCTACCGAGTACGGCTTGGAATTCCCATATGTACCTAAAGGAACTCATGATGGAAATTGAAACTCGCCGAGAGCAATGGTACGGGGAGGCTATCTGGGACTATCTGAAAGTTCCCAAGCCGTTCAGGAACTTAGATTACTCGCCCATAACGGCCGATCGGTTTAAAGGTTGCCGGTTAGACTGGAGTTACGGCCGGCACACCCATCGGGTTGTTCTCCGCAGGCCAGGAAGTGATGATGTAATTACCACATTGCCACTTTGGACAAGCAGGGAAAGTCCGGGACCCTGCCAGATCCTGGGTTCTATTTGTGACATTTTGAATCAGCAAGCTAACTTTGTCTGTTCTTTGCCTTCTGATTCTTCTACAAGTGGAGAGTGTTCTAGATCAATGTGACTTTGTTCTCCACCGTAGAAGATTTGTTTGCCTTAAAGAAAAAAAAAAAAAAAAAAAAGAGACAGAGAACGTTTCCTTTCCTCCATCTCTGAAAGAAAGTTATTTTTTTCTACTGAACTTTGGGGTCAGTCAGATAGAACAGGGTTACTGAGAACGCCGTGTTCAACATTTTTTTTTGTGTATTTGTGTTCCAGACCCTGCTTAAAGGACACTGTGTCACCTCTGACACTAGGTGGCAGTAGTTTGCCAAATGAAAAAAAAAAAAGACTTTCATGATAACACAGGGTTTAACTACTTCCTTACTGGGCACATATACCCCCTTCCTGCCCAGGCGAAATTTCAGCTTTCGGCACTGTCACGCTTTGAATGACAATTGCGCGGTCGTGCAACGTGGCTCCCAAAAAAAATTGACGTCCTTTTTTTCCCACAAATAGAGCTTTCTTTTGGTGGTGTTTGATCACCTCTGCGGCTTTTTTTTTTTTGCGCTACAAACAAAGAAATAGCGACAATTTTGAAAAAAAACACAATATTTTTTGATTTTTGCTATAATAAATATCCCAATTTAAAAAAAAAATAAAAATTTTCCTCAGTTTAGGCCGATACGTATTCTTCTACATATTTTTCGTTAAAAAAAAACGCAATCGGCGTTTATTGATTGGTTTGCGCAAAAGTTATAGTGTTTACAAAATAGGGGATAGATTTATGGCATTTTTATAAAAAAAACATTTTTTATTAGTAATGGCGGCGATCAGTGATTTTTTTCGTGACTGCGACATTATGGCAGACACAGCGGACACTTTTGACACATTTTTGGGACCATTCACATTTATACAGCGAACAGTGCTATAAATATGCACTGATTACTGTATAAATGTGACTGGCAGGGAAGGGGTTAACACTAGGGGGCGAGGAAGGGGTTAAATGTATTCCCTATTGGTGATTCTTACTGTGGGGGGAGGGGACCGACTGGGGGAGGAGACCGATCTGTGTCCCTATGTACAAGGGACACAGCATCGGTCTCCTCTCTCCCTGACAGGACATGGATCTGTGTGTTTACACACACAGATCCATGTCCTTGTCTGTGTAACCGCCGATCGCGGGTGCCTGGCGGACATCGCGGCCGCCAGGCATGCGCATCGGCATTACAGTGACGCGCCGCACGCGCGCCCTCCAGTGGCAAAAGAAGCGGAGGCCGTAAAAAGACGGCCTCCCGGATTTTTAGAGCCAACTCGCGGCCGTATATAGTCGTACGGCCGGCGCGAGGTGGTTAAAACTGATTTAAAACTAAAAGAAGGAAAGCTTCCTCTTCTCGGAGATGCAGCTCTGCTTCTGTGTATACAGGTTGTATACCTTAAAATTATACTGTTGCTATGAATATTCTTTTGTGTTTACTTTTAGGTACCAGATCTGTCAAGACCATCGGAGAATGGGGTGGGATTAGACAGGTAGTGATGGGTGGTAGTGTATATATAAATTGTGTAATATACAAATGTCTTATCTGGAGATTTATGCCATTCCTTTTATTGTATTTTGTTTATTTTTCCTCTTTCCTGTCCCCTTCCCAGTTTTCTTGGTTCAGGTACAAAACCCTCAGGCTTGAGGGTTTAATTTTTTTTTCCCTCAGCCACTGAGGACAGTGTCTTTTTGTGGAGGGGGGTGTATGTAGCGCCCTACCCCAATGGTTGGGACGCTATTTCAAATTTAAGGGTGTCTGAGCCAATAGTTGGGCTCAGACTGTCGATTTGTATATAAATTTGCCTCTGTTCTGGCTGTGGTGCTGCCTGATAGCATTTTCCCTTGTTGCCTGTAGGTGGCGTTGCCACTTCAGGCACTTGTTGGAACACAGGCAAACCATTATGCATTGAGTGACCCTTCTCGGCAGCGGTGCAGTGGGAGTGGTCGACCCGCTGTGCCTGCTGGGAGGGGATACTTAAGGGGCAGACGCCATTGTTGGGGATTCGTCTTCGCCTCGTGGCCCTCCTGGCACAAGGTGTGTATGTGTGATTCTGGTCTCGGGGCCACGTTAGCCCGAGGCTGCATCGCTATCGAGGAGGCCCGGTTATTCTGGCTGGGGCCTACATCCCAAGAGGGGATCCCAAGCTGTCCGTCCAAAAAGAAGGGAGGAAGCTGTCTTGATGAAGGAAACCGGGGGAGGACCTGCCCTGGAGGAGACCGGAAAAGCGCTGATGTCTCGGGTGAGGCCTTGTGACCTTGTTGAGAGGGGATCCAATCTACCAAAAGCCCTGCAGTTCGCCGGATTGGCTTAAAGACTCTCTTACTGCACAGCTGGAAATTTGGGACTTTTAATCCCATGGCAGAGGATTCCTGGACTATCCATTTATCTATCTCTAAACAAAGGTCTGTGGCAGAGACCGACTCCATCTTAAGCAGTCTGTGGCAGAGGCGGTCTTGTTACTGATTCGTGCGTCATCCCGGCTGCTAGGCCATGTGAGAGGGGACTATCCGGGTGAGCAATACTCACTCTACAAGTGGAGAGTGGTGAATGATTGATGAGTACTTCAAGCTAATTTGTGTATTCTGTACCTCGTGCCTGAACCTTCCCCTATTCTTCTCATATCTTCTACTTTCTCTCAAAAGTTATACTGCAGCAAGAAAAGAATAAAGCCTGACTGTTGAAGGTTTTACCTCTGTGTGGACATTGCATTTACTATGGACTTTCCTACCCTGACAACGAAGCTAAAGAGGTAACGTGCAAACCCAAAACAAACCAGCAGCTCCTACGGGGGTAGTGCTAGTTAGATTAACCACAACCCTGAAACAGATCGCAAAATGCAGTGCGATTGCCAGAATCTCTCTCTCTCAGTGCGGCTTTGAAATCTCTCAGCACGATTTCAAAACTGCAGCTCAGTGCGATTTGCACCTTTTGGTTTCATTGCGGCTTTAAACTTTGCTGAACAGCAGTCTATGCAAGTCGCAATGAAATCGGCAAAAAGTAGAGCAGGAACCTTTTTCTGAGTCGTGCAATTTAAACGGTTCCATTGCCAGTAATAGGTGCGACTTGTCATGTGATTTGGAACGCTCAAATCGCATGCCATATCGCACAGGTGTGAACGAGGGCTCATTCAATGTCTGATTCGATCATTTTGCCAAATCGGACATTAACCCCTTCTCAATGAGCGTATGCAAATATGCGGGTCTGAAAGCTGAAAATTGGCCAGGGCAGGAAGGGGGTGAAAGTGCCTGGTATTGAAGTGGTTAGTGATGTAATAATTATTGCAGAACTGAAGTCATTTGTGACTTTTATAGCTTTCTGAAGTTTTACTCCACGATAATACTGGCATATTTACGTACACTAGTGTGAAATGCCAAGCTTCTTATTAACGTCTTCATTAGTGCTTGGCTGTTACATGAATGTGTTCTTTTCAGCAAGTGGCTGCGAAGGGCTTTAATCACCTACACAGCATCATCATAACGGATTATCTTTCGGAGGTACAGTCGGATTAGATTTATAGGTGGCAACAAATTGGAGAAACTTTAATAATTAGGTGCATCCTTCTTGTTAAATGACTTATGTTAGTGGGATATCCAAATATATTCTCTGTTCAAACTCACTGTACAGCCAGCTATAGGAAGATGGAGACACAGGCGCCTAAGCTTACACTAGTCTGCTTCAGGATATTGCTCTGCCTTATTGGAGCTTTGGGAAACACAGCACTTTTCTTTTTTTCCATGCCCTCTATAAGCTGCAGGTTAGAACCTTACAAAATTCTTGTCATCAACTTGGCACTTTCAGACCTAATTACTAACTTCATGGTGGACATCCCCAGCATCTTAGTGGATATACATGGCACTTGGATCCTGGGTGAGTCATACTGCAAGGTATTTTGGTTTACTGCAAGCCTTTCCATCACAAGCAGCATTCTTACCACCTTTGCCATGAGTGTGTTTTGGTTTTACAAGGTGGTTGGGTCCACCCCAAAAAACTACTGTATATTTCGGCAAACTGAAATACGTCTGTTAGGGATTTCCATAAGTCTTGGTTGGTTGATATCTATTATTTTTAGCACTCCATTGTTGTTTTTCAGCAGCTTGTATACGCTGAAGGATGATCAAAACAAGCCATCTGTTGAAAGAGTTTTTGGTTGCCGTGATGACTTCCCTTCTAACTTCCAAAAGAATCTGTATGTCATCATGTATCTCTTAATACCCAATGGTCTACCAATTATCGGAATGCTCTTTATCAACGTGAAAATTGTCTTGTTTTTGATACGCAACAGGAAACGCATCGCTGCCATGAAGTGTACTAAAATTAAAGGGACTTCAGCCTTTAATTGTCCTGTACCCAAGTTTAGAGACCAACTAGGAACCCTGTGCCAGGGTTCTGAAGGCAACAATGGGGATGTATTCAGTTCCTGTGGAGCAGTAAAAGATATGTTCTATGAACCACCACTGTCTTCCATCCCTTTGACAGGCACAGAACTTGATTTTGTACGCACAGAACAATTTCATGCCAAGGCTGAAGATGGAGTAAAAAGGATTATTAAGACTGTGGACAAAAGAATTCTTATCCAGCAATTCTTACAGTCATTAGAAAAAAAGACAGCTGAGACTGAGCACAAACATCCTTCTGCAAGCATCATTTATGATCCTTTCATGGTCTCACATATGGAAAAATCTCAAAAAACAGTACTTTATAACTTGAAGGATAGCCATTTAGTTCTAATTCCTGACAAGAACACTGATTTTGTAGATGGAAACACAGATCAGCAAATGTCGTGTAGCCCATGTGAGTCATACACTGCTGAACTCACCTCTACTCCAGACTACTGTGCCCTAGATGACAAAGACCAACCTCCTGCTGAAACTCAGTGTTCTTACAAGACGAACAATAGAGATTTCTTGCTGGTGAAAGCTTTAACTACAAATTTCACTATGATAGCACAGATCAGATCAGTACTGACCATCATGGCAATCGTTAGTGTGTTTTCAGTATTCTGGGTGACTTACTTGACTGTACGAATCAAAGAAAGCACCAGTAGAACAGAGGATGTCATTGACAATGCTTTCCTAGTATCAGCGTCATATACTACAATAATTCCATATGTATTTATTTATAACCTGAAGAAGCTTCCCCGTCGCTAAGTGACAATGCAATGCTCAATCGAGTGCTGTAAAGAATACCTACGTAGGTGTTAAAATGGTTTTCTAGTTTGCTTATAACTGTAGATTAGGAATTCTCCACATTTATGGTTAATGGACTTCTGGAAACTAGATGCAATGGAGTATGCATGTCATATACTGTATACATGTCTTACCCTTTAAACAGAGTTCCAGACTTTTTTTTTTTCCCTTAAAAAAACACCCCAGCGATGGTCGCATCTTATATAATACACTCTGGCATATGTAGTATTTTTTGTTAGATAGTTCTGCAAATTATTCACTGTCACCACTTTAGCAAGCACGCTCCCATCTTCAGTGTGGGCATCTGAAGCCTGCTTGTAGCTCCTTCCTGGATACGATGCTGCTGGCTACCTGTCAATGCACCTCCCGATCTCATGCTTGTGCATTGCGTACAAAGCGCAGCACACTCATTGTATTGTGGAGGCTGCCCATTGACTTCTGGGATTGATAACACTTAAATCCCAGGAACCAACGGGAGGCCGGATATGACGTATTGTGCCATGGTGAGGTACAGCAGAAGTGCACCTGTATAATGGCCGAAAACGGTAATAAGTTTAAAAAAAACAAAAAAACATTCAGGATGTTTAATGGCAATGTGATCAGGGGGGTGGGGGTTGAACTTTAAAAATTGAGTGGAACTCCACTTTAAGTAATCATTGAGGATGTATTTTGCGTTTATGTTTTCTCACCCATCTTGCTGACTGGATACTTTATTACCACTTTAAGTCCTCACTATACTTTGACTCTGTAATAAATTCTATATATTCCAAAATGTACAGCCTCTTAGCTGTGTTTTTTTTTTAATGGCAAAACTTTTCTTTTAGTTTTGGATAGAGTGGCAAGGGATTAGAACACCTGTCAGTTTTTATTGCTGTCTGTGCCCCCACTAGGGAGATTCACCCTCTCTATCTGTCATGTTTACTATTATCATTGAAAGTAAAAAGTAAACCCTGCGGGATATTTGCCCATATCTTTTGGGAGTGCCCTCAGATTAGTAGCTATTATCGGGATGTGACCCAGATCATATATACTCTGACTACTATGCATGTCCCTGTAAAGGCTGAAATTAGTCTCCTGGGGTTAGTTGACTCTTTGGCGTTCATAGGGCTATGTGTACTTTATTGGGTTTCTTATTATTTCATGCCAAGAAGGCGATAGTGCTCAAGTGGAAATCAGCCACGGCCCTGACTTTGTCCTTCTGGAAGCCTCTAACTAATAGGGTTCTACCCCTATACAAAGCTACCTATTTGTCTCGGGGTTGCCCTAATTTTTTTTAGAAGGCCTGGCACTTGTGGACAGATTCAGACTATACAGCTGATGATCAGGAGTCCGTGGACTGAATCTATTCACCCCTGATATGGCTTAGCCTAAGATATATACGGTTTTGGAGGGGCGTGGCCTGACACAGCATGGAGTAGGACCTGTGTGCCCTGAGCTCCGTCTAATACTCCTGAGTTCACCTATACTGCACTCTGCAAATCCTGCCATCTGCCTTGGACAACTGCCTGGGGACCCTCTACATACCCTGCCTGGACTCCGCTGACCTCCAAACCGTCAAGCGGCTCGAACGGATCGACGACCCCCCGCACGCGGCGGCCGCATTCAGGCAAGTCCACGGCTTCGGCCTGCACGTGGAGGTCGCGGCCATCTTGCTGCACCCGCTCTCCAGGCCACCACTATCACCGGCCAATACACTGCAGATTGCCCCTCTGGAGCCCCTCAACACACCTGGCCTTTGATTGCACGAGCCCCTAGCCGTCCACCATCCGCATCCAGGCGGGTCCGTGGCTTCGGCCTTCACGTGGAGGTCACGGCCATATTGCTACACCCATTCTCCAGGCTGACACAGTTACCGGCCACGCTAGCATTGCCTGCCTTCCTGGTGCCCTCCGGCACACCTGGCCTTTTGACTCTATAAGCCCCGGCCGCCCATCGGCCAGTGAGGCCGCAATCAGGAAAGTCTGCGGTTTGGGCCTACAGACGGAAGTCTGCAGCCATCTTGCTACACCTGCTCTTCGGGCCAGCGCTGTGTCCAGGCTCGGTCACCGGTCAGCCTAACGCTGATAGCCTCCCAGGGACCCCTTAACACACCTAACCTTTGATTTCACAGGCCATTAGCCATCCCTTAGCCTCTGAGGCTGCGTTCAGGACAGTCTGAGGCTTGGGCCTACTCCCGGAAATCGGTGGCCATTTTGATCCTCTCGGTCCATCGGCATATGCACTAAACTGACATCACTGTTTTGCTGATTCACCTCCGCGAGCTAGGGGCGCCTTGCTATGGTACTCCTGATTCCCCCAGTATGTCGCCTTCCAAATCCCAGAAGGCAGCGGTGGCGAAACTTGATCAGTACCGCCGACAAGAAGGGGAAGATACGGAGGGAGATGGTGCTCCTGAGAAGGCAGGGGGGGGGAGGAGAGAACGAACAGCAGGCGATACTGACCGTTTACTTGAAGCGATTACCCTATGCAGAACTTCCCTTACAGCGCAAATTGAGGAGGTAAAAGGTGGACATTTCCCTTATTAGGCAGGATTTTCAAAAGCTCAGAGACCGGGTGACGGAGACAGAGACCAGACTGAGCACAGTGGAAGACGCCATCCCACCCCTACAAACATCCTCAGACCGCATGCAACAGCAAATATTTCAAATCCTCGCTAAACAGGATGACATGGAGAACAGGCTTAGAAGATGTAATCTGCGCCTTTATAGGTCTGCCGGAGGGGGCCGAAGGTAGGGACACCACCACATTGCTGGAACAACTCTTAATCAACACCTATGGTGGAGAAGCCTTCTCCCCCATGTTTGCAGTAGAGCGAGCACACCGCATGCCAGCCAGACCCCCCCCACAGGGAGCCCCCCCCCCCCCCCGCACGTTCATAGCCAAACTCCTTAACTATAAGGACCAGGATGCAGCTCTGAGAATGGCAAGAGAGAAAGGAAACATCCCTATGGGAAATGTTACGGTGGCAATTTTCCCTGACTTTTCGGCAGAAGTGCAGCGCCTCCGCCAGAGCTTCACGGAGGCCAAACGCAGGCTCCGGATCAAACACTACAAGTATTCCATGCTTTTCCCTGCCCGCCTCAGGGTGGAATGTGACGGCCATGCTGTCTTCTTTGAGGATCCAGAGGAGGTACTATCCTGGCTGGAACGCTGCGATGAGCCTGAGAAAGTCGCTTGACCAAGTCCCAGGTATACAAATATGACTAATTTTGCTCACAACCATTTGCAGTAATATTCTTCTCCAACATTACATAGCTGCGCAGTTTCCTGGAGCCACATGGAATTTTCCTTGCAACTATCTACTCCTGGAAATGGAACAACTTGTGTCTCACACACAGCACGCTCCCTGATGTGCTATGGAACTGATCGTGCACCAACATGAGTACAAAATGCGAACCCCAGGCATTTGCTATACAGGAGTTCATTCATTCATACCTATTATATTTTTGAGACACTACACACTATTTCCGACCACATGAGTTCTGGGGATACAGAGGCCCTGCCAGCAACGTGCGCTGTGCAGCGAGACTTTGCCCCATACACCACTGGGAAGCATTCTCTTGTCTGCTGGAGCTCTTTCTGGGGCACGCTTGGTGCCCTCTACAGGAAACGAGGGGACCGACCTGCTTTGACTAATCTTGACCTGCCAATGTGGGGGGTATCCCTTGACCCCTCCGGATCTCAGAGGTCCCATCAGCTCCACTATCTCCTCTATGTACCTTTGCAGATAGTTTTTCCCAGTTGGGTCACACAAGTTAAAGGATTACGCCCACACCAGTTGGGGGACGGTGTAGTGCAGAAAGGGGGGAGGCGGTTTATTTGTTTATAGTTTTGTTGAACTTGATTGTGCATACTAACTTCAGAGAACAGGTAATGTTACGAGAGATATGTTTATGTGAGTGTTTATATATGTTGGGTGTAACAGAACTGCTACATTTATGTCTGACTATAGGGAACCTAGGGAATGCCTGCACAAGGCGAACATTGCATGACAGGCCTAGGACGCATCATTCCGACACCTTCTCCCGATGGCGTCTTTAAATTTATTTTACGTGGAATGTGAGGGGCCTGCGTGACAAGCTTAAGCGAGTGGCAGTCTTCACATTCCTTAAGCAAGGATGTGCTGATGTGATAGTCCTGGTGGAGACACAGGTGGAGGGGAGCATCCAGATGGCATTACGCCGAGCTTGGATTGGGTGGGCATTCCATTCTACCCATGCATCCCAAGCAAGGGGGGTGTCAATTTTGATAGCTAAATCTGTACACTTTGAGCTATGTGAACTATCCACTGACTCACAGGGGCGGTACATATTCCTCCTAGCTAAACTATATGGTGAACCCATCCTCATATTGGCCTTCTATGTGCCACCCCCATTCAACATTACAATCATTAAAGAGGGATTGTCATTCATGGCCCGTCACCCTGCCATTTCTGCGGTTTGGTTGGGTGATTTCAATACTACGCTAAATCCCACTCTAGACAGGCTACAACTGACTCCTCCCACCCCAACCACTCCCAACGAAACTAAGTTTTATAAGCTCATTTCCACCTTTCATTTAATAGACACATGGCGCCACATGTTCCCACATACGAAATCATACTCTTGTTTTTCATCTACCCATAATTCTCTGTCTCGCATAGACTTTATACTAATATCTCGTAGACTGATACCGCGATTAATTGAGGCCGCATTCTGTCCCAGAATACTTTAAGATCATAGTCCCTACTGGATAACTTTAAGCATACCCATCAATAAACCACCTCGATCTTGGCGTCTAAACCCATTTTGGCTCTCACTCCTACTGGAGGATAACGAGCTTGCGAATGAATGGAAACTATACTTTACAGAGAAGGACGACTCGGCGTCACCCTCTGCGGTGTGGGACTCCTGTAAGTTGTTCACTCGCTCTACACTAAATACCAGAATCAATAAAATTAAGGCTGACTCGGCCACCGTCATTGATAAGGCAATGGCGGACCTGTCCTCCTCTGAGCGTGATTTTGCCACTGCCCCGACTCCCGCAAAGGCAAGCCAGCTCAAACTTCAAACTACACACTAGAGTAGTCGCCCAGCTTCAGTTCCAAAAAGCAAGACAAAAACTATTTTTCTCGAAACCAAAAATGTTTGAACACAGGGAAAAAGCTGTCAAGTTACTAGAATACCTGATACACAGTGAAGACAGACCCCCCCAGTGGTTATCACATTACATGGCCCTGATGGACAACGCATTACAGACCCTCCCACGGTAACTTCAATGTTTAGAGACTTCTTTGCTGACTTGTACAAAACGACAGCCCCTACCGAGTCGGAATCGATGTCCCTCTTTCTAGAGGGGGTCGCTTTCCTGCAACTGACCAGGGAACAGATGGACCTTTTGGAGGCACCCCTCACCACAGACGAAATCGCAAAGGCAATTGCTAGCTTTGCCAGGTCTAAATCTTCCCAATTTAGCGAAACTCTCGTTCCTAAATTACTATCGCTGTACAACCATCTCTTTGAGTCTGGTATATTACCTCCATCCATGACAGAGGCTACCATAGTCCTCATTCCCAAACCTGGAAAACGACCCAGGATACCCTGAATCGTACCGCCCCATATCCCTATTACAGGTTGACATCAAAATACTAGCCAAAGTACTGTCTATTAGGCTCAATCAGGTCATCTTGTCCCTAATACACACAGACCATGCGGGTTTCTTGCCCCGGCCATAATACATTGTTTAATCTTAGAAAATTATATATAAATCTGCAGGCCGCGCACAAGGAGGTTGGGTCCCGGGTTGTAGTGACGTTGGATACGGCAAAAGCTTTCGACTCGGTGGAGTGGAAATATCTCTGGAGATGCTTGGAGGAATATGGCTTTTGTCCCAAATACATTAAGTGGGTTCAATTGCTGTATCAGGCGCCCACAGCCAAGGTGGTGGCCAACGGGTGGCCGTCTCGAATGTTTGACCTCAGTAGAGGTACGAGACAGGGTTGCCCTCTATCCCCACTGCTGTATGCCCTTGCGGCAGAACCCCTTGCGGTGTCCATCCGAGCAAACCCAGGGATTAGGGGTCTGAGACTGGGCTCCCTGATTGAAAAAAATCAGTATGTATGCTGATGATACGCTGCTATATTTAGCAGATTCGGGCCCATCTCTACATACTGCACTCCACACGATCGAAAAATTTGGGATATTTTCAGGATTAAAAATCAATTGGGACAAGTCCCAAATTCTGCCCATCGACAGCTTCCCGCCCCCGAAATCCCAAACCAGATTGCCACTACAAAGAGTCGATGTCATTAAAATACCTAGGAGTTCATATATCTAGGTCCCCAATGGACTACATTTCCCTCAATATAGAACCCCTTCTTTCCATGGTTAAAACCAAAGTACGGATCTGGTCCAGACTTCCATTTGGGATCTGGGGCCGCATAAATTTAATTAAAATGGTCTTACTCCCTAAGATACTATATGTTTTGTGGCATACCCCAGTATACCTACCTTTGAAACATTTCAAATTGCTCGAGGCCATACTCAAGCCCTTTGTGTGGGGAACCAATACACAAATTAGCATGGCAAACTCTCAAGAATCTGACCGATCTTGGTGGCACGGCTCTCCCTGACTTCAATCTATATTACATTGCATCACAGTTGTCACAGCTGTTCCACTTGGACAAGACGGACAGTGAGAGATTCCTCACCCTCTTATGTCCAAAATGGGCACAGCACACCAAAGACTCGATATATGCAATTGCATCGGGCTCGGGAGGGGCGGAACCGGGGGACAAATAGACATACCATGCTATATCACTACAGGAAAATATGGGACTTGGCCTCTTCCAAACTCAGTCCCCCACAATACAACGACTACACACCACTATGGCATAATACGAATCTCCCCGAGCTCATCAAAATACAGGATACGAGTACATGGTCCACACAGGGGGTGTTTTATCTCCATCACCTCCTAGATAAAGGAAGTCTAAAACTCTTTGATTCCCTCAGAGAAGAATTTACACTTCAAAACTGAATGTTTTTTAGATTTTTACAACTCCGTCACGCGACACAATCGCAATTCCCTGACTCCGTCCCACACCCAATGTAATTATGGCAGTAATTTAGAGCACAGATCCCCACAAACTGATCTCAGCATTTTACAATATGCTTTCCACCCCCATTTCTACCAAAATAGCGTACGATCTGAAACCCAGATGGGAGCGGGAGGTGGGGCCAATAGAGGATGAGGAGTGGGGAGAGGCGCTGGAGTCCTGTAAAGCAGTGTCTCCCAAGCTGTCCGATCGACTTTCGCAACTTTATATCCTACATAGAGCGTACCTCACACCCCTCAGAGTGGCAAGATACAAACGCACCCATTCTACAACATGTCTGATGTGTGGACAAGAGACGGGCACTTTTTTCCACCTGATCTGGGCATGCCCTAAGATACAAGGATTGTGGAAACAAATTGTGACATTTCTACATGACGAGATGGGCTCACCTCTAGCATTAGACCCCAAACAATGCCTTCTGGGAATGTTACCAGACACAATAGATAAATATACTAAAACATTTCTTCATGAGACACTGTTTTCAGTCAGGAAAATCATTGCTAAAAAATGGATGAGACAAACACCTCCCAAAATAGTAGAATGGAAAATAGAAGTGAATAATACACTGCCATACAAGAAATGTATATATATCAACAGGGGCTGCCCCAATAAATATAATAAGATATGGGACCGCTGGCTTCAAGAGTCGAGTACTTGTACATAACAAAACCGCGTCAGTCAGAAATGAATGCCCAGACACATGTTTTCATAGGTAGTTTTTGGATGTACAATGTATTCTTGTAGAGCTTGCTCACATGACAATGATAATGTATCTGTTGCCTTACCTACCTCAAGTATGACTCTCAATGTATCAGTTACCAAGTTTGTATGCAAAATATACTTCACATGTATGCACCCTTTGATCAATAAAAACTTTTGTTCAATGTTAAAAAAAAAAAGAAGCTATACCGTATATACTCGAGTATAAGCCGACCCGAGTATAAGCCGAGGTACCTAATGTTACCACAAAAAACTGGGAAAACTTACTGACTCGAGTATAAGCCGAGGATCAACAATGCCCATTTGCACGCCTCACTGTGCCCATTGCAACTCCACTAAGCCCATTGCCACCTCACTGTTCCTCACCTCACTGTTTAAATTGAACATTGTACGGTAAATTGTACCTGAAAAAAAATTGAGAGGCTGCGGCGTCCATCGTTTAAAACTTGCGGTCTCTTCCTCTTCCCTTCCGTGATAGGCGTTTTCTAAGCACACAGTTCCGCCTATCACAAACGTTCTCTCATCCTCAGTTTCCCAGCAGACGTCTGTGATTGGCGGAACACTGAACACAGTGTCTGCTGGGATGGGTGAGGATGAGAGAAAGTTCGTGATAGGCGATTCTCAGCAGACACTCTCCGCCTATCACGGAAGGGACCAAGAAGAGACCGCGAGATTTAAACGATGGACGCCGCAGCCTCTCAACTTTTTTTCAGGTACAATTTACAATGTTAAAATTCGTTGACTCGAGTATAAGCCGAGGGGGGGGGACTTTCAGCCCCCAAAAAAAGGGTTGAAAATCTCGGCTTATACTCGAGTATATACGGTATACGGTTTTACTCCTTTGCAGTGACTCATGCTTTATTAGATCGGGTATAAATCCAACTATGAGTAAATGTTCTTCTGATGTATTACTCTGTTGGGAGCAGGAATCTCCTTGTAATTCATTAATTCTTGAAATTAATTACAGTGGAACCTTGGATTACAAGCATAATCCGTTCCAGGAGAATTCTCGTAATCCAAAGCACTCGCATATCAAAGTCAATGGAAACGAAAATAATTTGTTCCACATTGACTTCAATATCATGCAATACCGCATGTGGCCAGAGGTGGGGGGGGGCGGAGAGCCTCAGAAATTATCGGGGACAGCTCGGCTGACCTCAGGAAAGGCTCGAAAACTGAGTATTTCCGAACGGCTCCGGCACCCCAGCACCTCTGGCCAAATTCGGTACTGCACACCCCATTAGCTTGAATTCTGCTTGTTTTGGGAGACAACACTTGCAAACCGAGTCAGAATTTTAAAAACAAAGTTGCTCGTCTTTCAATATACAAAGAAAAAGAGCCGCTGCTCCAGGTGTATGATGATAACCTGAGGTGGAATGTCTCATAGAGTGACAGCCCCGGCCCGCCTTCGTGGGAAACTTGTAAAAAAAGAAATTGCTGTACATCCAGGAATTCCGATTGCCTTTTATTGTTCAAAGTGATAACACCAAATACACCAACACAAGGTCACGTAGACGCGTTTCACACGAACATCTTGTGCTTAATCATTACCATCATTACTGTAAAAACAGCAGGATCCTGGAAACCGAACATGTACACAGACGCCATCCCATCTCCTCGCACAGAGATGTAGGCCTTCCATGTACGATGATAAATCTTCCGAGAGGATGACTTTCGCGCCCTCAGTATAGTAGAGATAACTGAGTCTGACAGACCTCGGTCCCTTAGCACCTGGCTCTCAGCAGCCATGCCGTTAAAGCCAGCGACTGTAAAGCAGGATGAAGTATAGGACCTTGCGAGAGAAGGTCCTCTCGCATTAGCAGCCGCCATGGAACATCCGCCACCAGTCGTACTAAGTCGGCGTACCAGGGACGCCGAGGCCAATCTGGGGCAATCAGAATCACCAGAATCCCTTCGGTCCCCACTCTGCAAAGCAGATGAGGGAGAAGTTTTAGTGGGGGGACATGAATAAATGAGCCGATAATGCCCCCATGGAGCCACCAGCGCGTCTGTCTCGTCTGCCCAGGGATCCTTGGACCTGGCCACAAACCTCAGTACTTTTCGATTGAGCCGAGAATTTAGGAGATTCACATCTGGTGTGCCCCATCTCAGGCAAAGGAGATGCAAGACATCCGGACGTAGCGACCATTCCCCTCGGTCCAGCATCTGACGACATAGGTAGTCCGCTTGCCAGTTTTCTACGCCCGGAATGTACACGGCTGAGAGAGCCAGCACGCGCCGCTCTGCCCACCTGAGGATGTGAGTGACCTCCAATGCTGCAGCAGAGTTCCTTGTTCCTCCTTGATGGTTAACATACGCCACAGCCGTGGCGTTGTCCGACTGGATCCTGACTGGGCGGCCCTGCAGCCTTTGTGACCATGTGGAGAGGCACCGCCTGATGGCCCGACATTGATCGGCAGGCGGGATTCTTCCTGCGTCCAGCAACCTTGTGTCGACTGTACACCCCAAACTCTACCGCAATCGGTCAGGCTGGCATCTGTCATGATCACCGTCCAGTGAAAAGAAAGGAACGACTTCCGGGCCTGAAGGGCTGGAGACCTCCGCCACCAGATCAGGGATTCCCTGACTAGGTGGCTCACCCGGATTTGACAATCCAGGGACAACGGAGATTTGTCCCATTTTGACAGGATCCCCTTTTGCAAGACTCGGGTGTGGAATTGAGCATACGGTACCGCCTCAAAGGAGGCTACCATGAGACCCAGGACTCGCATGCAAAAGCGCAGCGACAACCACCTGCGGGTCACCAACGGCTTCACTGTGGCCTGAAGAGTCTGCAGTTTGTCCGAAGGGAGAAAGACCCTCGCCTCTGAGGAGTCCAGAATCAAGCCCAGGTACTCCAGGCGTTGAGTCGGCACCAACACTGACTTCTGGTGATTCAGTACCCAACTAAACTCCCGAAGAGTCTGACTGGCAATCGCCACATCCTCCCTTAATTCTGAGGCGTAAGCTGCTCTCAGAAGGAGGTCGTCCAGGTAGCCCACGATTGCGATCCCTCGTTGCCTCAGCAAGGCTAGAATCGAGGCGAGAACCTTGGTGAAAACCATTGGTGCCGATGCTAGGCCAAAAGGGAGAGCTACAAATTGGTAGTGATCGTCCCCGACTGCAAACCGCAGAAACCTTTGATGCCTGACGCATATGGGGACATGCAAGTATGCGTCCTTGATGTCCAAGGACGCCAGAAAATCCCCCGAATGGGGTGCAGCGTCCACAGAGCGAACTGATTCCATCCTGAACCTTTGTACTTTTACAAAGGTGTTGAGGGCCTTGAGATCCAGAATTGGACGGACCCCTTCCTTCTTTGGGACTACAAACAGATTGGAGTAGAATCCCTGAAAAATTTCGGCCGCGGCACAGGTACTATCACCCCGCACATCAGCAGGTCCTGCACTGCTCCAAACAGGGCGTCCCGACGAGCCGGAAGAAGATGAAAGTTTGAGGGAAAATATGTGTTTGGTGGACAAGAAAGAAACTCTATCTTGTACCCTGATGAAACCACTTCGCAGACCCACCGGTCGGAAAGTAGGGAGTCCCACCGAGCTGCAAACTCTCGAAGGCAACCCCCCACCCATGAGTCGGGTGGGGGAAAACCTTCATGCTGTCGCAGATTTGTTTGCAGGCTTGTTTGGCTTGCGAAACCAGGGACGGTTCTGTCCCTCAGCGGGCACCTTGTCGGCCTGGGAACGAAAAAAACGCTTCTGAGCGGAAAAGGAGGGCCCTGGACTACGGCGTGGCTCCTTACCTTTTCTGTATTGTGGGAACAGCGTGCTCTTACCCCCAGTAACATTTTTAATAATGTCATCCAGCGAGGCTCCAAATAGCCTCTCTCCCTGGAAGGGCAAATCCGCCAGAGCTTTCTTGGATGTCTGGTCCGCAGACCAGCATTTTAGCTAAATTAGGCGACGTAGCACCACAGCAGATACTGAGGCTCTGGAAAGCAAGGGAGCTGTATCTAAGGCCGCATCGCAGACATACTTAAGGCCATGCACCAACTGGTCTGCCGGTTCTACGCAGACCGGGGAAGCCTGTTGCTTTTCCAACTCACGGTGCAACAACTTTGCCCATTTGGTGTCTGTGACACCAGGGCCGTGGCCAACACTGGCCGCAATGCTGACCCCACTACCGTGAACATGGACCGGGCCACCGCCTCGGCCCTCCTGTCTGCAGTGTCCTTAAAAGCAGGGGTCCCCTCCACCGGAATCGTGGTTACCTTATTTAACCTGGATACCGGGGGGTCCAGATGTCCATTTTTTCAGGAAACTCTCCTCAAAGGGGTAACGCACCGCCATGCGTCTTGGGACCGAAAAGGCCCGCTGCGGTCGTTCCCATTCTTTGTATATAAACGTATCAAAATAAGTTAGGTAGGGAAACACCCTAGCAGTGCGGGCCAGCTTGTGGGACCCAAAAGGGACCGTCACCTCAGTAGATGCCCCCGTCGTATCTTCCAGTTTTAGGGTATCCCGCACTGTGGTGATAAGTGCTCCAACAAGAGCCTTTTCCTGCGCTGACCCGGACACGGAGTCATCCCCACTGTCCTGGTCTGCATCCTTTGACACGTCAGAACAGGGGCCGTGGGCCACAGCAAGGCCCGAATCTGAATCTGAGCTTTCCCCAGAAGATAGGGGGGGGGGAGGGGGCGTTTTTTACCCCCCTTGCCCCCGCAGACCGCTTCCACCCTGGCAACAAAGGACTCCAGGACCACTGACAAAGCGTCCATAGGCACCCCAGGTGCAGAGGAACCAGTTGCCACCACGGGGATGTCTGGGGAAGAAGCGCCAGCTTCTGACGCCATGCTGACCCACACCGGCCTGACACCCATTAGGGACCAAAGGCAAGGTACAAAAAATACACCCTTCTAGCTGCCACAGACTGAAGGCCCCCCCCCCACAGGACTCAACACCCTGAGCCAGGTACTGCGCTGTGCTGTGCCACTGCCCGCTCTCCCTCACAAGGTGTTCTGTGTAATTTGCGCCGTTCCAAAAGGATATTCAGCGCTAGAGGCCAAAAAACGAGCTGGGGCTACAAGAAAATGGCCGCCGGCTGTCTCGGCAAGAAAAAACTCCTGAGGGCTCCAGCAAGATGGCCGCCGGACTTCCTGACTAAGGCTACTGGAAAATGGCCGCTGAGCTTTCCTGACTAAAACTACAGGAAAATGTCTGCCGAATCTCCTGACTAAAACTACAGGGAAGAAAAATGGCGTGGCCACGCTGACCCTCTGTGCGGTGGCCTATCACAATGTGCCCACCAGAACACCCCACTATGTCCCATCATTCAGGGAAGGGAGGAGCGGACCCCCCAACACCCAGCGCAGCCCCCCCCGCGAGGACGGAGCCCCCTGGAGGACCCCCTGTCATGTACACATCGGCCCCGTATGGGGAGGAGGGGAAAAAGGACAGGGAGAGAAGAAAGGGAGAGTTAAAGACCCCCTAATCGACCTTCCGGGGAATGCCCAGCTGCTCCAACCTGCCGAGACAGGTGGAGCCATACTTACCCCTCCTGTGAGAACTGTTGGGCGCATTCCACAGACAGACCCATCACCCGTGCGGTGCGGGGTGGCTGTCGGCCACGGCACACTGTGACTCGGACAGCAGTAGCCCGGTCATATGTGTGCCCCCCGGAGCATATAGCTCACCGGCCGCCCCTGGAGCAGACGGGGTATGTCGTGGCTGACCCAGCGTGTAGCTAAGGTCTGCTCACGCTCGATGGCCGGGCTGGGGAGACTACCAGGATCTATATTATCCATCCTGTCACCCAGCCCCGGCTGTCGATAGTAGATCTCAGGATCAGAAAAGTAGAAAAAAGTAAAAAATCTTCAGGACCAATGGTCCCCACCGGGAGCCAGGTCCTTCTCCTACACTAGGCAGAAAAAAACTGAGCCGCTGGATGCAGTGTGAGGGGCAGGGATGAGCCGAACACCCCCCTGCTCGGTTCGCACCAGAACCTGCGAACAGACAAAATGTTCGTGTGAACTTTAGAACCCTATTAAATACAATGGACTCAAACGGTCGAAATCTAAAGTGCTAATTATAAAGGCTTATATGCAAGTTATTGTCCTAAAAAGTGTTTGGGGACCCGGGTCCTGCCCCAGGGGACATGTATCAATGCAAAAAGAAGTTTTAAAACCGGACGTTTTTTCGGGAGCAGTGATTTTAATAATGCTTAAAATGAAAAAATAAAAGTGAAATATTCCTTTAAATTTCGTACCTAGGGGGTGTGTATGATATGCATGTAAAGTGGCGCATGTTTCCCGTGCTTAGAAATGTCCCTGCAAAAAATTTCATTTTTGAAGGAAAAAAAGTCATTTAAAACTCACTCGCGGCTATTAATGAATTGTCGGCTCCCGGCAATACATAGAACAGTCATTGATGAAAAAAAAAAAAAGCGTGGGGGTCCCCCAGAATTTAATAACCAGGCCCTTCAGGTCTGGAATGGATATTAAGGGGAACCCCGCCGCAAATTTAAAAAAAAAAATGCGCGGAGTTCCCCCAAATATCCATACCAGGCCCTTCAGATCTGGCATGGATTTTAAGGGGAACTCCACCCCAAATTTAAAAAAAAATGGCGTGGAGTCCCCCCAAAAATCCATACCAGACCCTTATCCGAGCACGCAACCTGGCAGGCCGCAGGGGAAAAGGGGGGGACGAGAGAGCGGCCCCCCTCCCTCCTATACCGTACCAGACCACATGCCCTCAACATGGGGAGGATGTCCCCATGTTGATGGGGACAAGGGCCTCATCCCCACAACCCTTGCCCGGTGGTTGTGGGGGTCTGCGGGCGGGGGGCTTATCGGAATCTGGAAGACCCCCCCATGTGAATTGGTAAGGGGTACATTGTACCCCTACCATTTCACGAAGAAAGTGTAAATTTAAAAAAAAAAAAAAACACAAACACCTTGAAAAAGTCCTTTATTAAAAAAAAAAAAAAAAAAAAACATTCCAGCGGAGAAATCCAGTGTCCCGCGGCGATCCGATGTCCAGCGCTGTCCGTCATTGGCTGAGCCTGAGCGGACCTGATGGAGAACTTCCTCCGCAGTCTATTACATGTATAGACCGCCCCTTCTAAAGTTCCCCATCAGGTCCGCTCAGCCAATGACTCGGTGTAAGGCTGAGGACCTGATGCGGAACATGAGAAGGGGCGGGTCTATACATGTATTACACAGTGAGGGAAGTTCCCCATCAGGTCTGCCCCCTCGGTATGTCAGACCCCGCCTACGTCATTGGCCTGAGCGGGTAACTTCCTTCACTGTGTAATTTAAATTTACACAATGAAGGAAGTTTCCCGCTCAGGCCAATGACGTAGGCGGGGTCTGACATACCGAGGGGGCAGACCTGATGGGGAACTTCCTTCACTGCGTAATACATGTATAGAGTCTATACATGTATTACACAGTGAAGGAAGTTCCCCCATCAGGTCCGCCCCCTCGGTATGTCAGACCCCGCCTACGTCAATTACACAGTGAAGGAAGTTCCCCGCTCAGGCCAATGACGTAGGCGGGGTCCGACATACCGAGGGGGCGGACCTGATGGGGAACTTCTCTCACTTTGTAATACATGTATAGACCCGCCCCTTCTCATGTTCCGCATCAGGTCCTCAGCCTTACACGAGTCATTGGTTGAGCGGACCTGATGGGGAACTTTAGATGGGGCGGGTCTATACATGTAATAGACTGCGGAGGAAGCTCCCCATCAGGTCCCCTCAGGCTCAGCCAATGACAGACAGCGCTGGACATCGGATCGCCGCGGGACACTGGATTTCTTCGCTGGAATGTTTTTTTTTTTAATAAAGGACTTTTTCAAGGTGTTTGTGTGTTTTTTTTTGACACTTTCTTCGTGAAATGGTAGGGGTACATTGTACTCCTTACCAATTCACATAGGGGGGGCCGGGATCTGGGGGTCCCCTTTGTTAAAGGGGTCTTCCAGATTCCGATAAGCCCCCCGCCCGCAGACCCCCACAACCACCGGGCAAGGGTTGTGGGGATGAGGCCCTTGTCCCCATCAACATGGGGACATCCTCCCCATGTTGAGGGCATGTGGCCTGGTACGGTTCAGGAGGGAGGGGGGCCGCTCTCTAGTCCCCCCCTTTTCCCCTGCGGCCGGCCAGGTTGCGTGCTCGGATAAGGGTCTGGTATGGATTTTTGGGGGGACACCACGCCATTTTTTTTTTTAAATTTGCGGCGGGGTTCCCCTTAATATCCATTTCAGACCTGAAGGGTTTGGTAATTAAATTCTGGGGGACCCCCACGCTTTTTTTTTTTTTTTTTTTTTATCAATGACTTTTCTATGTATTGCCGGGAGCCGACAATTCATTAATAGCCGCGAGTGAGTTTTAAATGACTTTTTTTCCTTCAAAAATGACACTTTGTGCAGGGACAGTTCTAAGCACGGGAAACATGCGCCACTTTACATGCATATCATACACACCCCCTAGGTACGAAATTTAAAGGAATATTTCACTTTTATTGTTTCACTTTAAAGCATTATTAAAATCACTGCTCCCCAAAAAACGGCCGTTTAAAAAAATTTTTTTTGCATTGATACATTTCCCCTGGGGCAGGACCCGGGTCCCCAAACACTTTTTATGACAATAACTTGCATATAAGCCTTTATAATTAGCACTTTAGATTTCTCCCATAGACTTTTCGAATTTGTCGCGAACACCCCAATTTGTTCGCTGTTCGAACTCGAAGCTCATCCCTAGTGAGGAGTTATAGCCAGTAGGACCGCCACCTGGGCGGTACTGTTCAGCTTTGCTGCTTTTACATGTTCTGCCTAGTTAAAGGAGCTGTGTCTGTCAATGAACGAAAGAGAAAAAAAGTTTTGCCTATAGTTTTACTTTAAGTTTAGGCTGACTTATCCCAGTTGCACCAGCACACGCTAGTTAATAAAAAAAAAAAAAAAAAGCTTTCCATCCTTTGCAACTTCCCCATTTTTGTGCCATTTGTCTAGTTTAGAATAAATCACTGCGAAAATGGTACCTGGAAGCCATGGCTATGGACACAAAGCGGTTTATTTACATACCGTATTTATCGGCATATAACACGCACTTTTTTCCCCTCAAAATTAGGGGGAAATCGTGGGTGCGTGTTATACGCCGATCCTCCGCCAATCCCCTCGCTGAAACGAGCGAGAGGAGCCGAGATACACGAAGCCGAAGTACACTCGGCTCCTCTCGCAGTCCCGCCCATCTCTGACTGCGCCGCTGACATACAGAAAGCCGAGTGTACTTCGGCTAGTCTCGGCTCCTCTCGCAGTCCCGCCCCTGACTGTGAGCAGAGCCGAGTCTTGCCGAAGTACACTCGGCTTTCTGTATGTCAGCGGCGCAGTCAGTGGAGGTGGGCGGGACTGCAAGAGGAGCCGAGTCTAGCCGAAGTACACTCGGCCCCGCTCGCTCCTCTCCACACAGAAATCGGCGCCAATTTTAAAAATCGCCGAGACTGGCAAGGCTTCAAAGGCACTGGGCAAGGCTGCAATGATGGACACTGGGCAAGGCTGCAGATGGACACTGGGCAAGGCTGCAATGATGGACAAGGCTGCATTTAAATGTAAGTTTTTTTCCTTGAATTTCCCTCCTAAAAGTTTTTTTCCTTAAAATTCCCTCCTAAACTTGGGGTGCATGTTATACGCCGGCGCGTGTTATACGCTGATAAATACGGTATATAACCTTTTTTCCACCGATTTCACCTAGTGATCTGGCCTGTAAGGCATTTCCTTTTGTAGGATGCCTACAGTCTGGATGAAGAAGCAACCGAGACACCAACAGCAACATTGTCTTATCTGGGAGAAGGGGAGTGTTGATGGACTAGCAGATTAAATATGCTAATACACTGAAGCCAAACTCCAGCTAAAACTTTTTAAAGCGACTGTAAACCACTGGACATTTTTTTTTTTCTTAACCACAAGGTAAAGGCATAATGTGCTAGTAAGCATTGCACTAGCACATTATGTGAAACTTACCTGAAAACAAAGCAAAGCATTCTAGTGATGCGATGTCATCGCTGGAGGCAGCTTCCATCTTCACCCAACTAGCTTCCAGGTTCGCAGACACTGGCTCTGACTGGTCGGAGCCGCGATGACGCGAGGGAGCCGCCGTTCACAGCACACGGCTCTGAAGGAACGGCACGGGTAGCCGTACCTTCAGAGCGCATGCGCCAGTGATATCACTGGCTGCATGTGCACTAAATATCTCCTAAACGATGCACGTTTAGGAGATATTTACACTACCTATAGGTAAGCCCTATTATATGCTTAACTATTGATAAAAATTTAGTGATGGAAGTTTACTTCCTCTTTAAGCAGTTACAGCAAACAATTGTTTTTTGGGATAAAGGTTTTACATAAATACTGTAAATAAAATCTGACTACTGTAAGCACCCTGTCAGCGTTAAAGTGATTGTAAATGATCACCTTGTAAAACAACCCATTCAGTTTAAAAATAAATAAGGAAGGAGGTTTTCCCGTAACATATCACAACTGAAATTTAGCGCCACAACTACCTGTGTTCAATGAGCTAATGAGATCCCTTTAAGGGCTCATGTACACAGGGCAGTTGAAAACCTTTTCGGAATGCTGAAAACTTGACAGATTTTACATACCGCTTTTATGTGAGTTTAGCAGCGGTTATGAGCATTTGCGGTTAGAATAATTTTTAAAAGAAAACCTCAGGAAACCCTCCCAAATGCCCACAATGCATGAAAAACAATACATTTATTAGCCAACAATCACCCGTAGCAACCTTCGCCACTTCAACCCTTCTCTTCTCTATTCTGCTACTCACTACCTCTATGACAAAATCTCACCCCTATCCTGCCCAAATCTAGCCGCTTCCGTCTACAATAGATCCCTATCCTCCACCCTGGACAAGCTTGCCCCTCTCACTACACACAAAATGAGGCCCCAACCCCTAAAACCCTGGCAAACAGAGGAAATTGGAAGTCTCAAAAAACGTTGCCGCGCTCTTGAGCGTAAGACTAAGTCTCTCAGACTTCAACCAATACAAATCTGCCCTCCAAAACTACAATTCCTGCCAAGTAGACCTATTTTATCACTTTCATTAACACCTTCTCATCCAGTCCCCGTCAACTCTTCTCTACCTTTAACTCTCTACTTTGTCCTCCACCCACTAACTCACTCACTGCCCAGGAAATCGCCAATCACTTTAAACATAAGATTGATTCAAATTTGTGATGAAATCTAAACTCTACAGGTATCTCCCCCACTTAACACCCCATGTCAACAGGTACAACACTCCCTTTATTCAACCCTGCTACTATAGACAAGGTTGCTAAACTCATTTCTAAACACCCACCTAACCACCTGCCCCCTGGACCCTGTTTCATCTCAAATACTACAGTCACCCTCTGACTCTATCCTACACTCTCTAATCCACATCTTCAATATCTCGCTCTCTTCTGGCATCTTCTCCAACTCTCTAAAACATGCACTGGAGAACCCCCATACTTAAAAAAAAGAAGTCCTTGGACCTACCAACCTTAACAATCTATGCCTTATTCTCCTTGCTCCCCTCCTTGAACGCCTGATCTACAACCAACTGAGTGACCACCTCATTAAGAATAACCTTCTTGATCCCCTTCAGTCTGGATTCCGCCCTCAACACTCCACAGAAACTGCTCTTTTAAAACTCACAAATGACTTACTAACAGCAAAAAGCAATAGACACTATTCTGTACTCCTACTTTTGGACCTTTCTGCTGCCTTTAATATGGTTGATCACCCCCTCCTCAAAAAAATAAAAATAACAAACTTTACTCCTTTGTGTAGCTGGCCAGCTAAGACCTGTCCTAGGTTGCTAATGTGGCTTACATGCATATATAGCTAGACCTGCTAATAATGTTAAAACTGTGCATATGCTCATTTGTGAGAGATAAAAGCAGAGTTATTTACTGTGACTTTATATGTGGATGTCATATAACAGTTGTATATTGTGTTCACAGAAGAAAAGAAAAAATATACCTTTAAGAGTCATTTCTATATGCAGAAAGGTAAGCTTAATAACACAGCAGAATTGCAACCAGAAAGCATAGAGTTAAGCTTTTGTGACTCATCAGGAGTTTTAGCCAATCACAACCAATCTCACTGAGCAAATGTCTCTGGCCAATCATAGCCAGCATTTCACTCATGTTCTGTCTAGGAAATCTCATATCACATGTCTAGAATTGCATTTTACATCAGAGTGTGGAGCTGAACAGTTCAGATCCATCCAGAGTCCAGCGTTATGGAAGCAAGTGGCCAAAATAGGTATTTAATACAGTTATATAAGTTCCTATTGTTAATAATGTGATTCGAACTGTATACTGAAACTAGTTATGTGTTCACTTGTAGTTCCACCAAACCAGGTTTGCAAACAATCAAACAAACAATCAAACCAGCAATCAAACCAGATTCAAACCAAGTTTCAGAGCAAACAGCATTATAGAGCAAGTCCCAGATAGATCATAAAGTGTCTAAAGTATTTTAAAGTGAAAGTACAGATACTGAAGAGAGAAATATATCTACCATTTTATGTAGAATTACAAGATTGAACAGTTGAACCGACATTTGTTATACTTTATTCAACACGTGTTTGTACATGAACTTCCTGCTGCTAAATTGTCAGTGTTATATAAGAAGAAAAGCTGAAGTGAATAAAAGAAGTTATCTTAAAGGTTTGGTGTGCTCTTTAAACCTACTGTTTCCATAGAACGGCGCTAGAGGAATTATAGAGTAACAGATAGTCTTGTGTGGACTAAAAGATCAGAGAAATCAAATTCTTCTAATGCCACAGTGCATAAAGGCACTTCATAGTGCTGCGCCTGCCACACTTTGGTCTCAGTGACTGTGCTCTTCACTGGCTCTCATCTTACCCATCCCACTGTACCTTCAGTGTCACTTGCAATTCTACTTCCTCCACTCCTTTTCCTTTCCCCCCAAGGTTCCGTTCTCGGACCTCCTGTTATTTTTAATCTACACCTCCTTCCTGGCTAGCCTCCCAAGGCTTTCAATATAATTTCTACGCTGACGATACCCAAATCGACAGTATCTCTCCACCCCTCAGCTCACTCCATCAGTCTCCTCACACATCACTAACTTACTAAAGGACATATCTGTCTGGATGTCACATCACTTCCTCAAACTCAACTTGTCCAAAACTGAGCTCATAATATTTCCTTCCCCTATGTGCCTCTTTCCCTGACTTCTCTGTCAAGAGCAATGGCACATCTATCCACCCATCCCTGCATGCCAGGGTGCTAGTTGTTATCCTGGACTCTCTCCTTTCAGCCCCATATCCAATCACTTTCCAAGGCTTGCCGCCACAACCTTCACAACATCTCTAAAATACGTCCCTTCCTAACAAATGAAAACCACAAAGCTCCTGATTCACTCCCTAGCCATCTCTCAAATCGACTACTGCAACTCCCTCCTCATTGGATTACCTTTATATAGGCTATGCCCCCTTCAGTCCATCATGAATGCTGCTGCCAGACTCATCGACCTTATAAACCGCTTAGTGTCTGCTAGCCCACTCTGCCAATCCCTCCATTGGCTTCCACTCACCCAACAAATTAAATTCAAAATACTAACAATAACTTACAAAACCATCCACAACTCTGCCCCCAACTACATCACTAACCTAGTTTCAAAATAATAACCAAATTGTCCTCTCCGTTCCTCCCAAGACCTCCTACTCTCTAGCTCCCTCGTCGCCTCCTCCCATACTCGCCTCCAGGTCTTCTCCCGAGCCTCTCCCATCCTTTGGGATTCCCTACCCCAATCTGTCCGCCTATCTCCTACTCTATCTACTTTTACTTCCCAAAAAAAACTTTTCTCCTCAGAGAAGCCTATCCTACCTCCACCTAACAACAGTCATTTTATTCTCTCCATCAGCTCATCCCCCACAGTATCTTTTCTATCACTTGACTCTCCCTCTTAGATTGTAATCTCTAATGACCAAGCCCCCCCTTATTCCTCCAGTATTGAATTGTATTGTAACTGTAATGTCTACACTCATGTGGTAAAGCGCTGCGCAAACTGTTGGCGCTATATAAATCCTGTAAAATATTCTTATTATTTCAGCCATTCTGTGAGAGAGGAGAGAGCAGTGTGCCTGTAGATAGCTGTCTTATTGTTTGTATTTTCACTATGGATCCCATCATTAGCATGTGTGAGGAAATGCTCCTGCTGTTGCTGAGGCTCCAAAGATGTAGAAAATTGTGTGAGCGGATCAGAATTTGCCGCTACTGGACTCATTCATTGATGCAGGCAACAGCCTGTGGTGAAATGTGTGTTTTTTCAACATTTTGTTAAAAAATTATCAGAATTTTTTCCCCCTTTAAAGTGGTTGTAAACTCACTTTTGAAAAAAATTAAAAAACTAACACCTGCAAGACAAAGGCATAATGAGCTAGTATGCATAATAGCTCATTATGTAATACTCACCTGGGATCGAAGTCCCCACTGCGGTGGCCGACACAGCACCGGCCAGCAACATGTCGTCCCGGAGTTAATTCCGGTTATTACGGCTCCGGCGCTGTGATTGGCCGGAAACCGCGATGACGCATGCGCGCTGGTGCCACCAGTCACGGCATGACCTCCTTTAGCAACGGCACAATCGCCGTTTCTAAAGTGCACCTGTGCCATTGTCTACGGCACATGCTCCGTAGACATCAGCGCACATCTCTATTGTAAATATCTCCTAAACCGTGGAGGTTTAGGAGATATTTCCAGCACCTACAGGTAAGCCTTAATCTAGGCTTACCTGTAGGTAAAAGTGGTTGTACAGGGTGTACAACCACTTTGAAAATGCTTATAAAACACAAACGCCTGCGCTTAGGGAGAGAAAACAAATCATGATGCCCAAAGGCTAGAAACAGCACTGATAGGGACAACAGGTTGATCCTCTAGTTTTAAGGTGATGTGCAATGCATTATTGGTGAAATTGTCTTTTAACTTGAGAGTATTAACAGAAAACTGCAACAACTTAGGCGTAAGCTCATCTGACAAGGGTTTAAGTGACTCTGAGTCTATGGCCGATGGCTCAGTAGCCACTAAGGCCATAGGGAAAAATCAGATAGAGAATCTGCTGGAGAGCACAGGAATACATTTGCGGCCTCTACAAACAAAGTCAGGAAATGTTACCTTGGGTCATAATGTCTTGCATGACTGTAGTATAAATGAAGTAAAGGAGGCAGAGTACCCAGCCATACCTGAGGGTGCCAAGGAGGACTTTGAAGGCAGGAGAAGTTAACAGTAGATGACAGCATGGGTAAAGGTTACAAGAGTCAGCACTATCAGTAGGCAGCCTGCCAGCAGTCCTTAACCAGATATTAGCAGGTAAGGTTGGGGCACCCAGTACAAAAAGATCAATATGAGGGTTAGGAACCCAAGGATCAGATGGCCAGAGGGGTGGGGAGGGGCATCACCTCGTTTTGAGGAACCTGTGTTCACAGAGGGCTTGGAGGCCTGGGAGAAACAAAAAGAAACTTGCACTGATGCTACACAGACCAACATTTGAGTTGTTTAGGTGTTTACTGAAAGGAGAACTATTCTTGATACTTGACAAACAATATCCACTAGCCCAAAACAAAACACAGTATGGTAGGGCCACAATCATGAGTTCCAGTAATTGGAAGACAGAGGGATCTATTAAGATAGATCCAAGATCCTGAGAAGTGCTCTTGGACCAGACAGACTTCACCTGTTCAGCTACCCTGTGACTTCAGAGTCAGCCCTGAAGGAAGGATTGTTGCAATCCAAGCAGGCGCCAAGTTTTCAGGTCCCTTAGGTCAAACACTGCAAGCCCACCCAAGAAGAGTTAGAGGATCATAAGCTGGCAAGGCCTCCAGAACTGCTGCCTTTGCACTTATAATCTGCCATATTAGGCGAACAAGTGAGGCACTGCCAGGTCTGGACTGGCTATAGGGCACACAAGAAATGTCGTACGGTGGGCCAAGGCCACATTCCTTAACAAGAGCTGGCTAATACAAGGGTCCCCAATCCCCAGCCCAATCCATTGCCGGTTGATGACCGAGCCGTACAGCGGGAGGTAAGCGGTGACCGCTATTCCAGGCAGGGCCAACACAGACTGCAGTCTCTTCTCACCTCCCGCTATGGGGCCATGCCGGTGTCTCCTCTCCCTCCTTGCCAATGATGTCATCCCATCAGCAGAGCAGGGGGCAGAAGAAGCTGGAGATCTGTACAGAGCGTGGAAGTCTTTTTCATATTAACAAGTGGGTAATCCAATGCTTGTTAATATGATCCTAAACTGCAGGTCCTCCTGCCCCCTGCCCTGCTGATAGGATGACGTCAGCAGGGCAGGAGACCCTGGAGAGAGAACATACAGGTTGAATCCTGCCTCTGCCCTGCCGAAAGGAAAGGGAGAAAAGAGGGGGGGAGGGGCATGACTTCAAAGGACACTGTGAAGGGGGGACTATGCTTGGTAGAAGCACTGTAATATTAAAGGGCACTGCACTGTAAAGGGGCACTGTTATAACAGTGCCCCTTTACATTGCAGTGCGGAAGAGGGACTCAGTGAATATCCAATTATTAACCACCCCTGCGAAAACGCCCTGGCCTATCCTTTGTCCTTGTCCAGGCCAGAGCACTGCCCACAAGGGATACTCATAAACCGCTGCTGGAGCAGAATGGGTTAATGCTGCCAAGGACCAGGTCACTGTAAGACAGGAGGAAGCCCAGGAGTACATTCAGAGAAATGTGGAAAATGGCGTGCACATGTGCAGTGAGCCACCTGGAGGGGACTCATGCATGAGCAGTAAGGCTAAGGAGCCTTCTTAGTTGCAAAAGAGGACTGCAAGAGCACTGGTTCAGTATGACACAGCTTCTCACCCTGTGTTTTCAATAGGAACTCGGAGAATGGAGAGGCAGGATTCAGGGAACATGCTGCTTCAACCATCTTTGTCATTCTGGTGTGCACACTCGCAAAGGAATCTTTAGGGATAGGGTTCCAGGCAAAGCACTGCCATGGTTCTGGAACTGCAAGAAACTCTGCAGTTTATCCTCAGACAAAGCTGGCCAGACACGCATAGCAGAGTCCTAGGTTTGATATAAACACACAGCTGCGTCACTCCAGAAACATTGTGGGTCTTAAAAGTGGTTGTAAAGGGGTTTTTTTTTTTTTTTTATATTTAAGGAGTTTTATAAAACACAGTACAGAGTTAACAAATAAATCACCCAATCAAAAAAGAAAAAAAGTATTTTAACTTATTGCATTAAGGTTAAAAAAAAAAACTTCTGTGCGCACAGGGTCCCCCCCAGATACCTGAGCCCGATCTTGATCTAGCGCTGTGCCCAAGAACCGCGGCTCTTTTCACTCTCTCTCCTCACGGGACATGAAGGCAGGAGCTGGAGCCATTGGGTCCTGTTGCTGTCAATCACAACCTGTGAGTGAGAAAGTGGGGGGGGCAGGGCTGAGCTACACTGTGTGTCTATGGACACACAGAGCATGGCTTGGGATTGAGTCCACATGAATGCCCCCATAACAAGGCATTGGATAGGAGCCAGGAGCACCAGCAGGGGACTCCAGAAGAGGAGGACCAAGGCTGCTCTGTGCAAACCCATGACATTATTATTAGAAAATAAAATTACAATCACTTTAACTGCAAGATCGTCAATATATGACGAACTGGGAAAACCTGTGCTCGGTGGCTGACTGGATAGATTTCCAGAATTGAATATCCAGACTGAATAACAGTAGCAGTTATTAGAAGCAGCAATTTCTCTGAAGTAAGGAACTTACAATGGCTGAGAAGAAACAATTGCAACCTCTTTGAAAATTCTAAGAAAGACTGGAATGGCATTGGGAACGGGGGCGTTATCCGTTCCCCCTTCCTAGCAGCTGAGTGCCATACCATTTTTGCTGTTTCTAGATGCAGTATACCCCATGGTTGCTTAACAGAAAGCCAAGTCCCTTCAAATGATTGCTTTTTAAAAATAAAAAAAACATGTTACACTTACCTGCTCTGTGAAATGGTTTTGCAGTGTCTCAGAACCTGGGGTCCCCCCACCGGCATTCTCAGCTTGTTAGCTGTATAAAAGACACCTGTCCACAGAATCAAATCAGATTCCAAGCTCTCCACCATGGCCAAGACCAAAGCGCTGTCCAAGGATGTTAAGAGAGAAGATTGTAGACGTACAAAAGGCTGGAATGGGCTACAAGACCATCACCAAGCAGCTTGGTGAGCGGATGACAACAGTTGGTGCGATTATTTGCAAATAGAATAAACACAAAATAACTGTCAATCTCCCTCGGTCTGGGGCTCCATGCAAGAGCTCTCCTCATCATAATGAGAATGGTGAGGAATCTGCCCAGAACTACACAGGAAAATCTGGTCAATCTCAAAGCAACTGGGACCACAGTCACCAAGAAAACAATTGGTAACACACTACGTTGTGAAGGACTGAAATCCTGCAGCACCCACAAGGTCCCACTGCTCAAGAAAGCACATGTACAGGCCCGTCTGTAGTTTGCTAATGAACATTGAATGATTCAGAGGAGAACTGGGTGAAAGTGCTGTGGCCAGATGAGACCAAATCAAGCTCTTTGGCATCAACTCAACTCACCGTGTTTGGAAGAGGAAGAAGAATGTTGCTTAGGACCCCAAGAACACCATCCCCACTGTCAAACATGGAGGTGTTTTTCTGCTAAGGGGACAGGACAACTTCACTGCATCAAAGGGACGATGGACGAGGCCATGTACCATCAAATTTCGGGCGAGAACCTCCTTCCCTCAACCAGGGCATTAAAAATGGGTTGTGGGTGGGTATTCCAGCATGACAATGACCGAAAACACACGGCCAGGGCAACGAAGGAGTGGCTCAAGAAGATGCACATTAAGGTCCTGGAGTGGCCTAGCCAGTCTCCAGACCTTAATTCCATAGAAAATACGTGGAGGGAACTGAAGGTTCAAATTACCAAACGTCAGCCTTAAAAACCTTAATGACTTGGAGAGGATCTGCAAAGAGGAGTGGGACAAAATTCCTCCTGAGATGTGTGCAAACCTGGTGGCCAACTACAAGAAACGTCTGACCTCTGTGATTGCCAACAAGGGTTTCTCCACCAAGTACTAAATCATGTTTTGTGAGGGGGTCAAATACTTAATCAACTCATTAAAATGCTAATCAATTTGTAACTTTTTTGAAATGAGTTTTTTTCTGGATATTTTTGATTATTTTCTGTGTCTCACTGTTAAAATAAAACGACCATTAAAATGATAGACTGATCATCTCTTTGTCAGTGGGCAAACGTAAAAAATCAGCAGGGGATCAAAATACATTTTTTCCCCCTCACTGTGTGTGTGTGTGTATATATATATATATATATATATATATATATATATATATATCAGACATATACACATATACACACAAAAGTGAGTACACCCCTCAGATTTTTGTAAATATTTTATTAAATCTTTTCATGTGACAATACTGAAGAAATGACACTTTGCTACAATGTAAAGTAGTGAGTGTACAGATTGTATAACAGTGTAAATATGCTGTCCCCTCAAAATAACTCAACACACAGCCATTAATATGTCTAAACCGCTGGCAACAAAAGTGAGTATACCCCTAAGTGAAAATGTCCAAATTGGGCCCAAAGTGTCAATATTTTGTGTGGCCACCATTATTTTCCAGCACTGCCTTAACCCTCTTGGGCATGGAGTTCACCAGAGCTTCACAGGTTGCCACTGGAGTCCTCTTCCACTTCTCCATGACGACATCACAGAACCTTGCGCTCCTCCACCTTCCATTTGAGGATGCCCCACAGATGCTCAATAGGGTTTAGGTCTGGAGACAAGCTTAACACTCAGCTTCTTTAGCAAGGCAGTGGTCATCTTGGAGGTGTGTTTGGGGTCGTTATGATGAATTACTGCCCTGCGGCCCAGTCTGCAAAGGGAGGGGATTATGCTCTACTTCTGTCACAGTACATGTTGGCATTCATGGTTCCCTCAATAAATTGTAGCTCCCCAGTGCCGGCAGCACTCATGCCGCCCCAGACCATGACACTACCACCATGCTTGACTGTAGGCGAGACACACTTTTTGTCTTTGTACTCCTCACCTGGTTGCTGCGACAAACACTTGACACCATCTGATACAAATAATTTTATCTTGGTCTCATCAGACCACAGGACATGCTACCAATAATCCATGTCCTTAATCTGCTTGTCTTCAGTAAACTGTTTGCGGGCTTTCTTGTGCATCAATTCAAATATTCTTTATTTCTTTTATATAAACATTCCCATACATACAATAGTTTCCTTCCATATGCGGCATTATAAATATATCAGTTAACCACAAGCAGTAATACAAAAATAAAAAATCTATTCTCCCTTTCCCCAACCCACCCCCACCCCTGCCCTCCCATTCATACTTCCACTTCCTCTCTCCTCTCACTTATTCCTCTCTCTCACCCTCATCCTCCCACCCCATACTCTCTACCATGCTTCCACTTCTACCCATTTTTTCCATATATTTTGGAATTTCTTTCTATTTCCCCTCTTATTATTTATAAATTCTTTTTTTTCTAATGGTGTTATCTATTACCCTCCTCCATTCTGTCTCTGTTGGGAGGTCCTTTGCTTGCCACTTTTGCGCAATAAGTTGGAACAAGCACCCTTTCGTCCAACAGGCCCAATACACATAGCTTGGCCTCCGATTGTAAAGATGTCCCAAATACAAGATTTATCCTGTCTATTATCTCTTTCCAATACCAATACAATTTGGGGCACCTCCAAACCATGTGTATCAGGTCTCCCTCATCATTTCCACATCTCTGGCACTTCACATCCGGTCTCCTACCAACCTGAAACATTCTTTTGGGTGTGTACTATGCTCTATGTATTATGTTCAATTAGTTTTTATTGTTTTGACATAGAATCAAGTAAACACAAAAGAAAAAGACAAGGACCAGGAGCCTGACAAAAGGCAACCTGGTCTGGAAAGCATGAAGTAAACACATAAAACATCTTGCACACGGTAATGTGCAAATAACAGTCATCTTGTGGGAACATTTTTATGACACAATGAGGCTTACATAGTGCTATCGTGCATCTAAAGTCTACTTCGTTCGACCTGGACGCCCCTGTGGGAACCTGCTGCGTCCCTGGTCCGAAGAAGTTGGTGGGAAATGAAGTGTCCATAATTATTAACAGCACCATTACAACTATAAATTTTAAAGTCTCACAGGTAATAGGAGTATATTCATGAAGAGAACCGAATGCACATAAAAAAAACTTGGTGTGGCCTTATAGGACTGGCCCCAGAAAGAAATAAGGAAAGATAAAGGTAGAAAGGGGGATCTAGCACGTAAGCGGGGGGGGGGGGGTATAAGCGGGGGGGGTATGCTGAAGAGGGAAGGGTAGAAAGGGTGGGGGGTAGAGAGACAGTGAGCTGCGGTCCATTGGGGGTGAATCAAACTATGACGAGGAGCATAAAAGTGCACGGTTAGTTAGACTCTCAGGGAGCGGTCGCTGGCGGAAGCTTGTCCCTTAGTTTATCCAAAGTAGAGTAATGCCTCTATATACTCCAGATAAAAGGAGAATTTTGCAAGTCTGTCAAGAGACTCGGCAAGCCTCTCCTCCATTAGCATACTAGTATTCATCTCACTCACCCATTCCACAATAGATGGAGGGGAGGTGGTTTTCCAGTGTCTAGCGATGAGTTGCGTGCCGCGCTTAAGGAAGAATTTAAGGAGATTGTGTTTTTGGAATTTGATAGTGTCCGGTAAAATGGAGGAGGAGGGCAACAAAAGGGGAGGGCTTGAGAGGTTTATCATAAATTTCAGAATAAATTTGGAAAATTTGTGTCCAGAATGGGCGGATAACATCACATTCCCACCAGACGTGGCTGTAAGTACCTTTTGCTGAGTTACATCTCCAACAGGTGTCCGCAGCTGAAGAAACATGATCCTGAGGGTGGTCGGCACTCGATACCACCTGGATATCACCTTGTAGTTTTTTTCTTGGGTGTAGCTCGAAATAGATGATTTGTGGGTAAAGAGAAAGGCTTTACCCCATTCCGCCTCAGTGATATCTCTCTCGAGTGCCTCTGACCAAACTTTAGTAAATTTAAGCAAGGAATCGTGGGTATGGTCTAGGATCATTTTGTAGATCATGGAAAGGGTATGGCAGGGGGTTTCTGGGAGTGTGCATAATTGTTCAAAACTGGTCAGGGTCCTGTGGATCTGTTTGGAGTCGTGGAGTTTTTTGCAATAGAATGTCAGGTGTATGCGAGCAAGCCAAGTCACGTGGAGGGTATGTAGAGTCGCGGTTCGCCTCGAAGGTACCAAGAGCGGTGTTAAATTGTCGTGCCGTAAGCCAGGTAGCTCTGTCGTAGTCATCTAGTGTGTGGATTGACCTGCTCTCCGGGATGGTGAGTGGGCTCGGTTCAGTGGATAGAGCATAGGTCCTCCTTCTGCGGTCCCAAGTTATCAGAGCGTCTCTAGTGAGGGGAGACAATGTGGAGAGAGATCTATGAGTCTGTATTTCTTTTCCCCATAGGAGAGCACGAAGGTCTATCGCAGAAAGGTCTTGTTCCACTAGGGTGGCTGCTTTGACTAGAGGGCAGGGGAACCACTCCAGGATCCGGGAGATCACTGCCGAGGAATGATAAAGCTCAAAGTCCGGAAGACTCATTCCGCCTTTGGCGACGGCATTATGCTCTATGTATTAAGTATAGTTGGGATACCATTTAAGAGGGGGAGAGTGAGACTCTAGGACCTGCTTCTAATATCCTCTTCCATTGTTCATGTGTTAATGGACCTACATCTCTCCCATTTTTTCCTATTCTTACTGTCAGATCCCTTTTCCTGATCCGCCTCGCTTATGCACCTATACATCCCCGAGATTAGTAAACGCGGATACATCTAGCGGGATAATCTACGAAGCTGGGGGGCATATCGTTCCATACTGGTATCTCCTGTCCAAATTACACGTTCAGGGCATGCCTGATTTGCAGGTACCTATAAAAAGATTTATTGGGGACTGAGTGTTCCTCCCTTATCTCCTGAAATGATTTTATTCTCCCCGTCTTAAAGAGCTGTATCAGGAGGTGTACACCACACCTATCCCATTCCTCAATTTTTCCCATGATTTTAAGTTCTTTTAGATTACTATTATCCCATATGGGGGAGAATTCAGAGAATCCTTTATACCCCAACATCTCCTTGACAGTTTCCCAACATTTTACCAGCAGTTGTACGGTGGGGCCCCTGGAGCAAAAAGAATCCGCCTCCACTGCCTCTACTTCTGTGTCATGGCTAGTGTCATTCAATAATAAACTTCTCCCAAACTCCCTGCCCGCCGATAAATTACTTCCTCGCATATATTGCATTTGTGCAGCTAAAAAATACCATCTTGGGTTGGGAAGTGCCAAGCCCCCCTTCTCTCTAGGTTGTTGTAGGGTTCGAAGGCGGATCCTTGCCGATCCATTTCTCCATATCAACTCCCTAAACACACTATCCAATTTTTTGAACCAATATTTTGGAATCCATACTGGGGAATTGTGTAGGACATATAGGATCTGTGGCATCCACACCATTTTAACCAAGTTGCAGCGTCCAGTCACCGAGAGTGAGAGCCTGTTCCAGACTCGGCCCTTGTGTTTTAATTTTGTCATTAATGGTACTAGATTTCCGGCTATATATTGCCCTGGATCTCTTGTTACGTTTATTCCCAGGTACCTCATCTGGCTTACAACTTTAACTTGGATTATCTGCTGTAATAATGGGTCTATTGGTAAAAGTGCAGATTTTTCCCAATTAATCCTCAGCCCTGAGAACTTAGGTGAACCTCAGGCCAAACTGGAACTCTGCCAGTACCCTCCATAAGAAATACCACTCAAGGCTATCAAACGCCTTGGTTGCGTCTAAGGACAAAATTGCTCTTGTCCCTCCTTTTTCTATTGGCAACTGGATGTTTAGATATGTTCTTCTTATATTAATACGTGTGGATCTGTCTGGAATGAAACCAGTCTGGTCCGGATGCACCAATTTTGCAACTATTTTGTTCAGTCGTGTTGCCAATACTTTGGCTAGTATCTTCACGTTCGAACACAAAAGAGATATTGGCCTATATGATGCTGTCTCAATCTGATCCTTCCCCTCCTTCAGGAGTACTATGATAGTTGCCTAAGTCATAGACGGTGGCAACTTCCCTTCTTCAGCTGCCCAGTTAAATACCTCCAGAAGTTTTGGAAGCAGCAGCTCACTGTAGGTCTTATAGATTTCTGTTGGCAGACCATCAGGTCCTGGGGCCTTTTGGTTCGCCATATCTGCTGTTGCCTTTCGTAATTCTTCCAGCGTCAGTGGTGCCTCCAGTCCCTCCCTATCTTCCCTTGACAGCGGAGGTATCTGTAGTCCTTCAAAAAAGGTTCCCATTTCTTCCTCTACATTTTCCGATGATGTACTACTATACAGATTTTGGTAATAGTTTTTAAAAACCTCTATTTCAGTGGTTCCTCTCCTAATCTCCCCCTCCTCATCACATATAGCCGAAATGACAGAGGAGGGAGTGTTGGCCCTAGCAATTAGGGACAGTATTCTCCCCACTCTCTCTCCCTCCCCAAAGAAACTCTGTTTTTGAAATAACCTTTTATTTTCTGCTTTTTTTTAATGGTAGGTCTTTGTATCCTTCCTGGCTGGCTTTCCAGCCATTCGTGTTTCTCTATAGTTGGATTTTCTACATATTTTACTTCAGCCTCTCTCACCTTTTCCCTTGCTGTGACCTCCTTAGCTTGTGTTTGTTTTTTAATAAGTGAGATTTTTTGTATTAGAACTCCCCGAAGGAAAGCCTTCAGGGTGTCCCAAATAACTCCTTTCGGTGCTGTTCCTTCATTTAGGCCTCGTACACACGGCCGAGATTCTCGTTGAAAAAAAACATGTCGTTTTTTTCGACGAGATTCTTGGACAAGAAACTTGTCCCGGCCGAGTGTACACACGCTCGTTTCAAAGAACCCGCGGTTCTTTGAAAGGAGTGTACGCGGTGACGTCATCGACTACGTCGAGCATGCGCTCGTCACATTCGATGCCGTCGCCGCCATCTTGGTATACCCTACGTATGCCTAGGAAGCTACCGCGCATGCGTCGAATTCATTTCGAACATGCGCGGGCTTCCGGGCGGACAGGTAAGTGTACACACACTCACTTTTCTCGTCGAGAAACATGCCGAGGAGAATCTCGATGAGAAAATAGAGAGCAGGTTCTCTATTTTCTCGTCGAGGTTTCTTGTCGGTTTTCTCGACGAGAAACCCGCTAGCAGCGTACACACGACCGATTTACTCAGCAAGACCTCTCTGCCAGCAAGTTTCTTGCTGGTTCTTGCCGAGAAAATCGGTCGTGTGTACGAGGCCTCAGAGTTATAAATTCTTTCAAACTAGCGCATATTCCCCCCACATCTTTAATTACTTCCAACCAGAATGGGTTTACCTTCCAATCCCCCTTACTAAAATTTCTGCTTGTGTTTATTTCAAAAATCACTGATGAATGATCTGAGATGCTTCTCGGTTCATATTTCACCTCCCCCATCTCACTCAGGGCACCCTCACTACAGAGTATCAGATCTATCCTGGACAAGGTCGCATGTGTCTTTAAGTGGCAGGAGAACTGCTTTTCCTCCAGATGTCTCTCCCTCCACACGTCCACCAGCCCCATCTCTCCACAGAATTGGAAGAGGGGGCTGCCAGACGTGCCGCCGGGGGAGACCCCGGACGGAAACGTATCTAGCTTTTTATTCATGGTCATATTAAAGTCTCCCGCCACTATTACCGGCACCCCCTCCTTGTCCATGGTAAATTCCATTAACTCCTCCAATATTTGCATACTAAACGGTGGGGGGGGGGGGATGTAAACATTAGCCAGCACATATTCTCTCATCTGACAGAAAAGGAATATGTACCGCCCTTTTTCATCCACCTTGCTCTGCCTGCAGGAGAACACCATTCCGAAATCAATCAACACATTCAAACCCCTTGAATACGAGGTGTGAGTGGCATGATATTGTACTTGATATTTTCTATGTTTTAGTGTATTAAGTTTCCTTTTCCAGGTGTGTCTCCCGCAGACACAGTATCCCAATATTACCCATTAGTGCCATTGAACAAATTGTCCGTCTTTTGGCTGGATCTCTTAGCCCCCGAACATTCCAGGAGCACACCCTAATCCTTCTAATCTGGTTTGGGGGCCCCCTTTTATCCTGTTTATTAACTATCATTATCCAAGTTTTTCAGTGTACTTCCCATTTTGTGATTCTATGCCTCAAAAGTGTTTTCCTCTTAATCTTTATGTTTTTACTTTCCTTCAAAAAAATCATATTTTAGTGGATTCACCCATTCCTATGTCCCACTCACACATTCCCCCCTCCCCTATACCCTTCCCCTGCCCTCCTTTGGGCCTATATTGAGGACTTCTAAAATGACCGTATCTTTCCTTTGAAGTGCTTGGTGTTACTTTATACTTCAATGTGTTTCCCCAAATTATCCGTTCCATCTATGTATATTTGCATACATTCTTATCTCCCATGCCTTTGTTGTTTACTATCAAAAAAACAAAAACACACTTGTATTGACCATATTGCAACACCTCCCCCCTCCCCCGTGTCTTAGCCGTCCAAAAAAAAAAAAAAAAGAAAGAAAAAAAAAAAAAAAGGATGTGGGGAGACGGGGGGTTATGGGAACTGAAGCCTTTGTCCTTTACCTTCCCCCTTTATCCTATTCCCCCTCCCCCGTATCCTTCCCATCCAACTATAATGTCACTTCAACCGGTGTATTGAAAAAGATATGTTCCCTCATGTCTGTTATCCGTAGACGCGCTGGATAAAACATTGCATATTTGAGTTTATTATGCTACAGCCTACGTTTACAGTCCGCAAATTTTGCCCTTGGTCTCTGTAGTTCGGGGGAAAAGTCTGGGTAGATTGAGATTCTTGCACCATTATATTGTATCTCTTTCATCTCTCTTGCCCTACGAAGAATGTTATTTTGTCCCTGAAATGGAGCAGTTTGATGAGGACAGGCCTTGGCTGGCTTCCAGGGGCAGGGATCCTTGATGGGACTCTATGAGCCCGTTCAATTGCAAAAAATTTTGATAGTCTTTACCAACCATTTCTCCAATCCAGTCTTCCATAAATTCTGTGGGATTATTACCTTCACTTTTTTCGGGGAGACCTAGTACCCTGATGTTTTTCCTACGTAATCTATTCTCCATGTCATCCATCTTATGGACACACATAGTCAACTGTTCTCGCATTACTTTTATCTCATTTTTCAATGGATCAACATCATCTTCAACCTGGCTAAGTCTCCCTTCTAGGGCAGATGTCCATTTCCCAATCCCCTACACGTCTTGTTTAAGCACGGTCATGTCCTCTTTTATATCTTTTAAATTGACCAAATATTTCAATAATGAAGACTTACAGTTGTTGACTGCTTGGAGGATCTCTCTCATGGATGGTTCGTTCCCTTTCGCCATTTCTGCGGTTGACTCCATATTTCCTGTGTTTTTTCTATGGCCCCCATTTTTTTTCCTTGGCTGCGTTTGATGACGTCTCTATTGCTAGTGCCTGTCCCTGGCTTCTCCTCTGGGTATTAGGTTGTTACACCCCCTGTACTTTCTTGGGCGTCTGTCCTGCCGTATAGCCCGGCGTATGCGTAAATTTCTCCAGTTTAGCCGCGGCCTGCCTTCGTTCCTCGTACTGGCTGTATCTGCCCCCGACACCTGCCCCGGTTTCCTCATGAGAGGCAGCTTCCTCTCCTCTTTTCCTTGTCATCACCGACAAAGAAACCGGCATTTTCAGCTGATTACTACTGGTTATGGGGCTGTAGGGCTATCTTGTCCCCTTCTCACTCCCTCCGTGGGCTCCGGATACCCCCTACACCTTCCTATACTCAGCAGGTATTCAGAACAAAAGAAAAGGAAGGGGGGTATAACCCTAAGTATATCTCACCCCTCCTGGGGCAGAGACCTTCAATAGCACTGTTCAAGAGCCCCCACCTCACAGGTCTCCTCCAACAAGTAGGTGAATAGGTAGACGTCCAGACAGGAGGGAGCCGAGCAATGTATCTTTGTGCAGCTGCAATCTCAGGTCCTCCCAGCCATTAACAAGCCGCAATATCACATGTATAATACGGTGTGCAGGAGAGTCCAATTTGGACAGCGTCATCTGAGCCTACTGTTTCATGAACCTAACACTGTATTACAGCGACTCGGCAGCACACAACTTAATGACTTGACACCAGGGCGGCTTTGTGGCTCTGCAGTTCTACAGCTTGGCGGCTCTATAATCTGCTGGGTCAGTGGCTCATTCGTTCAGTTACAGGGCCTTCTCACTTTCTCCATTCAGGCAGATTCTGGACGATGGTCAGCATGGGAGCAGGCGTGAGGTCCGTGCTGCTTTGGCCTCTCGCCTCTACATCCGGTCACACCCCCGGGGTGCTACCGTGCATCATCTTTAGAAGAGGCTTCCTTCTGGGAAGACAGCCATGCAGACGAATTTGATGCAGAGCGCGGCGTATGGTCTGAGCACTGACAGACTGTCCCCCCCCTCCCTTCCTTCCAACCTCTGCAGCAATGCTGGCAGCACCCCATGTCTGTCTATTTCCCAAAGACAACTGGATACGACGCTGAGCACGTGCACTCAACTTCTTTGGTCGACCACCATGGCAAGGCATGTTCCGAGTGGAACCTGTCCTGTTAAATCGCTGTATGGTCTTGGCCACCGTGCTGCAACTCCGTTTCAGGGTCTTGGCAATCTTCTTATAGCCTAGGCCATCTTTATGTGGAGCAACAATTATTTTTTTCAGATCCTCAGAGTTCTTTGCCATGGAGATGCCATATTGAACTTCCAGTGACCAGTATAAGAGTGATAACACCAAATTTAAAGACACTAGAAACCTTGTAACACCAACGAGTCACATAACACCGGGGAGGGGAAAATGGCCAATTTGGACATTTTCACATTTAGGGGTGTACTCACTTTTGTTGCCAGCGGTTTAGACATTAATGGCTGTGTGTTGTTATTTTGAGGTGACCGCAAATTACACTGTTATACAAGCTGTACACTCACTACTTTACATTGTAGCAAAGTGTAATTTCTTCAGTGTTGTCACATGAAAAGTTATAATACAATATTTACAAAAATGTGATGATGTACTCACTTTTGTGAATATATCTATTAAAAAAAAAAAATTTACTTTCTGCTGTAAAACATATCCAATAAAAAAAACAAAAAAACAAAAATCGTATTTCTTCATACATATAGGCTAATATGTATTCTGCTACATATTTTTGGTATAAAATAAATAAATCCCAATAAGCGTATATTCATTGGTTTACGTAAATGTTATAGCGTCTAAAAATTGTTACATACACTGGAACTCTTAATTTTTTTAAATTATTTATACTAGTCATGGCGGCGATCAGCAACTTATAGCAGGAATCTGATAGTATGGCGGGCATTTTGACACTTTGTGGGGACTAGTGACACTAATACAGTGATCGGTGCCAAAAATGTACGCGTCACTGTACTAATGACACTGGATGGAAAAAAGGGGTTAAACATCTAGGGCAATCAAAGAGTTTAATGTTGCCTAACTAGTGTTTGTGTGTACTGTGAGGTGCTTCTCACTATTGGATGTGCTGTTTCTCATTTCCAGCTTTGCAGGGAAACAAAAAGCTGGCACATGCCTGCTGACAGGACAGAGTTCTGTATTGTTTACATATCCTCCTCACCGATCAACGGGTGCCGGCCATCTTCCATTGACTAAATACAGCATAGCTGGCATGCCCCCTACCCGGAAGAGCATAATCACGTGTGTGTGCGCGCGCGCGCACACACACACACACACACACACACACACACACACACGATTCTGCGCAGCCAGACGGCGCTGTAGCAGTGAAGCTACAGTATGCGTCAGGGCAAGTGGCTAAAAAGATGTTTTGACATGGAGATGGGACTTACTCTATGCACCAAATGCGAGTTGCCAATTGTCTTTGCTTAATAACTTTTATTCATACTACTGCACATATTCTAGCGCTTTCTGCTGTCCCGTTCTTTCTCCAGAGATTACTTCAAGCTCATGAGGAGCAGTCTTGGAAGTGTGCTACTTATTATTTATGGACTGCTACACAAAGGACTTGTATGTTTTTGCTGCTTAAACCATTTGGCTGTGCTTTACGTTTTTTTCCTTTTTTGTATGGGTAGGCAACTCCACAGCGCATTTGGTTTTATGTTCTGCAATAATTTCTGTCTTTTAAATGTGCCTGGAGTTCAGTTTAAAGTGATTGTATAGACTTTTTAAAATAAAAAGCATGTTATGAATGTTAAAATATATGATGCGCTTACACCAACCTATTGTTTGTGCACAGTGAACTAATTTAACGTGCTTAATACAATGTGCTAAAAACACAATATGCTCAGTGCTAATATAATCAACTTAAACAGTGATAATATGCAGTGCTTATAAAGAAAAAACAGCATAAATGGATTCCAATGTGGTGGACACGACAGTCCTGCTCACAACTCCTTGCTTCCACTATGCAAACTGTAACCTCAGATGATTCATCCAAGCAATCACAAAACACTGCTGAACAATTCACACTGAACTCATAATAAAAAGGTCCGCCAGTCTCCCTGGCCACCCATGGCGAGACCGCTTCAAAACAAGGCTCCCCTTCTCTAGATCACTCGGGGTTCCAAAGATGTCATCATATAAGGGATACAAAGAAAAGAGATCATTGCGCAATAATCACTACACCATCAGCTTCAAAACAGCTGTGGCTGCACTCACATAACCCTGGATAATCAGTGCTCAAGCTCAGCTCAGTTTGATGTAATCCTCAGGCTGTTGGCAGCGTCACTAGGCTCCTCCACCTACGCGTTACGTCATCGGCACTTGACTTATTCATGGGTAAGCATGATGACATCTTTGGAACCCCGAGTGATCTAGAGAAGGGGAGCCTTGTTTTGAAGCGGTCTCGCCGCGGGTGGCCAGGGAGACTGGCGGACCTTTTACAGTTCGCATAGTGGAAGCAAGGAGTTGTGAGCAGGACTGTCGTGTCCACCACATTGGAATCCATTTATGCTGTTTTTCTTTATAAGCACTGCATATGATCACTGTTTAAGTTGATTATATTAGCACTGAGCATATTGTGTTTTTAGCACATTGTATTAAGCACGTTAAATTAGTTCACTGTGCACAAACAATAGGTTGGTGTAAGCGCATCATATATTTTAACATTTATTCACTTGAGGGCACAGATTCTCTTTTTATGTTTGCAGCTAGCACCATTTAGGTATCTTTGGTTTGTGGTTTACACTATTTACATATTAGCGCTGTAGTAATTTTTATTTATTAACAAGCATGTTATACTTACCTGCTCTTTGCAGTTGGTTTTGCACAGAGCAGCCCTGATCCTCCTCTTCTTGGGTCCCCCCATCGGTGCTCCTGGCCCCTCCCTCCTGCCAGGTGCCCCCACAGCAAGCAGCTTGCAATGGGGGGACCCAAGCTGGCAAGCTCTCGACTCCTGACTGTGTTCTTTCACACACGGAGCTGCGGTTGAGCACCACCCCCTCCCGATTGGCTTTTGGCAGCAGCGGGAGCCAATGAGCCAATCAGGAGTGCAAGGCTCTCGTGGTCATCATTGGATTGAGAGGGGGCTCAGGTAAGTATTAGGGGCGCTGTAGGGGGAGCAGCACACAGGTTTTTTTACCTTCATGCATAGAATACATGAAGGTAAAAAAAAAAAAAACTTGTGCCTTTACAACCACTTTAAAATTAGACAAAAGTAAACCAGACAAAAGTAAAAGGAGAATAGGCAAAAAAAAAAAAAAGGAAAGAGAAGTAATAGCAGAAAAGGAAAGCAGACAAAAAAAAGGGGAAAATGATTGATAGATTTACATACATGAAACATGTATATTTTGTAAACGCTTGAATAAAAGTGAATCCAGCAATTATAACCAAGTTTAGTAAAATTATTTATAGAATTGGCAAAATTATCAGCAGGATTCCAAATGAACAGAGCCGTGCTTTGATCCGAGACAGTTTATGAAGATTTTATGTACACAATTCTGAAAAATGCCAATGTATCTGTTCACCAGTGTCTGGGGTACAGCTGGTGCTTTGGTTTGCACAAATGAGAACAGTTATTTGTGTAATAAAAAAATACTATGTTGGCCGTGTTCCTGTCTAATGTACAACTGTTGGTAAACAGCACCAGGGCCGAATGTGCATTTTTTCCCCCCCCATTACTGCTTCATATTGGAAGAATAAAGAGCATTTATTCTAAGGACATACAAACCCCACTCTGTACTGTGCTACACCAGCTGGGGTTAGCATTGAGATTTGATAAACATTAGAGGCACACACAATTCTGTCCAAAGGAGGAGTCCAAAGCCAGGAGACAGCTGCAGATTAAGCCTTGTTCAAGTGCTTATTGGCTTCCCACTGACTTCTATTCAGTTCATAGTTGCTGGCTGGGAGAGATCTAGTTAAAACCTTGCTCAAGAAGCTAATCTTTCTAGTTTAGCTTGTAATGATTTGAAGTTCCCAATTCGTATCTGTACTGCAGGGGTCGGGTCCATGGACTGGAGCTCAACTAGATAGCAGGCAATGGCATCCAGGCAAACGGTGTTAAACCTCCGTCTAAAGAAGAGACAAAATACATTGAGTTATAAAACATATCAATACAGTAATAAAATTGTACTTTGGTTTAACCTCTTGCTGCCTGCAACCTTAATATTAAACATCTGACTGAATTCTTATAGTCAATGGTGACAAAGGGCATTCAGAGACAGCCAGGATTGAAAGCCATTAACCACACATATTGTCACTTGGTGGGTCCCATATACAGTCAGGTCCATAAATATTGGGCCATCGACACAATTCTAATCTTTTTGGCTCTATACACCACCACAATGGATTTGAAATGAAACTAACAAGATGTGCATTAACTGCAGACTTTCGACTTTAATTTGAGGGTATTTACATCCAAATCAGGTAAACGGTGTAGGAATTACAACAGTTTGTATATGTGCCTCCCACTTTTTAAGGGACCAAAAGTAATGGAACAATTGGCTGCTCAGCTGTTCCATGGCCAGGTGTGTGTTATTCCCTCATTATGCCATTTACAAGGAGCAGATAAAAGGTCCAGCGTTCATTTCAAGTGTGCCATTTGCATTTGGAATCTGTTGCTGTCAACTCTCAATATGAGATCCAAAGAGCTGTCGCCATCAGTGAAGCAAGCCATCATTAGGCTGAAAAAACAAAACAAACCCATCAAAGAGATAGCAAAAACATTAGGTGTGGCCAAATCAACGGTTTGGAACATCCTTAAAAAGAAAGAACGCACCGGTGAGCTCAGTAACACCAAAAGACCCGGAAGACCAAGGAAAACAACTGTGGTGGAAGAATTCTTTCCCTGGTGAAGAAAAACACCCTTCACAACAGTTGGCCAGATCAAGAACACTCTCCAGGAGGTAGGTGTATGTGTGTCAAAGTCAACAATCAAGAGAAGACTTCACCAGAGTGAATACAGAGGGTTTACCACAAGATGTAAACCATTGGTGAGCCTCAAAAACAGGAAGGCCAGATTAGAGTTTGCCAAACAATCTAAAAAAGCCTTCACAGTTCTGGAACAACACCCTATGGACAGAGGAGACCGAGATCAACTTGTACCAGAGTGATGGGAAGAGAAGAGTATGGAGAAGGAAAGGAACTGCTCATGATTCAAAGCATACCACCTCATCAGTGAAGCATGGTGGTGGTAGTGTCATGGCGTGGGCATGTATGGCTGCCAATGGAACTGGTTCTCTTGTATTTATTGATGATGTGACTGCTGACAAAAGCAGCAGGATGAATTCTGAAGTGTTTCGGGCAATATTATTATCTGCTCATATTCAGCCAAATGCTTCAGAACTCATTGGACGGCGATTCACAGTGCAGATGGATAATGACCCGAAGCATACTGCGAAAGCAACCAAAGAGTTTTTTAAGGGAAGGAAGTGGAATGTTATGCAATGGCCAAGTCAATCCCCTGACCTGAATCCGATTGAGCATGCATTTCACTTGCTGAAGACAAAACTGAAGGGAAAATGCCCCAACAACAAGCAGGAACTGAAGACAGTTGCAGTAGAGGCCTGGCAGAGCATCACCAGGGATGAAACCCGGCGTGTGGTGATGTCTATGCGTTCCAGACTTCAGGCTGTAATTGACTGCAAAGGATTTGCAACCAAGTATTAAAAAGTGAAAGTTTGATTTATGATTGTTAATCTGTCCCATTACTTTTGGTCCCTTAAAAAGTGGGAGGCACATATACAAACTGTTGTAATTCCTACACTGTTCACCTGATTTGGATGTAAATACCCTCAAATTAAAGCTGAAAGTCTGCAGTTAAAGCACATTTTGTTCGTTTCCTTTCAAATCCATTGTGGTGGTGTATAGAGCCAAAAAGATTAGAATTGTGTCAATGTCCCAATATTTATGGACCTGACTGTATAATACATTAAAGTATGTGTGGATGCTGGCTCTCAATCTGTCAATGACAACTCCGAGCTCCACTGGACAATTTTTTTTTTTTTAACTGAAATATTTTTAAAAAAATGTATTTATTTATTTTAAAGCTAAGGGTTCACATAACAAGCATTTCAGCTTGCAGATGTAGCTTAACCACTTGCTCCCCGGAAGACTTGACCCCCTTCATGACCAGGCTGCCGCCCTGTAGCAGTAAAAGTGCTATAGGGCAGCCAGAAAGTAGTTAAAAGACACCATCGTTCATCTGTTTATTACTACAATTGTCAGATATAAATTACAGTATAGTGTGTGTGTGCGCGCGCTTAGGATTCCAAAATTCACCTATAGTGTTAATTTCTTTCTCGTACATCACGGGACACAGAGCGACATAGTCATTACTAATGGGTTATATAGATACCGTCAGGTGCTGGCACTGGCAACTTCCAAAACCGGAAGTACCCTCCCCTATATAAGCCCCTCCCATCCGGGAGCACCTCAGTTTTTTGCCAGTGTCTAAGGTGTTGGCCAAGAAGAAACATGTGTTTTTCACTGAGCTTGCGTACAGGTTCTTTTGGGCCTCAGTAAGCTATTCCGGATCCGACCAAAAAAGCTTCATAGCTAAACGGTCGGTACCCGGGCCTTGCAGAGAAGAGCAAGGTTTTGCCTGTAATGCTTCTCTTAGGAGAGCTGGACCCTGGGATCCAGAGCTCTGGTCATACCCACGACCAAGATGTTTTCTGTGCAGGGTGCTATACAGGTCCAGGGGAGTGGAATCCTTGGGAACCCGGTCCCCTGAAGGTTTGATTACAATGCCTGCCGTGATAGGTGAAGTTTGGGCTTTTGTGGACCAAACAAAGTCCTGCGGCGGGGAACAGGTAAGTGGGGGCCCCCAGGAACTTGGTTCTATTGGGGGACCCCCAAGCCTAATTTGTCTTTCTGTCTGTTACCTAACGGTATTCCCGCTAATATTCTGTGTATGCCTGTTACTACTGAGAAAATGTAAAAATTTTAATAGTAGGCAAGAAAAAAAAAAAAAAAAAAAAGTAAGACCGCGGTACCTGTGTTAGACACTAGAGGCCGCTATGGTTCTTTTTCTAATGTGGATTTTTTTCTTCCAGAATCAAATCCAGGCAGTTGGTATGTTCTCTGCTGGGAAGCTGTCTCCTCTGCCCTGTTGCTGCGCTCATCCATCCCCGGGCCCTGCGGCAAAGGGACCCTGGCTCCCATCTAGCTCCTTGTTGTTTTCAAAAAAGGCGCCGAAGGCGCACGTGCCCGCGCCTCTATTCATAGAGGCGATCTGGAAAAAGGGGCGGAGCGGGTGGATGACGCTCAGGTGTGCGCCGCGGCGCTACTGCGCATGTGCGGGCGTCCAGCGTGTTTTGAAGCACATTATAGCTGGCTGTTGAAGTGCACAGACAGAGCTAGCAACAATATAAAGGCACATAGAGGCGGTTGATGCAGGCATCCCCTAGAAAGGCACTTTAGTAGACACCAACTGTGATATAGCAGCAATTGTGCTAGACTATTCTCAGTAAAAGTGGTGTATTACGGCTGGAATACCTCAGCTTTAGGCTTAGGAATATGCCGTCCAGAAGCTCCGGAACTGAATCTTCCAGGAAGCGAAGGGGGTCTCATCGGGCTCTGAGGATCTTGGGCATACTTCTGCTGCACCAGTCTCCCCTGAAGTTCAGAGGTAAGTGACCGTAGAGACCCCGCAGGGGTACTTGGTACTGTGGCTGTCCTCAGTTCATCTGCTCCTGTGTATGTAACAGAGGAGGTTTTTTCCTCAGCTCTGGGAGGATTAGAGAGAGATTGTCAACATTGATCGCTGCCTCCCTGTCAGGGAAAGCACGCCGATCTCCATCTCCTCCTTCAAAGTGCCTGTTAGCAGAGCAACAGTCCCATACAGGGATCGACCTGCCTGAAGGGGATCAGGATAAGGTTGATTCTGTTACAGAGGAGTCAACAGTGGGGGAACCTTTTCTCAGCATCTCAAGCTGAAAGATTATGGGTTCAGTCTCTGACTAACCTGGTCCAATCAGCATTTAAAAATGCACCTTGCGGAACCATCAACCACTAATGTATCCTCGTTGGGGTCGCTAGAAGCCCCCAGACTGTCTGTTCTTTTCCACTTCACCCTTTACTGAAAGGGCTTATTTACCAGGATTGGGAACGTCCTGAGAAAATATTTATTCCCCCAAGAGATTTCCGGTGGTCTATCCCATGGAGGATAAGTTCATCAAAAAAAAATAAAAAATGGAAGGTCCCTACAGTGGACGCAGCCATCTCTTGTATGTATAAATCACTGACATGTCCAGTGGATAATGTCCAAATGTTCAAGAACCCAATAGATAAAAGATTGGAGTCCTTATGAAAGTCTGCTTCTTTCTACAGCAAGCTTGGTGACACAACCAGCAGTAGCAGCTATTGGGGTCTGCTAAGCAGTGAAGGATCAGTTGAAACAGGTCTTGAGGGACTTGACAGATCAGCAGGCTTTGCCCTAGCTGATCTACCTAGAGCCTTAGGCTTTGCGGTTGACGCCATAAGGATTCAGTCCATCAGGCCTCCCGCCTTACGCTGTCTATAGTACATATGCGTAGGCTTCTATGGCTCAAAAACTGGTCTGCTGAAGCTCCCTGTAAAGAATGGCTGGTTAGCGTCCCATTTCATGGTGAACGCTTATTCAGGGAAAACCTGGAAAAATATATCCAGAAAATTTCCAGCGGTAAAAATACGCTCTTGCCGGTTAAAAACAGAGTTAGAGGTCCCTCTTTAAGAGGCCTGCTTCTCCAGTCCCTGGGGCATCGGCTGTGTAACAGTTCCGACGGCCTCCTCGGTCAATTCCCGGGGGTAAAAAACAGGGACAATAGCAGGGTAATGAGAAACCCTGGGTCAGGGGAGGTACAAAACCTCCCCCAAAGTTAAATTCATTGAAGGGTTGCCCCCACGCAGTCGGGTGGGGGGAGGACTCCAGTTGTTCGCAAGAGACCTGGCGGGACACGATCAAGACAGATAGGTGCTCTCTGCAGTATGTTTGGGATACAGTTTGGAGTTAAAAGACTCTCCTCCTTCCCATTTTTGAGGTCAAACGTGCCAAGGGATCCCCGGAAGATAGAGTCCCTCTTGTTGGCACTAGAACAACTATTGCTCCAAGGAGTAATTATGGAGGTTCCCCTGTAAGAATGAGGGTTTGGGTTTTACTCAAACCTCTTTACAGTCCCGAAGCAAACGCAGACGGGAGGCCCATATTAATTCTAAAAAGGGCTATACAAATTCCTGTATATCAGGACTTTCCGATGGAGTCGATCCGATCGGTGGCCACTGCCCTACAAGGGGAGGATTGGTTAGCCGCGATCGACATCAAAGATGCTTATTTGCACATTCCCATCTTTCCAGTCCACCAAAAATTTCTACGCTTTGCAGTAGAAGGGCGCCATTTTCAGTTCAGAGCCTTACCCTTCGGTTTGGCCACAGCACCACGAGTGTTTACAAAAATTCTGGCCCTTTATTGGCCAATCTAAGAACACAAGGTGTAATGATAATGGCATATCTAGATGACTTGTTGCTGATAGACCACTCAGTGAAAAAACTAGACGTGGTCGTTCACAAGACAATCAATTATCTGGAATCTCACGGTTGGATTATCAACCGAGACAAGTTAGCCCTAAAAACCAGTCAAAAGTCTGGAATACTTGGGGCTAAGGTTGGATTCAGGCCAGAGAAAAATATTCTTGCCTCGAGGAAAGGTGTTGTCTTTGAAAGATTTGATCCACTTAGTGGGTACAAAAAAGACAGCCGTCCATACGCCTGTGCATAAGGCTGCTGGGAAAAATGGTGGCATCATTCGAAGAAGTACCCTACGGTCAATTCCATTCAAGGAATTGGCAGGGGGCCATACTGTCAGCCTGGAACAAAAAAGTTCAGGCCCTAGACTTACAATGTCCTTGTCCCCTTCCGTTCGCAAGAGCCTCCGTTAGTGGTTGGTTCCCCAGAATCTGGAAAAAGGGAAATCCTTCAGTCTGATTTCTTGGAAGGTGGTCACTACAGATGCCAGCCTTATAGGCTGGGGAGCAGTACTGGAGCAATAGTCTCTCCAGGGCAGATGGTCGGATGCAGAAAAGGCCCTGCCCATCAATCTCTTAGAGATACGAGCAGCCCGGTATGCCCTAGTAGCATGGACATCCAAACTCCAAGGGTCCCCTGTCAGAATTCAATCATCAGGGGGGCACCAGGAGTCGTGCAGCCCAGAGGGAAGTAAATTACATCCTGAAATGGGCAGAAAAATATGTCCCAGCCATATCTGCGGTATTCATTCCAGGAATGGAGAATTGGAAGGCGGACTTTCTAAGTCGCCAGCAATTAGGCCCAGAGGAAGGGTCCCTTCACCCCGAGGTTTTCTGGACAATATGTCAGCGGTGGGGAACATCGGATGTAGATCTTCTAGCATCCAGATTCAACGCAAAGGGGGACAGGTTTGTCTCTCGGACAAGGGATCCCCTAGCTTGCGGCTCGGATGCCCTAGTGTTCCCTTGGGATCAGTTCAAGCTGATATATGCATTCACACCGCCACAATGGTTACCTCGATTACTCCGCAGAATCAGGGTAGAAAAGAAACCAGTGATTCCGGTGGCTCCAGCGTGGCCCCGAAGAGCGTGGTACGTGGAGATTGTAAAATTTCAGTGGGGAGTCCTTGGACTCTCCCACGTCGTCCGGACCTGCTTTCGCAAGGACCGATATACCACCCTTCCTTACCAGCCCTAGGTTTGACGATCTGGCTATGGAAGCCCACATTCTAAAAAAGAGAGGGCTCTCTAATCCTGTGGTATCTACCATGATCAATGCCAGGAAGCCGGTATCCAGGCAGATCTAATATAGAATCTGGAAGGCGTACATCGCGTGGTGTGAGGCCAAGAAATGGCATCCACATAAGTACGTAATAGGTAGGATTCTGGACTTCCTACAATGGGCTGTAGATAGGAAGCTTGCCTTGAGTACTATCAAGGGTCAGATTTCGGCCTTGTCAATATTTTTTCAAAGGCCCTTGGCTTCGCATTGACTAGTCAAAGCCTTTATACAAGGAGTGATGCGTATTAGTCCTCCGGTTAATATTCCCATATGTCCATGGGATCTAAACTTGGTTCTGTCGGTTCTACAGAAACAACCATTTGAACCATTACAGCATATTTCTTTGGTGCTTCTCACCAGGAAATTGATTTTTCTAGTAGCCATTTGTTCGGCTAAAAGAGTGTCGGAATTAGCAGCTATGTCCTGTAAGGAGCCATATCTGGTTATCCATAAGGATAGAGTAGTATTACGTCCTCATCCAGCCTTTCTTCCTAGGGTGGTACCGAGGTTTCATTTGAACCAAGATGTGGTTCTTCCTTCTTTTTTCCCCAAACCTACTTCGGTAGAGGAAAAGTTATTGCATTCTTTGGATGTAGTAAGAGCAGTTAAAGCTTATCTAAAAGCCACTGCTCAGATTCGCAGAACTGATACTTTGTTTATTCTGCCGGAAGGCCCCAGAAAAGGGTCAGGCAGCGTCAAAATTTACTTTAGCCAAGTGGATTCGACAGGTCATAATACAAGCCTATGGCTTGAGAAGGAGACCGCCTCCGTTCAAAGTTAGAGCGCACTCCACGAGAGCAGTTGGAACTTCATGGGCAGTGCATCACCAGGCCTCCCTGGCTAAAATCTGTAAGGCCGCAACGTGGTCTTCAGTACACACGTTTACTAGGTTCTACCAGGTGGACGTTAGAAGTCAGGAGGATGTCGCCTTTGGGCGTAGTGTGTTGCAGGCCGCAAAAGATCCTCATGTCTGATAGCGCTCAGCTTATATATGGTGTATCCCCCCCCCCCCTCATTGGGCATTGCTTTAGGACATCCCATTAGTAATGACTATGTCGCTCTGTGTCCCGTGATGTACGAGAAAGAAAATAGGATTTTTATAACAGCTTACCTGTAAAATCCTTTTCTTAGGAGTACATCACGGGACACAGAGCTCCCGCCCCTCTTTGGGGACACTTATTGCTTTGCTACAAAACTGAGGTGCTCCCGGATGGGAGGGGCTTATATAGGGGAGGGTACTTCCGGTTTTGGAAGTTGCCAGTGCCAGCACCTGACGGTATCTATATAACCCATTAGTAATGACTATGTCACTCTGTGTCCCGTGATGTACTCCTAAGAAAAGGATTTTACAGGTAAGCTGTTATAAAAATCCTATTATTTCAGTGCTGCTACTTAAATAATAAATCCCAAAATTATTGGTGACATTAATATTAGTGTACCAACCAATAATCAATTCCACAATAGCGCAACCACTGCTACTATGCAGTGGACAATCATATCTGCAAGTGATATAATCAAAACGTGAAAATACTACAAAATATTAAAAAAAAACTTATACAAAAAAGTCCATACAGCTGTCAAAACAACGGTGTATAAAAATAATGTATAAAAAATAAAAATCTTCAAATTTTTCAATTCAGGAAAGTGTCAACTCTATGCGAGTAGAGCCAGGAATACTACAACCTTATATCCACCACCAGTGCGATTAAATAGACCCGTCTCCCCTATGGAAACGCACTCACCAGATTGAATTGCCTTCCACTCTTATGAAAAGGCAAAAAAACTTTCAGGTCAATAAACACCTGATAGTATTACTCCACAATAAGCAGGTCTCATCACATTGTATTTAAAATCATCTTGTAAATGGGTAGGTATCAGATGGGCAACAACTCATCCCACTCTCACCACCTCCATGCTGGTTTGAACTGTCAGTGTAGTCACCTTCCACACCCTCCCATGATCAACACATAAACCGAGCTCCGCATTGCCACATCCCGAAGCTTTTCATCATTTCCGCCTTCATCAATGGGGATTCACTGAATTGAATCACTTTGAAGATTTATACACAGTTATTTTGACAGCTGTATGGACTTATTTGTACGATTTTGAAATTTGTGAATATTTTGTATTATTTTCACATTTGATTATATCACTTGCAGATATACGATTGTCCACTACACATACACGTGTTGGTGTCTTGGCACCTTAAAAATCCCAAACATTGTTTTCCCCATGTATTTGCATATGGGAATTGGTGTCCTTGAGTACCACATTCATCAGTATCCTACATATTTAGTCAGAGTAATAGTCAAGTTAACTGAAGCATGCAGATACGGCTACATTTTGCATGGCCATCTAGGAATCAACGATTGTTAGCCATAAAAGGCTAAAGTAATTGAAACAAAGCAAAAAAAGCACTTGGCATAACAGCATTTCTAGGAAAGAATCATGCATATCGTAAATTGTATCAATGTTTTGCCCACTCCCCCACTGTTGAGCAATATTATATGCATTCCAGATTCCTTTTTGACAGCTGACTATCATTGACAAACTGCCATGGCCATAACTACACCGTAGACAAAATCTACACCCAGTGAATTTTCCATGGTGGTATTGTCCTCACCTTTCGTAGTTTGGCACTTTGCTGGGGTCTTGTACATATCCAGACAGCAGGATGTGAATACAGTCTAAAAGGTGCAAGGGCTTCTTTATTCTATTCCAGAATGGGTCCTAAAAAACACAAATATGAAGAATAATAAAAAAAAGAAAAAAAAAAAAAAGAAGAAGTATAGGCTTATCACAATACTGCCACACATGCAACATGCAGAGATCTATTTAGCACATAAAGCAATGCAATTTTCTGCTCCTGACCTTGATCAAGCTTACAAAATTCACTTCTTCCAGCATGCAATTCAACTGGAGGGGGCCCTTTAGGCTCTATGCACACTGTGCTTAAAAAAAAAAACAGTTCTCCTGGCAGAAAAGAACGCTCATATAGAGCATTTTTTGTAGTTTAGACAAGTTTAGGAGAGTTTAGAGTTTTTTTCTGCCAGTAAATTCCAATCAAAAACACAAGCCAGAAAAGTTTTCTTCAACTGCCTCTAAACGTTCTAATGTACATGGACACATAGGATAACATTGAGCTGCTTTCTACAGGCAGAAAACGAAACTCCTGTAGTAGCAGCGATATTTAAGCCAGTGTGCAGAGCCTCAAAGTGCTGTATTTAAACCAGCAAGTAATAACACATAATCCTAAAACATACTAGAACTGAAGAAGAGGCTTAGATCAGTTGTAAGATTGCAAAACAAGTTGAGTTGAATTTGACGATTACTTCTAGCTGTTCATGCCAAAGCACATCTATCTGGTTTGAAAACCCCATGAAGAAGCAATGTGTACCGTATTTTTTTTCTTGTCTGCTCAGCTTGACAGACCCCCCTTTTCCCTGCCTCCCCCAACACAGAACTACAGAAGTGTGATTGTTTTCAGGTGTCCACATCGCTGCCTCGTGACATTGACACAGTCACTAGGTAGGTGACCAGTCAGCCCTAAAGACTAACAGCAGCATTGTGAAATTACAATGAGGTGTGGCCACAAGACTGGTTAGCAGCAGGTCCGGAGTGCAGCGACGAATCACTGATCTCCTGGAAAAGGTGCTAGTGAGGGGAAAATAAGCTTCCAACGTTGCCTGGAAGTGGGCTTTAAAATACACATTCAATACCCCTTCCCATACTTAAACACTTACCCTTGCTTTAAACAAATGGTTATAAACTTCAAGTAACCTGGGGATGGTCACATCGATTTCCTGCATTGTTTGAGTTACATAGCCCACATCCCAGTGCAATGTACACACTTGTTGTTCCAGGTATTGAACCAAAAATTCTTCAAAGAGAACAAAAAAAAAAAAAAAAAAAGGGTTAAATTAGCACAAAAACTAAAAAGTACACAAAATCTAAAAATACTATATCTAGGAGCTTTAAGGTAGAACACCAGGCAAACAGCTACTGTAAGGCCTGATTCACACCTATGCAGGTTTCAGTTTGCATATTCCAGATGCATTTTTCAATAGTCGTTTTTGATCCATTGAAGTCTATGGAACCAAAAACCAGAAAAAAGTCCCAGGCCCTTTCCATAAAATGCATAGACGTGAACGTGACCCATAGGAAACCATGTTAAATGAACTGTAGTGTGTTTCTGGAAAACGCACTAAAAAATGCATAGGTGTGAACCAGGCCTAAATACACAAATGAAATACATACGTATATTAGAGATGTTTTACCTGCCAAAAGATTATTTATGTCCATCCAGACCTGAGATATACATTGCCCTGCCAGATTTTACAGCTGGGCTGGTGGCTTGATTTTTCTATGTTACAGTTACATGGACAGGGAGCACAGTAGCAATTCTCTCCCTTAGGCCTGGTTCACACTGGTGGGACATACGCTCTGACTTTGGGAGCACCTGTCGCATGACGTGTATAAATCAATCAATGGTTCCCTATGAGAGAGGTTTTTGCACTACTTTGGTCTGACTTAGGCACGATTTCAGCCCATTCATTTGAATGTAATTTACATCTAAGTCTGATCATCGTCTTAACTGATGCAACTTGTGGCATGAGACTTGCGCTCTAAGGATCTTGAGGGGGGAACCCCACGCCTCAAGAAAATGAAAAAAAAAAAAATTGGCACTGGGGCCCCTCCCTCAAGACCATACTAGACCCTTGCCTTTTTTTGGGTGTGGGGTTTCCCCCCCCAAAACCCATATCAGACCCTTCTTGGAGGGAGGACCCCACACCGTTTTTCTTTTTTTTTTTATTGTGGTGTGGGGTTCCCCCCTCAAGATTAATACCAGACTCAAAGGGCCTGGTATAGTCTGATCCTTTCCTTTGAATTTGCATGGAAGCCAGACATGAAGTTATAAGGCAAAGATGGATCAGTGTGAAATCCGCCTTACTGCAACATTCTGATAAGAGGAGAATATAATTGGCCCTACCTCTTCCAGTCTGGGTGTTCTTGTGTAGGGGATAAGGAGAGTCTGATACCAAGTCAAATAGATATTTTTAAAAGCTGCACTTAAATCTGGGATTTTAGTACTCATAGTAAAACAGGAGTTTTCTACTCCTTGTAAAATCCTTTTCTTGGAGTGAAGCAAGAGAAACACACAGTCTTAAACCTTGGGGTTATACTGCAGCCTACAGGAGGAATAGACACTGGCAATAATAATAAAAAAAATAAACTAACCATACCAGGGTAACCCTCTAATACAACCAGAATGCCTCTAGTTTTGTAGAAAAGCAGTAATGAGCATTGTCATAAACAGAGAGGCGTGTCCCTCAAAGAACTGAAAAAAATAAATAAAAAAAGATTTTACGGTCTACTAAAGTCCCATTTAATTTGTTTATTTAGGGACACAGGAAGTTGCAAATGCAGTCCAACGGGGACTCAAGAAAATACCAACACAACTGGGGACTGGCTGCTGCTCAAATGGAGGTCTAAAAAGGACCTCATGCCTGAAGCTGGCATCAGATGAGAGAAACGTCCACCTGGTAGAATGTGTTAACAGAAGTCCAATTAGCAGCCTTGCGCCTAAAAGCCCAAGAAGAAATCACAGCTCCAGTGCAGTGTGCCTTGACAGGACAGTTAGATCTTTTAGGGGATTTTGAACAACCAGACATGGCTTGACAATGTAGTCACAGCTAACATCAGAAGACAGATTGGACTCGCTAGATTGAACATAAATCTAAGCAAAAGCTTTCAACCAGTTAGCTGGATAAGTGGGTTCAAAGTGAACGACTTTGCAAGTTTAGGCATTTTTTAAACCCAATGCTGAAGACAGTGGTGGTAGAAACAACAGGTCATATTTCAGAGTGGTTCAATAAAGACCAAAACAATCTATCATTTGGAAACAGCAGGAGAGGATTCCTCACAGGTAAGTTCATCAATCAAGGACTAGAGAAACTCAGAATTGGACAGACAGTCTCTGTAGCTGATGTCTTAGAACTTGCAAAGGCTGTGGGAAAATCAGATAAAGAATCTGCTGGAGAAAGCGGGCAGCACGCTTGGGGCATCGGTGTTTAGAGTCTGCAAATAACGGGGTAATTTGGGCCGTAAACTCTTGCATGAATTTGATGAAGACCTCAGCCAAAAAAGGACAGAGGATGCAGCCACAAGAGCAGAGGACAAAATTACTACAGATGTTGGAACCATCAGCAGGCAGCCCTAAAGTGTGGAGACTGTTTCCTTTGTATCTAGAATTAGATAAAAGAAAAACCTATAGGCTCATGGTAAGAGGCAAAGCCACAGTTAAGTCCCGTTCACACTGGCATTGAAAGCAGGAGTTTGAGGAGCATTTTTAATGCTCCTCAAACTACTATGCAATTGAGAATATGGACAACACACAGTGCTGTTCACATTATCAGAACATGAAGTGTTACCTTTGCTTCAAAATTTAGGCTTCATGTTAAAGCGGAGTTCCACCCTTTTTTTATGTTTATTAAAAGTCAGCAGCTACAAAAAGTGTAGCTGCTGGCTTTTAATAAACATACACTTACCTGTTCCACTGTCCAGCGACGCTCCGCTCCTCTCCCCCTTCCTCCGCCGGCGCGTCCATTCACAGTATGGGCACCCGGCCGTGACAGCTTTCGGCTTCACGGCCGGGCACTCACTGCGCATGCGCGAACGGCGCAGCGCTCTGTGAGTGGACAGGCGATCGCCTGGGACCTGTCACGTCCCAGGTGATCGCCTACAGGGAGGAGCCGCCACAAGGCGATATGACGTATCGCCTAGGCGGCTCCAGGGCGGAAGGAGGAAGTGGGACAGGAAGTTCCACTCCTACTGAAGCCCCCACTCCCCCCCAAAAAAAATTACATGCCAAATGTGGCATGTAAGGGGGTGAGGAGTGGAATAAAAAAAAAAGAAAAAAAATTGGGTGGAACTCCACTTTAAGTTTGAAGGAGTTGAAGTGCTTTAACTCCTTCCATTCAAGTCTATGGTAACACGTCTCAAAATGTGCTGGCATGCTGCTTTTACAGCGCGTTAACATTACATTAATAATAGGCATTTGTGGTGAGCGTTTTTAAACGCTCGCTACATGCACCTATAAACACGCATTAGAACGCTATATGAGCTTTTGTTAAGAGTTAGCATTTTGAGTTTTGAGAGTCGGCTGGTCATGGATGACCAATGTCACTGTGGGCAGTCAGTAGGAACAGATCAAAGTTCCACATTGGTCTTCATGCATGAGCAGCAGTGGAAATATGCTTCTCAATGGTTTATGGCAAGAAAAAAAAAAAAGTGAGTATGCAATGCTCCAACCAGCGGATGAGGTACAATTAAATCGCTTGGATAGTTACAGTTAGTCAGGTTGAAAAAAAGACACAAGTTCATCTAGTTAACTCCAACAAAGTATGCTCCAATTTGCTACAGCAGGGGAAAAAATTTCATCCTGATCCCCCGAGAGGCAAATCAGATTTTCCTGGATCAACTTTACCTATAAATTTCAGTATCCAATTATAATTATATACATTTAGGAAACAACCAGGCCTTTTTTTAAAGCTATCTACCGAGCTGGCCAGAACCACCTCTGGAGGGAGTCTATTCCACATTTTCACAGCTCTTACTGAAGAAACCCTTTCCGTATTTGGAGATGAATTTTTTTTTCCGCTAGACGTAAAGAGTGCCCCCTTGTCCTCTGCGATGACCTTAAAGTGAATAACTCAACACCAAGTTCACTATATGGACAACTGGGTGGGCTTCGGGCGCAGTGCCCCGAGTCCACCCTTTTTTGAAGCCTATTAGAGCCTCTGGCTCTAATCACGTGCTAACGCCCCCCCCCAAGGGAATCCATGCGTTCAGCACCCTGCATGTAGATCAGATGGATTGGGGGGGCACCCCTAATGGATGGGCCACCACTGTAGGGATGTCATTCTGAACCCGACTTTGCTACTTGCAAGGAAATCTAAAAAGTCAACTCATTGCCCTACAGACAGCTCCCATATATTAATCCCAATAGGTTCACTTTAAAGTGGCCCTAAATCTACAATCTGCTTTAAGCCACAGGAATGTTAGTCATTCTTCATCGCATCGGATGTAAACAAATAAAAACTAAAAATAATTTTTCTTCAAACCGTTATTTTTATTATTATCACCATCACATGTATATATTGAATAGACTATTTTGCCCTTCTAAAATCAGCCATTCAGAATAGGCAGATTGAAATAAGAACCTCTATGTGTTAATTTAAAATTTGGGATTTGAAAGGGCTCTCAATCAGCTGTACAGCACATCCTTCCAGAGCCATTATATCTACAGCTAATGAACATGAACGGCTATAAATGAGCTCTCATGGGATGAAATCTTTGCTGCCATCTCCCCTGTGATTCCCATAGCAGGCTCATCAGACACCTAATACTCTGGATTTGTAAAGCAAACATACACTGACATCACCTCCGGAAACCAAATAAGTCAGAGATCAGTAGGTAATTGGTTTAGCTCAAAACTGAACTCTAGGCACACATGTTAGGTGCTGTATTACCTACCAAATAATTTTGATTTCAATCTATCCAGTCCTGCAATTATCACAGCTCCTTCACGCAGCACAGAGATGCCCGTGACCTGTCTTTTCTCTGCTGCTGTTAAAAGAGCCATGTCATCTCCCACCCCTAACCTGTTATTGGACAGTGGAGGTGCAGCAGTAGACTTACAATGTCATCTCTCGGCTCAATCCTCCTGACAGCGCATGTTAATGCAGCACACCTGACTAGGTAAAAGTAGTGTCCTGCCCTTTTCCAGCCAGAGTGCTGCTGGATAGGGGATTACAAGAGGTTCAAAGACAGGAATTTAAAATAAGCTTAATTTAAAAGGTTATTTTTTTTCCCCTTTTTCATTAGTACATAACTGCAATGTTTTGTTTTTTTCCCTCTCTAAAGAACTGCATAGAGTTTAGGTTTAAAAGGAAACTACAGTGGTTTTTGCAGGTCATTTGAAAGGTACAGTAGAGCACAGATTTTTGCTTTGTGGTTTGTTCCAAATGATTCTCCATACGCTCTAAATGAACATATGAGTACTCCATCTAAGGGGAAAAGGTGTGTAGGGTGGGGGTGATACAGCTTCAAAAAAGCTGAATGCATAATTTGAGCTTCAGGCATCCAGCCTAGGAGACATGAAAAGGAGCCTAGAGTGCTGCTTGCTTGCTGGGAATACATATTTAACATTATACACTACTTCATAATTACCCAAGTAAAACATTGACATTTTTTAAATGCTATTTAAATTCTCAGTCCAGAACACAATTTATAAAACAGTACGTTTCCTTTGAAATCCAGAAGGTATAGATTACTACTATCCAAGCCTTCTCACCTAGAGGGAAGTATCGAGGATTGCTGACATAAATCTTGCCAAGGGCTGTTAACTTCAGGTTTAATGATTGCATCCGATCCACAGCGCTCATAGCAACACTGTCACTTAATTCTGAAAGGAAAAAAAAACACACACATCTTGTTAAAGCGGAGCAAAAAAATCTTCTTAATACACAAGAGACTGATTGGTGTTGATTTACTAAAACTGGAGAGTGCAAAACCTGGTGCAGCTGTGCATGGTAGCCAGCTTCTAACTTCAGCTTGTTCAATTAAAGCGTTAATTGATCCTCCCAAAACGGAGGATCCTGTCCCTTTAAAGCATGAACAACAGCACAGTGCTTCAGCTGTGTAATTTGGCCCCCTGTAGCATCTGAAATACCTGGCTGATCCTGCCTGGCTATATCCTCCCCCCTGTAAACTGACCATGGTATATTATGTCTGCTGAGCCCGACACCGCGGTCAGTTTACGTGATCCGCAGCTCTCCGATCCTCATCTCCCCCTTCCCTGCCTGTCAGCTCGTGACAGTGCCCGCCCCACCTCCTCCTGCTGGAACAACATGTACATTTATATACTATTAGCGCTGTCTCTTAATGCAGTGTGCCCATGTGATAGATAGATATATATTATCTATCTATAAATAAATAAAAAAGCATTATATACCTTATTTCTGAGCTACAATCATCGCTCACGGCTCTCTCCTTCTGACGTCAGTGAGGGATTCTCGGCCCCGCCCGCGGCAGCTGTCAGATGGGGAAAGGAGAGAGCCGGCCGGTCATGTCCTTTCATAATTTCTGGTGCTCAGAAATTAGGTATATACTGCATTTTTTTAAAATAAATCACACACATAGGGGCACCCTGCATTAAGAGACAGCGCTGAAAAACATGTTAGAAGTGGCTTAACAACCACTTTAAGCTTTGACAATAACACCTGGAAGCCGAATGATTTCCATGCACAGCAGCACCAGATTTTGCACTCTCCAGTGTTAGTAAATCAACCCCATTATATCACCTCTACATTAAAGTATTCTAATGTGCGCACGGGTGGCGTGAATGGATGTTGAGGTGAGAGGTCGCTGAGAACCAGGACCTCGCGCACGCTCCCATGCCTGATGCGGTGAAGTAGTGTATGGAGGAAAGGAGGAGATGCTGAAGGACGGAGCAGTCGGCCGGCCAGAGAGGAATACCTCTCTCCCTGTGACAGACATTGGCGCGGAGCTCTCCTGTGGCGACTTTTAGCGGCGCGCCCCTCAGTGAGAGGAGGTGACGCACAACCGGTATAGAGCAGCCGTGTGAGACGCCTGTGAGGGCGGGTGCGTTCCTCAGTATGACAAGGAGACAAGGAGCAGAGGAGACAGCCACACAGGATGGAGCCCAAACACAGCGTGAGACTAAAGAGAAAGTAAACCAGGCCGCTGCAAAGCTGGAGCGATTCGCACATACACCGGGCCAGACACCCAAGAAGGATGGGCAGGCAGGGGTACAATTTGTGTGTCCTCAGACCGCCCCCCCCCATGGGCAGAAGTCGTCTAGGTCCAGCAGCAGAGACACCAGCAGCACCAGTAGCCCAAGGGAATGATCATACCTCAAGCAAAAAGGCAGAGGGGGAACTCCCGGCATCAACTACAGGAGCAGAGAAAAAGCCATCCCTGAAAGATATCCTCCTGGCAATAAACAACTGTAAGTCATCAATATTTGATTTGTCTGATCAGCTTAAAGAAGACCTGTAATTTTAAAGACATGAGGTACAAGAGGTATGTGAACGGACATTTGTTCTTGAAGGGAGACTTAGTGTTGGCAGCAAGGTTGAATAAAATAATTTCTAAGGTGATACATGCAGATCAAAATGGTTTTATACCGGATAGATCCACAAGTGTGAACACAAGGCGAGTATATTAAAACATCCAGGTGCCAGCGGAAAAGGGAGGGACAGGGGCAGTTTGAGCCTTTGATAGCCTTGAGTGGCACTACTTGTGAAAGGTATTGGCAGAATTCCAATTTGGCCCTAATTTTGTCCAATGGATAAGAATACTATATGAGAGACCCAGGGCCAAAAGTGAGAATAAATGGGGAGTGTTCCGAGTGGTTCCAGTTGGCGAGGGGGATGAGACAGGGGTGCCCATTGTTGCCCCTGCTCTTCGCCCTCGCAAAGGAACCACTGGCAATTGCATTAAGAGACTCCCCAAAGGTACAGGAATTTAAAATGGCGAGGGGGGGGGGGGGAAGAGAAGGTTGCCATGTACGCAGATGACGTATTGCTGTTTTTGGGTGACACACACAGTCCTCTCTGGGTGCAGCTATGGAGATAGTTAGAGACTTTGGACATCTATCTGGGCTGGTAATGAATTGGGAAAAATCCGTACTTTTGCCGATAGATCCTCTCATTGAACTCCTTCTGCAACAGGTAACCCAAATAAGAGTAGCGAGTCAAATGAGGTACTTGGGTATTAACATAACAAAAGACCCAGGACAATATATAGCAGGAAATATAGTCCCACTTATGACGAAATTAAAACAGAAAAGTCAGATGTGGAATTGCCTTCTCTGTAGCTGGGCGGTGCAATTTAATTAAAATGGTCTGGATGCCACAAAAATTATACGTATTGCACAACTCTCCAGTGTGGGTTACAAAACACAGGTTTAAAAAACTGGACAGTGTATTTGGAGAGTTAATCTGGAAAAAAATGGAGTGGAGAGAATCCGCTTGCGAACGCTACAGCTGTCGAGAGAGGAGGGGGGCCTGGCGCTACCAAACCCAAGGTATTTTTTGGCTGCACAAATTCAGCATATGAGAGGAAGTAATTTGCCAGTAGAGAGGGAGGTAGGAAGTAAATTAGTGCTGAATGACACTAGCCACGATACGGTAGTAGAGGCAGATTCCTTCCGCTCTAGGTGCCCTACAGTCCAATTAATGGTAAAAAGTTGGGAATCTGTCAAGGCTAAGGCAAATTCTCTGAATTCTCCCCGTTATGGGATAATAAAAATATGAAGGAATTTAAAGCAATGGGGAAAATAGAGGAATGGGAACGGAGGGGGATTCACTGCCTTGCGCAATTGTACAGGGCAGGTAGACTGAAATTATTTCAGGAAATAAGGGAAGAGTATGCAGTCCCAAACAGGTCTTTCTACAGATACCTGCAAGTCAGGTATGCCCTGGACACACAATTTGGGGGGAAGGTACCAGAGTGGAGTAAAATGCCCCTTCTCAGGAAAGTGGTTGACGCTAGGACATCTAAAGGGCTGATTTCCGAAATGTATGGGAGCCCAAGTAAGGCGGGTCAGGAAGGGGAGACACAATCAAAACAGCGGGATTAAATGGGAGAGGGATATAGGACCAATAACTGAGGAGCAATGGAATCGTATTTTGGCGTTAGGGCCCAGGGTCTCATTATCCCCCTCTCAAATTGTATCACAGCTATATTTGATACATAGGTCGTATTATACGCCTTTGAAGCCGTTTACATTTGGGAGAAGACCAGATGCAAAATGCCAAAGATGTGGGGACAGGAGGGGGGATTTGGTACACATGGTCTGGTGATGTCCCAGGCTATATAGGTATTGGAAAGAAATTCTGTATAAAACAAACCTTGTATTTGGAACATCGCTAGACACGGAGGTTAAGATTTGTGTCCTGGGGCTCATGGAAGGGAATGGCACATCAAGAGACACACAGACTACAATAATTAGATGCCTGTTTCAAGGGAGGAAAGTTATTGCTCAGAAGTGGCAAGCAAAAGATCCCCCGACGGTGGTAGACTGGATGAAAGCGGTAAAAGAGATGATTGCGAAATAAATTTATATATAAGAAGGGGGGAAATAGCAAGAAATTGAGAATATGGAAGTGATGGTTAGAGAGGGAACACCCCAGGTATAGAACAACTGAAAGGGAGTGTGTAGGGAGGGAGTGAGTGAAGGGAGGAAGGAATAAGTGGGTAGGATGAATGAGAGGAGAGGGAGGGAAATGGGGAGGGTGGGGGGATAAAGAGAGAATGACCATTTATGTATTATTGTAATGTTTTTGTATTTTCTCAATAATAAAAAAAAAAAAAGTATTCTAATGTACATTTTTGGCATCCGTCAAGATGAATGAACTCCCACGCTTGCGTGAGTGTGACATCATCCCAGATTAATAAAACTGCCAAAAAATTAAAAAGGCAGACAGGCGGAGCATTGGATCGAGATCAGGCTCAGGTAGGTATTTAAGGGGGACTGGGGGGAGCCAACATAGAAAGGTTTTTACCTTAAAAAACGGAGGTACGCCCACCGCTGCAAAAACTAAAATCCAGCAGCTGCACATACTGCAGCTGCTGACTTTTAATAATCAGACACTTTGCTGTCCTGGAGTACAGCGATGTCGGTACCGCAGCTGATGTTTCCATCAGCTGTCGGTTGCTGCCGCCTCCATTGTGAGTAAGGGAACTAGGGCTGGGCGATTTTCCCCCCCAAAAAAATCTGCGATTTTTTTATAAAAAACTCGATTTACGATTCGATTTTTTTTTTTTAAATTATATTAAAGTGCATCAACTAACAAAATTGCAAAGGCAAACCCTTTCTGCAACTGCAAAGTCAGTGTGCAACAAACACACAATATATTCCAGCGCTCATGGAACATACATTATTAACTATTGAAAACTCTTGAAACTCTGTGTGTGATTCCTTCTGTCCCAGCCTTGCTGCCATCCTGGCTCTGCATCCTTTTGGGTTGGAGGGCCCTCCACACGCTGGTCTGCCTGTTGTCCATCATTCAAGGCAGGGCTCGACAAACCCCGGGCGCCAGGTCGCCATTGCGACTAGAATTAGCGACCTGGCGCCTGGGGCAGCACAGCTGGGGAATCCTGTCTCTCCGTGCCCCCCCCGCGCCGCGGGATCGCGTCGGGCCACGCCGGCCGGTAATTGAGGCCGCGGCTTTGCGGCCTTCTGCAGGCCTATGCTTCCTTCTGTGGTCTAGCGCCATCTTGTGGTGGCAGTTGGTATGACAACCAGCAATGCTAATGGAGTTTCCCTGTCTGTTTCCCCTTCCATCTCCTTCCCTCTAATTAGAACCCCCAAACATTATATATATTTTTTATTCTAACACCCTAGAGAATAAAATGGCGGTCGTTGCAATACTTTCTGTCACACCGTATTTGCGCAGCGGTCTTACAAGCGCACTTTTTTGGGAAAAAATACACTTTTTTTTTTTAATAAAAAAATAAGACAACAGTAAAGTTAGCCCAGTTTTTTTTTATATTGTGAAAGATAATGTTACGCTGAGTAAATTGATACCCAACATGTCACGCTTCAAAATTGCGTCCGCTCGTGGAATGGCGACTAACTTTTACCCTTTAAAATCTCCATAGGCGACGTTTAAAAAATTCTACAGGTTGCATGTTTTAAATTAGAGGAGGTCCAGGGCTAGAATTATTGCTCTCGCTCTACCGATCACGGCGATACCTCACGTGTGGTTTGAACACCGCTTTCATATGCGGGCGCTACTCACGTATGCGTTCGCTTCTGCGCACAAGCTCGGCGGGACGGGGCGCGTTCCTGGCTCCTAACTTTTTTAGCTGGCTCCTAGATTTCAAGCAAATTTGTCAAGCCCTGATTCAAGGTACTGTGCTCACACGGAGATCATGCCACAGGCTTTGTTTTGACTTTTTTAACCCCTCCTTGCTCCACGGATGTCACTGCAAGTTTAACAAGTTTGTCACCACTGGCAACTGGAGAGTTAAGATTCATTTGCCCTCTGCACATTTGGGATTGGATCCCTCTCTTTATTGTGATAAATGGACTAAGCTTTTTTATCAATTCTTCAAGAGTTTTCAATAGTTAATAATGTATGTTCCATGAGCGCTGGATTATATTGTGTGCATGTTGTGTATTTTGTACTTCTGGGTACGGATTTTTTCTTGCTGCGCTGGATCCTGTTTTTTCCCCCCTTTTGGATACTTTGTACTTCCCAAAATATTTGGGATTTTTTTCTTATTATTATTATCATCCATTATATTTTTTTCTTTATCCACCAATTTAGCGCTTGTGACCTTTTGTTGCTTTTTTCAGTGTGCAACAAAGATTGATAAACATCCAAATTATTAATACTGTATTTGGATTTAGCTAATAAAACAACAAAAAATCCTGAGGTTACTCTTAGTTGAATTGAACTGTGTCCATGCCTCACTGTGCCCGTGTCTCACTGTGCCCATGCTTCAATCACTGTGCCCGTACCTGATGCAGATTTTCATGGTATACGGATTTTACTGCTACACCAGTGGCCATTCCAGTATTCAAAAGCCGCGCCTCCTCCTCGTCTGTGATAGGCGGAACACTCAATTTCCCAGCATTCAGTGTTCCGCCTATCATGGTCATCCTCATAACACAGACGAGGATGAGAGGATGTCCGTGATAGGCTGAATACTGCCTGCTGTGAAATTGAGTGTTCCGCCTATCACAGACGACGAGGACTCGGGAGGTGCGGCTTTTGAACACTGCAATGGCCGCCGTCTGTCTGCATGACACGCTGATCAGGTGGGCAGACGGCGGCTGCAGCGAGTAGATGTAATTGGGGTAACGCTGCCCAGTGCCATTCTGGATACGCCCCCTGCAGTCCTGCTACGGAAACTTTGAAGGAGAAAAAAAAAATATTAAAAAAAAAAAAAAAAAAAAAAAAAAAATCTAAAAAAATCGATTTTCTTCAAAACTGAATCGATTTGAGCTCAAAACTCGATTCAAGATTAAAATCGATTTTTTTCCCAGCCCTAAAGGGAACCCAGCAGTGAAGCCTTACGGCCTCGCGCCGGGAACCCTACTGCGTATGCGCAAGGCTCCTCTCCTATTGGCCCGGCGGCCAGGGAAGAAGGAGGGAGCCCGGGCGGTGATGTCAAAACCAGCAGCTGAGGCTCCTGAAGTGGGAACAGGATACCTGTGAAAGACAGGTATCCTATGCCCCACGAAAGGTGCCAAATGCGGCACCGGAGGGGGGGTCAGTACAACGAGCGGAAGTTCCACTTTTGGGTGGAACTCCGCTTTAATGTGCAAGTCCACCCTAACACTAAAATCTCTGCATCTACAGACATCCACAATCTAAATACTAGCCTATCTAACCCTTTAAAGAAGAAATCAGTATACATACCTTTTTTGAAGCCAAGCTGGTCTCCAGCAGCAGAAGCTCTGCAGAAGACACAGCTGACAACGGCTGTGAAATGAATGGGGAGTGATGTCACTCATAGACTTACTATGGGGCTTTGGTTGTTGGATGTGCACTCAGCGCCCGCATCGAAGCCGCAGAGGACAGCCTCTGAGTTTTGACTTCACTCTGATTTCCCAGACCTGCATTTTTCTGTTGGGTCAGTGTGTCAGAAAGTATATAGAAAGCTGGGCATCTAACATTTTCAAGAAGTCAGCCTGCCTATTTCTCTGTACAGGTTTTTGTTAAAGCGGTAGTAAACTCTCATACATCTACCCGAAAAAAAAACACACACAATGAAGTTCATCAAGTTACTTTAAATGAAAGCGCCGTATAGGGAAATTATATGAAGGCTTCTTGCTTGTAAAAACTTTGTATTTGATAAAGCTCTTTTTCCTCTGCAGCCGCCGCCATGCTGACTTCTGTCTTCTGTGTTCAATACTGTTATTAGTTCCGCTCTTACTGCCTTTCCGTGTCCCTAATCTCGCACGCTCGCTGCCGGGTTAAGGCTTGGCTTATGAATGGCAAACAGTCTCGCGGGATCTCGGAGCTGCCACGCAAAGGAAATGATGCAGCCCCGGCACGTAAACACCAATTTTCCGGCAAGAACATGAGCCTGCTGGAAAAACTGGACTAACTGCGCCGATTACATCATTGATAAGAAAAGGACAGATTAGACAGAAAGGGATAAGGTAGAAAGCGTTTTACACAGCGCAACTAGTTCACAAGGTAGGAAAGCTTGATATGGTGGAAATAGCACAGGACGGGTTAACTACCGCTTTAAAGTACTGGGCGTATTAAACGCTTTCTTCCAATAGCAAGAATAGGAAGCAAAAAAATAAAAAGGTTTAACTGTGGAAAACAGTTTAAATGTTGTTTCAGGTCAATAATTCAAAAGTATAACAAGCTAGTATTTTTAGGAGGAGGTTTAGCAAAGTTAGCCCCCTATTCTTTAAATGACATATGTACATTAAAATCGGTGTCCGTTATAATGAAACCACTTCCACACCGGACTGCAGAGTATGCGGACAAAAGATCAGAAAGCAGCCTACACATATTCCACATTCATACCTCTTTCTACGATTTCCTGCCACAAATTCTGCACCAGAATGGGGTCTGAATGGCCAGCACAGTGAATGATTCCCAGCTTACACTCCGATAGTTTGAATGGATCTGCAAATTCTCCATATAACTGGAGATGTAAACAGAGAAAAAAAAAAAATTGTCAGAAAAAAGAAAGTGGGACTGTCATTGTTGGCTCATTTCTGAAAGTAGCGATGTGGTTATTATACTAAACCTTGCTTCACCACCTTAACCATTTGCTTACTGGCACTTAAACCCCCCTTCCTGCCCAGGCCAATTGTCAGCTTTCAGCGCTGTCACTCTTTAAACAATTGCGTGGTCATACAACACTGTATCAAATGTACAAAATTTTATTTTTATCATTCCCCGCCCCCCCACACCTTTTGGTGGTATTTACTCACTTGCTGGGTTTTTTAATTTTTATGTAACTATATTGGGCTAGATTTCCTTATATAATAATAAAAACCTAAATAAAAATCAGGGAGACATCCATTACCATTTACCACCAAATGAAAGCCCAATTTGTCCAGGAAAAAAAAAAAAAGGGTATAAACCACTTGAATCCACAAAGTAGTTATGATGATATGTACAGGTTTACGAACACGTCAAAAGTTGCAAAATTAGGCTTAGTAGGCATTAAGATTTGTTTTATCCTGAGGCGCAAAGGGGTAAAACAGGTATATATGAATGTTGCATACATGATACTGTGTTTTGGCCTGTAACTGACACAAACCTGCAATTCTAGGTGGAAAGTCAGCCCCAGGAACATAAAAGGGATGATTTCATTGACTGCCTCTAGCTCAATAACCTAGCACTAAACTACTCCCATTTTATTTATAGAAAAAGAAAAGAAAAAAAGAAAAAAAACAAACCTTTGTAACATCCATTAGACCTGAATCCAGCTGAACCACAGCATCTTGAACTGAAGGATGATCTGAATATCTCCTGATTAATGTATCCTGGATCTGAAGTTGTATTCTAGCAACCTGATATCAAACAAATAGTCTGTAATATAATGCTAATCTAAAGCACACAGAAATGTTAACACACAGACAGACATGGGATCTGCAGGAGATACTGGAGCATCTTTGGATCATGAAATTGCTGGTATGGGGATGTTACTCCAGATCTCAAGAGGATGGGGATCAGAGATTTATAAATAGTTAGAAAATTGTACAAACCCCCACCAACTCTTCAATACCGGATGCTTAAAGCGGAGCTCCACCCTAAAGTGGAACTTCCGCTCATCGGAACCCCCCCCCCCTCCGGTGTCACAATTGACACCTTTCAGGGGGGGAGGGGGGTGAAGAAACTTGTCTAAGACAGGTATTTTCACCCACTTCCGGGAGTCCTCTCTGCGGAAAATCTGCGGGAAGCACGTCACTTCCCGCAGAATACCCGTAGTGTTCTGGGAGACACTCGGCTCCCAGAACACAGGAGGACCAGTCAGAACGGCGCAGCGCGACTCGCGCATGCGCCATAGGGAACCGAGCAGTGAAGCCGCAAGGCTTCACTTCCTGGTTCCCTCACCGAGGATGGCGGTGGGGGCAGCAGAGCGATGAGCGATTGCTCGTCCTCTGCTGCGGACGTCGCTGGACTCCAGGACAGGTAAGTGTCCCAATATTAAAAGTCAGCATCTGCAGTATTTGTAGCTGCTGGCTTTTAATATTTTTTTTCGGTGGAACTCCGCTTTAATAGATCTAGATAAGAATCCATATAATCCACATGTGTCCTCATCTTAACACTACATGCTCAGTTTAGAGAGGTTTGCACAAAAATCCTAAACATGCAAGGACTCAAACGATCAGATGCATAAATGAGATATAATTGGAAAGTCTTCATTCACTACAAACTGACTGGAAAGCTAGTCACTTACCAGACAATGTTCATGTACTTCAACGTAACCTTGGTGGACACATTGAGGTGGATTTACTAAAGCAAATAGACAGTGCAGTTGCACTCAGTTGGTGTGAGGGCACACTGGATGCCTTCAGTTGCCTTTGGGCTATTGCTGGGGGACCAATGTGTCTCTGTGGGCTCCTTCCAGACAAACCTGCCCTTAAAAACTTTATCCACTGCTACAGTGCCTTGCGAAAGTATTCGGCCCCCTTGAACTTTTCATCCTTTTGCCACATTTCAGGCTTCAAAACGTAAAGATATAAAATTTTAATTTTTTGTGAAGAATCACCAACAAGTGGGACACAATTGTGAAGTGGAACGAAATCTATTGGGATTTTTGAAACTTTTTAAACTAAGAAAAAAATGAAAAGTGGGGCGTGCAAAATTATTCGGCACCCTTGCGTTAATACTTTGTAGAGCCACCTTTTGCTGCGATTACAGCTGCAAGTCGCTTGGGGTATGTCTCTATCAGTTTTGCACATCGAGAGACTGAAATTCTTGCCCATTCTTCCTTGCAAAACAGCTCGAGCTCAGTGAGGTTGGATGGAGAGCGTTTGTGAACAGCAGTTTTCAGCTCTTTCCACAGATTCTCGATTGGATTCAGGTCTGGACTTTGACTTGGCCATTCTAACACCTGGATACGTTTATTTGTGAACCATTCCTTTGTAGATTTTGCTGTATGCTTGGGATCATTGTCTTGTTGGAAGATAAATCTCCGTCCCAGTCTCAGGTCTTTTGCAGACTCCAACAGGTTTTCATCCAGAATGGTCCAGTATTTGGCTGCATCCATCTTCCCCTCAATTTTAACCATCTTCCCTGTCCCTGCTGAAGAAAAGCAGGCCCAAACCATGATGCTGCCACCACCATGTTTGACAGTGGGGATGGTGTGTTGAGGGTGATGAGCTGTGTTGCTTTTACGGCAAACATATCGTTTTGCATTGTGGCTAAAAAGTTTGATTTTGGTTTCATCGGACCAGAGCACCTTCTTCCACATGTTTGGTGTGTCTCCCAGGTGGCTTGTGGCAAACTTTAGACGAGACTTTTTATGGATATCTTTGAGAAATGGCTTTCTTCTTGCCACTCTTCCATAAAGGCCAGATTTGTGCAGTGTACGACCGATTGTTGTCCTGTGGACAGACTCTCCCACCTCAGCTGTAGTTCTCTGCAGTTCATCCAGAGTAATCATGGGCCTCTTGGCTGCATCTCTAATCAGTCTTCTCCTTGTCTGAGCTGAAAGTTTAGAGGGACAGCCAGGTCTTGGTAGATTTGCAGTGGTCCAATAATCCTTCCATTTCAAAATGATCGCTTGCACAGTGCTCCTTGGGATGTTTAAAGCTTGGGAAATCTTTTTGTATCCAAATCCGGCTTTAAACTTCTCCACAACAGTATTACGGACCTGCCTGGTGTGTTCCTTGGTCTTCATGATGCTCTCTGCGCTTTCAACAGAACCCTGAGACTATCACAGAGCAGGTGCATTTATACAGAGACTTGATTACACACAGGTGGATTCTATTTATCACCATCAGTCATTTAGGACAACATTGGATCATTGAGGTCTGGTTCACACTGGGGCGACAAACGCTCCGACATTGGGAGCTCATGTCGCATGACGTGTGAAAATCAATGTTTCCCTATGGGAGCCGTCCTAACTGGTCCGACACATGTCGGTCCGACTTTGAAAAAGCTCCCTGTACTCCTTTGGTCCGACTTTGATCCGACTTCAGCCCATTGACTATCATTGAAGTCGGATCAAAGTCGGACCGCAGTCTTGCATGGTCCGACTTTGGCATGCGACTTGTGCTGTACTGCTCTTGAGGGGGAACTCCAGGCCAAATTTTAAATAAAAAACCGGCATGGGTTCCCCCTCCAGGAGCATACCAGGCCCTTGGGTCTGGTCTGGATTTGAACGGGCGCCCCAACGCCGAAAAACGGCGTGGGGGTCCCCCCAAAGTCCAAACCAGACCCTTATCCGAGCACACAACCTGGCAGGCCGCAGGGGAAGAGGGGGGGACGAGAGAGCGGCCCCCCCTCCCTCCTGAACCGTACCAGGCCGCAAACCCTCAACATGGGGGGTTTGGTGCTCTGGGGCAGGGGGGCGACCTGCGGCCCCCCACCCCAGAGCACCCTGCCCCCATGTTGATGAGGACAGGGCCTCTTCCTGACAACCCTGGCCTTTTGTTGTCGGGGTCTGCGGGCTTATCAGAATCCGGGAGCCCCCTTCAATAAGGGGGTCCCCGGATCCCGCCCCCCCACCCTATGTGAATGAGTATGGGGTACATCATACCCCTACCCATTCACCTGGTGGAAAAAAATTGCAATAAAAAAACACTACACAGGTTTTCAAAGTAATTTATTGCACAGCTCCGGGGGTCTTCTTCCGACTTCCGGGGGTCTTTTCCGACTTTGAGGGTCTCCGGTGTCGTCTCCCGCTCTCCGGTTCTTTCTTCCGCCGGGCCTCCGCTAACTTCTTTTTAGCTCTCTTGCTAACAGAGGCCCGGTCTTCCCGTTGTCTCGTCCGGCTCTCCGTTGTCCTTCTGCCGGCCCCTCCACTAACTTCTTTTTAGCTCTTTCGCTAGTGATGGGGTCGGTCTTCCCGTCGTCGCCGTCGGCTTCTTCTTCCCTCTTCTCCTTCTCGATGTTGACGCGTCGCTTCCTCCCGCTGTAATACTGGCTCTCCGCTCCGCATTAATATAGGCTTCTCATGACGTCACAGTCACATGTTCCCATGACGTCACAGTCACATGCTCCGGGGCCATGTGCCCCGGAACATGTGACTGTGACGTCATGAGAAGCCTATATTAATGCGGAGCGGAGCGGAGAGCCAGTATTACAGCGGGAGGAAGCGACGCGTCAACATCGAGAAGGAGAAGAGGGAAGAAGAAGCCGACGGCGACGGGAAGCCCGGCCCCTCCACTAGCGAAAGAGCTAAAAAGAAGTTAGCGGAGGGGCCGGCAGAAGGACAACGGAGAGCCGGACAAGACAACGGGAAGACCGGGCCTCTGTTAGCAAGAGAGCTCAAAAGAAGTTAGCGGAGGCCCGGCGGAAGAAAGAACCGGAGAGCGGGAGACGACACCGGAGACCCTCGAAGTCGGAAAAGACCCCCGGAAGACGGAAGAAGACCCCCGGAAGTCGGAAGAAGACCCCCGGAGCTGTGCAATAAATTACTTTGAAAACCTGTGTAGTGTTTTTTTATTGCAATTTTTTTCCACCAGGTGAATGGGTAGGGGTATGATGTACCCCATACTCATTCACATAGGGTGGGGGGGCGGGATCCGGGGACCCCCTTATTGAAGGGGGCTCCCGGATTCCGATAAGCCCCCGCCCGCAGACCCCGACAACCAACGGCCAGGGTTGTTGGGAAGAGGCCCTGTCCTCATCAACATGGGGGCAGGGTGCTCTGGGGTGGGGGGGGCCGCAGGTCGCCCCCCTGCCCCAGAGCACCAAACCCCCCATGTTGAGGGCATGCGGCCTGGTACGGTTCAGGAGGGAGGGGGGGCCGCTCTCTCGTCCCCCCCTCTTCCCCTGCGGCCGGCCAGGTTGCGTGCTCGGATAAGGGTCTGGTTTGGATTTTGGGGCTACCCCCACGCCGTTTTTTCGGCGTAGGGGCGCCCGTTCAAATCCAGACCAGACCCAAGGGCCTGGTATGCCCCTGGAGGGGGAACCCATGCTGGTTTTTTATTTAAAATTTGGCCTGGAGTTCCCCTTCAAGATTCATACCAAACACAGTGCCTGATATTGGCGGGGATCCAAGTCGGATCCCCGTTCATTGAAAGTCGGACATATGTCGGCTTCATGTCGCAGGGCAAAGTCGGATCCAAAGTAGGACAGATGTCGTGTCGCACTAGTGTGAACCCAGCCTCAGGCCTCATGCCCACTGGCGTTTTTACAGCTGCGTTTTTTGCAGCTTAAAAACGCCTGTCCATGTTATTGTAAATATTTTTTTCCTTGGAGCTAAAAACGCGACCGCGCGTTAGTGCGCGTTTTTGCGCGTTTTTTCCTGCCTAATTTTGACGCTGAGGAACGCACTGGTCCTGGTTTTTTTTTACAGCTTACAAACGCCTATGCTCTTTACAGCTCAAAAACGCCTAGGTGGGCATGAAGCTATAGACTAACATGGACAGGCGTTTTTAAGCTGTAAAAAACGCTCAAAAACGCGGCTGAAAAAACGCCCGTGGGCATGAGGCCTTAGAGATCCTCGCTGAACTTCTGGAGTGAGTTTGCTGCACTGAAAGCAAAGGGGCTGAATAATTTTGCACGCACCACTTTTCAGTTTTTTATTTGCTAAAAAAGTTTAAAAATATCCAATAGATTTCGTTCCACTTCACAATTGTGTCCCACTTGTTGGTGATTCTTCACAAAAAATTAAAATTTTATATCTTTATGTTTGAAGCCTGAAATATGGCAAAAGGATGAAAAGTTCAAGGGGGCCGAATACTTTCGCAAGGCACTGTATATGTGCTCCAACTTGGAGACTCTAAAAACTATAGGAGTTGGGACAGCAGTATACAGGAAGCCTTGACGTGGGCACTGCGGCTTCCACATATATTTGCAAATTTGTGCAACGAAACCTTCTAGCTGGTAAGTGTGCTTGGAAAATTTGTTTGTTTGCACTCATTTTCCTCAAAGCTTAGTGAATGTGGTAAAGCTCTGCTTATTTCCATCATCCAATCATTTGCATGCAAAACATTTTTACTCCTCATTTTCCTTGCATCCGATTGGGTATTCTTTACAAAGTGAAGCATCACCACATTCACTAAGCCAAGGGTCGGCAACCCGCGGCCTGCACCTGGCCCACCAATGCTAAATGTCCGGCCTGTCATTAGTTCACGGTCACCCGGCCCGTGGACATTTTTGCCGCTGTCCTCTTCATTGGACAGCGGCTAGCGCCCAGTATCACAGGGCTGGATGGGGGCAGGAACTGCTGAAGTTTACTTTTTCATTAAACAGCAGGTGATTGGTTGCCAGGCGATCATAGCAACCAATCACTAGCCTGTTAATGTGAACAGGTAACTTCAGCAGCTCCCGCCCCCCATCCAGCCGTGCGATACCGATCTCTGCTGCTCTGCTTTCTGTACACCTGTGTAAGGTATGAGAGTTCTACCTACACACAGTGTGTGTTTGCGGGGTGGGGGGACAGATGACGCTACAGTGGAGGGGGGGGGGGGGAGCAAGGGACAAAGCGATACATTGGGGGGGGGGGGGTGTGTGTGTGACAGCGGACAGAGAACGCTACCGTGGGGGTGCAGGAGACAGAGGACGCTACAGTGTGTGTGGGAGGGAGGTTGCAGGGGGACAATGAACGCTACAGTGGAGGGTGCTGGGGACAGAAAAGGCTACAGTGGGAAAAGGGGGGAGGACACTGCAATGGGGGGACCCTATTAGGGACCCCATCTGCCCCGGGGACAGGAACCCCATTTTCTCTAGGAACAGGAACCCCATCTCCAGACCATGCTGGCTGGCGTCAGCCACCCTTGGGCGCCAAAAAATCCAAACCCCCAGCTACATACTCCCTCAGGGTGAACTGGCTTTGTATTAGTGAAGCACCTTAAAGTGAGGTAAACCTGTACTGTTATTATTACTGTGTTAGGATTTTTATTATTTTCATAAATTAGCAGGTGAATGCGGCCCTCCAAGCATTTACATACATTGAATCCGGCCCTGAAGTGGAAAAAGGTTGCTGACCCCTGTACTAAGCTCTGGGGAAAATGAGTGCAACTGGACTTGCAAAGTGTACAGTCTTTTGAATTTAGTAAATCCACCCCAATGAGTTGACTAGCTGGTTACCAATAGCTAATAATTTCTGACTCTCTGCACTTAGAAAGATTGTGGAAGTTCTGACAGGTTTACTTTGATTTGTTTCTATGTTAGATATGGGCATACCATAATAAAACCCTATATATGTAATTTATTTATAAAAACATTACCTCCATTTTCTCTTCTAGCTCATGCAGAAACTCTCCATCAGCAGGTAGAGAAGACATTCCAGTAGAACTTTTGGCACTTAGGATGGCTCTAGACAGGTACTCAATCCTCAGCTTTAGTAAAATGTCTGTGCTGGAAGGAGACAAAACATAACTATGCTTTTACAACAATACAACACAGGGTTGATATTCACAGTACAGTACACTAACCAATCCAATGAGTTTGTACCTAAACTAAAATGAGAAAAAAAAACAACAACATATGTTCCCCACTGTCTTGTGGGCTATAACTGTGTACAGCTATCTAACCACTTAAAGTGGTTCTAAAGCTTAAACAATTTTTACCTTAATGCATTCCTTGCATTAAAACGTTTGTTAACCTCAAAAAAAATAAAAAAAATAAAATAAAAATAAAAATGGATCCTGCTCCTTTATAGCATGTTATATGTCACAGTGCTTGTGCTCATTTGGCCCCCCGTAACAACCGAAATACCTGGCTGATCCGGCCAGTATCTCCCCACCCCTCTGTAAACTGACCACGGCGCATCATGGCTGCTGAGCCCCGACACCATGGTCAATTTATGTGCCTCTGTCGTCCGCAGCCCTGCTCTCTCTCCTCTCTGCTCCTGTGTCCTCCACCCCCCCCCTCGATGCTTGTCTGCTCGTGACAGTGCCACCCCTCCCCCTCCTGCTGCTTGCATAACATTAACCTGTATACACCATCAGCACTGTCTTCTATTGCAGTGTCCCCCTCCTTGTGCGTTTAAAAAAAAATAAAAATAAAAATGCTGCAAATATCTAATTTCACAGCCAAGAACGCAATGACATGACTGACCAGCTTTCTCCTCCTCCCCTACCAACCGACGTCAGCAGGGGAATCTCGGGCCCTCCCGCTGCATCTGTCAGAGGAGGAAAGGAGAGAGGTGGCCAGTCATGTGATCGCAATCTCCGCTCTGAAATTATGTATTTGCAGCATTTATTTTTGTAAATCACACACAGAGGGGGACACTGCAATAGGAAGCAGAGCTGATGGTGCATACATGTTAGAGTGGCTTAACAACCACTTTTAGGCCCCTTTCACACTGGGGCGGTGGGTGCGTCGGCGCTTTACCGTAAATTTCGCTGCGCTATTCGGCCACTAGCGGGCGAGAAAGGGTTAAAACCACCGCACAGCGCCTCTGCAGAGGCGCTTTGCCGGCGGTATAGCCGCGGTGCACATTGATTTCAATGGGCAGGAGAGGTGGAGTGCTCCAAAGATGTTGCTAGCAGGACTTTTTTTTACCGTCCTGCTAGCGCACCGCTCCAGTGTGAAAGCCCTCGGGGCTTTCACACTGGACAGCAGAGGCTGTTTCAGGTCGCTTTGCAGGTGCTATTTTTAGTGTTATAGCGCCTGCAAAACGCCCCAGTGTGAAAGGGGTCTAAAGGTAAAAAATGTTTAGACAGGTTTTTGGACCCTCCTCTCTCATTTTACTTACCTGAGCCCTCATTCAATACAGTGCTGTGCAGGTCTGCAGCTGTTCTCTCCCCTCACTTGTATGTTTTACTGGGGCACTGGAAGCCATTGGCTCCCAAAGCTGTCAATCAAAGCCAGTGACGAGGGAACGGAGCCCAAGTCTCGCTGTCTGTGCCAATGGATGAAGCAGCGGGGCTCAGGAGTGAGCATGCACGAGTGCCCCAATGGTAAGCAGCTTTCCGTTGGGGCACTGGACAGAGAGGAGCCAGGAGAGCTGGCAAAGAGGTTCGGGACGCGCTATGCAATTCCATTGCACAGAGCAGGCAAGTATAGAGAGGTTTGTTATTGTTTTTAAATTTCCTTTACAACCACTATAAGCTGCAAAGTAAACTAGGATATATTCCAGATGGGCTTCAGCTCTGGGCATTTATCAGTACCTCCATGACATTAGGAATATCGTTCTACATAACCTTTCTGGCTTCTCAGCTGGCCACTTTCCCCACGCCCAACACAATACATGTGCAAACATCTACTCAGTATTCTTTCAAGACTGTATCACTTTAACTGTAGAAGAGATAAAACATGCCGGCCCCCTGCCAGACAAAGCTGTGCTGCATGAGGGAATTTGACATACAGATGTTAAACAAGGAGTACTATTAACAGAGGTTTTCTGATCTGCTTTGACAAAGGGCAACAAAAGAAGAATTAGCAAGACAGGAATTTGAACTTGGATATGGCAATGTCTACCTGGGCATGTCAGCCAGCTTGGCCACAACTCTTGCTGCACTGCTGAAATTGCGGTTCTTCTCATAGTATCGCCACTGAAGATCCATATAGCGCACTTTGTTTTGATCAAGCTTGGCCATGCGCACAAGATGAGGCTCCAAAAATGGAGAGTTTAGCTGTAGAACATAACCATCAGAAAAACGTCTGATATTTACACAAGGTGAGGTTCACACAGAAAAACAAAACTCCAAAATGAGTGCAGGAAAGAACAATGGTTAGACAAAAGCAATGCTCACCTCAAGCAGTTTGTCTGTAAGATCTGCCTGTATCAGCCAATTAAACAGAGCAATGTTGAAGAGTTCGTCTGTTGAGCGTTGAGCCAATTTCAGCATTTGTTCAAACTAAATTGAAAGAAGGTTATAGATCTTGTGATTTTAAATTACTGGATACAAAAAATATTTCAACATTGAACCTCTTGCCTAACCACTTGCTGACCGACTCGCATATATAAAATGTCCTGTCAACAAGTGGTTATTATAAGATCATGGCTGCAGCTACAGCCATTTTTTTTCAGCCTGTGGTCAGCTGTTTTACAGCCAATCAATCACTTTTACAGTGTGTGGAAGGGACACCCTCCCCCCTTCAGCCATCCGGGAACAGGAGAGCCAAGGACCACACTAAGCTGTCTGGACAGCTTCCCACAAAGGAAATGGAGGAGCATCTGTTCCCAATCTCCTCTGATGAATGAACCCAGAAGCGACAATGATTTAGTCACTTCCGTTTTAGAACTTGCTGGCTACAGCTAACCAAGCATGATCTGTGCTTAGTTCGTTGGAGGGCAAGGGAGACATCTAACAGGCCCCTGTCGTCGTCGTCATAAAGAGGATTTGTCATTGACCAAAGCCATCATATAGGAGCGCGATAGCCCATTTGCAATAACAAAAAAAAAAAGTTAAAATCAAAGCAAAAATATTACATTTAAATAAAAAAAAATTAAAAAAGCACACAGTCCCTCAAATATAAACAAATGCAAAGTTTGTGTAGGTCTGGCACGCTGACGTAGACCGTGATTTTACCAAGTGTGTGGTATCGCCGCGTACATCAGCGCGAGAGCAATAAATCTAGGGCCATAATTCAATTACCTCTACACTGATAAACCTGTAAAGGCTTGTAAAGAGTCAGTTTTTCGCCATTTCACAGGCGTGTGCAATTTTAAAACTTGACATATTTGGTATCTATTTACTTAATGCAACATCTTCTTTAATATTTTACCAAAATATTGGGTATTATATTGTGTTTGCGCACCAAAATTCTGTTTTCAGAAAATATATAAATAATTTGGTGGTTACAAATAATTTTCTAGCAAAAACAAAAAATTATTTTAACCTGTGTGAAAAATATAAAAATTGGCAGTGGTTAAATAAATGTACACACACACACACACACACACACACACACACACACATTATAACACCCAAGGGCTTGTGTAATTTGCTATTACAGAGGATGTGCAGGACAAGCGTCCATTATGCTACATTTGGATGTTTTGTTGAGTGCACTACAAAACAACTCAATAGGACCTGTATTATAATACGTCTATTAAGATACTTTGCACTGTAATTGGTGGCTCTGGCAGCCAAGAGTAAGTAGCCCACAGTGAAAAGGTGTGTACAGAGTACTGTCTGATAATCAGGTATATGTATAATTCCACAGAGAGTGAACTACACAAAGATGTCTTACGTGAAGTCCAGCCTCCTCATTACTGAGCATGTTGGGATCTGAAGACAGCACAGGAGGACCCGGCTTTTTGGGTACACTGGGAGACTGAGGTGCCGCTTTACTCTGGTTCACCAGTTCTTGAAGTGTGTCTGTGATACACTTGTAGCAGTTTAATCTGTAGGAAACAAACATGTTTTTTTTAAATGTTATGGTTATCAAGAGAAACCTAAGACAGTACAATAAAACATTACCAAAGTTCTATTCTCAAATGCAATATAAAGATACAGTATATAAAAAAGTAGGGGCACAAATAAACTGTTCTTAAACCCAAACAATTAAAATGGTATTAACGGTTCAGGTTTGTTTTTTAAATAACAAACATGTCATACTTACCTGCTCTGTACAATGGTTTTGCACAGAGCAGCCTCTTCTTCTCGGGTCCTCCTGGCTCCTCCCCCTTGACCATTGTCCCCCAACAGCAAGCAGCTTGCTATGGGAGCACTGGTGAGTGCTTGCTCCCGAGTCTTGATCTATGCGTTCATAAGACACAGAGCCGGGCCTCGGCCCGGCCCCACATGCTCTCCTCATTGGGGCAGACACTGAAGAAGAGGAGTGGACAGCGCTGTCGGGGGACCCGGGGGGTTGTTCGCGGCAGCTCTGTGCAATACCACTGCACAGAGCAGGTAACTAGAACATGTTTGTTATTTTAATAATAATAAAAAAAGCCGTTAGTAACGGTTTAATGAAGATGTGAAAGAAGGGATCAATAGGTTTTATTGTGAACTTATATTTAAAGTGGTTGCCTTCTTTCACTCCCTTCATCAACATGCTAACAAATTTTTAAACAAAGCCGGTTTTCATTATATGCCTTAAAACCCACTAATGTAATCACTGGGTCGTCATAAAGGCTGTGCAGTTTAAGGCAAGTAAACACAGTGAAGTACTCATGAAAAGAGAGGGAGGCAAGCAAGTTTTTTTTACCAGGCCAGCTGCACTTAGGAGGGTGAAGATTTACTTAAATTACAATTGTAAAAATACTTACTTTGGTTCTAACGTCTGTTAGGTCCCTTGACAGAATCCTCTCCCCTGCTTCTGGGTGCTGGTCTTCAACGCTCTTGACTGCCTGGTGCAGGATGACGCCAACCCTGCACATGTGCAGTGGTGCAGTCATACCAGCACAAAGATTGCGTGCTAGAATGAAAACTGAGCTGCGCATGCAGCTCAGTTTACCACCTGCAACACCAGGGCAACTACAGATGGAAAAAGCCAAGATGGCAGCTTCCTTGGCTGTATAGAATAGGTGGGTTTAGTTTCGCTTTAACTACAAGTGAATTTGTCCATCTAAAAAACTGGCTAAATGTGCTGGCCTAGTGGTGTACGCTCTCTGCTTTAAACAACTCGCAACTATCGGTCAAAATAGACACCTTTCTTGATAGGCTTGTAAACCAGCTGCATCCTCTTCTGGCTCTCCATTCTTGTGAAAGTGCAGCCCAAGACCTTGGGGATCTTTCTTCTCAGCAGCAGTAAGACCGAGCTCCACAACGCCCTCATAGAAACGCACTGCAAAAAAGAAACAAAGCCTGATTTTCTTCCTTTATTGACAGCAGAGATACTGTAAGATGAACAGCATCTCCTAAATATTGACATTAGTATGCCTATATCACTGAAATAGTGCATCTGGCTTTACGATCCAGAAAGACCTAAGCCTGCAAAGTGAGGAATTACTGCACATGCACCAACATGTCATTGATCACTTAATATGGTGGCAGCGATATGAAAATGCACAGTAAAGAAGTGAAGGCTCTGTGCATGGGTCTACCCTACCATACCCAAAAGGGTACTGCTATTGCACACATACATGGTTGCAACCGTTCTTTGCTACAGATACTCGATCATTATTAGTGACTACCGTGCCTGTCAGTTCAGTGAGTGGGGGTCAAGGTAGGTAGCAGTGGACTGTGCTTCAACGCTCAGCAGTGTTGACAGCATGTATTGGGAGAGGTGTGAGAATATATGGGGCGTGAGATCTGGGACAACACCAACCCGATGATCACCTGCATACCCCTGTTCTCTTCACACGGCCAAACATATCCCCTACCTCCAACCTTGCTATTAGGGGTGCACAGATACCAGTTTTGGTGCCGATACTAAGCATTTGTACAGTGGAACTTTGGATTACGAGTATAATCCATTCCAGGAGAACGCTTGTAATCCAAAGCACTCGCATATCAAAAGCGAGTTTCCCCATAGAAGTCAATGGAAACTAAAATAATTTGTTCCACATTGACTTCTATGGCATGCAATACCGCATACTGTTCGGCTGCATTTCGGAAACCTTCGGGAACTAAGTATTTCCCAACGGCTCCGATGCCCCCACACCTGTGGCCAAATGCGGTACTGCACACCGCAGAGGCTTGAATCCTGTTAGTATTGCGAGATTTAAAAAATAATTGCTCGTATTGCAAAACCCTCGTTAACCGCGTTACTCGCAATCCGAGGTTTCACTGTACTTGTAATCGTGCAAATGCTCCGATACCTAAAGCCGATACCTTTGTGGTGCGTTTTGAGCCCATGTAAAATGCAAAGAGACGCATATAAATTTGAACAGAAATGTGGTGCGATTCCTGTCCGAATCGCATGTATTTTCCCCCACCACTCTGGTGTGAACCCAAGCTTGTCATAGTGACTTCAGTCTGGGTTCACCGGAGCGGTGCAGGAAACCGCATGTGATTGGGACAAGAATTGAACTGCATTCCGGTTTAATTCACATGTAAATCAAGTTCATTAATCTTGTATGGGCTCAAATCGTATTGTGCGGTATTGGTACTTTGTATTGGTACTCGTACTTTCTCTTAATTAGGTATCAGTGCATCCCTACTTGCTATGTATAGGGTGTGCATGTATGTTTCCCAGGTTGGCAATTCCTTGGGGGGAAAAAAAAACAAAAAACACAACACACTGCAGAGGTACCTGTAGCTTCAAGTGAATTTACAAAAAAGGTATACAACACAAACCTCTCGATAAAAACATACATGTTATTAGCATTTTGGCAGGATTCTGAGAAAAGCCGATTCAGTATTTTCATTCACTAGGTCTAGGCAAACTAATGCAGACCAATTTTAACACCCAATAGTCAATGTTTGTATGCTTAAGAGAAACTATACCTTGCCTATACTGGATGCAGACATTCACCAAATCAACCTGTTGACTTATCTTCTGGTATTCCCGTAATGACTCTCGCAGCATCCGCTCTTTGTCATATTTGCTTTGTGCCTGGCGGGACCTTTGCAAAAGCTCATTTGCCTGACGTGTAAAACAAATAAAGCAATGGTCATTTCATGAAGATAATATGCAATTCCATCAATAAAATTAAAGGGTAAATAAAACTTTTACTTATAAGTAAATGTGGACAACTGAAAGTACATAACTATGCGCTGAAAAGATAAAACCACCGTATATACTCAAATATAAGCTGACCCGAATATAAGCCGAGGCACCTAATTTTACCACAAAAAAAAAAATGGGAAAACATATTTACTCGAGTATAAGCCTAGGGTGTCCATCTGCATGCCTCACTGTGCCCATGACTAGACTGACATTTAACATGGGAGTCTATGAAAGGGGTGCCCGGTTTTGAAAAATCGATGCTTCCCGGCCATAGGTCCTCCAGACAACAAACTTTGCACACTTATAGAGGAAGAGTGGTGCTACATGTGTGCCAAGTTCCGGGTCCAGGGGACCTACGACCGGCCGGTACCTGGTCCCCAAAATCACCGGAGGAATTACCGTTTAACATGGGAGTCTATGGAAGGGGTGCCTGGCTTTGAAAAAATAAATAAATCGGTGCTCCCCGGCCCTAGGTCCCCCGGACAAGAAACTTTGCACACTTGTAGAGGAAGAGTGGAGCTACATGTGTGCCAAGTTTGGCACCGGGTCCCCAAAGTCCGGGATATCAGGCGCAAAAAGGTGACTCGAGTATAAGCCGAGGGGGGCATTTTCAGTACAAAAAAAAATGTGCTGAAAAACTTGGCTTATACTCGAGTATATACGGTAATTGTCAATGTATATGAGGATAGCAATATTTGTCCATTATGCAATATATTCAGTATGCGTTTTTCAGATTAGTATTGCTAAATAGTGACATACAGATTTTTTTAGATAATGCTGAATGCTTTAATTATATGTAAACACAAACAGGAAGAAAAGCGCACAGGCTCTGGTGCAAAACCTTTTAACAAAAATGATGTATATAAAAACAATGCACTCATAAAACGTAAGTAGATTCGAGCATTACAATCCATAGATAAACATCCCTCAGCATGAAGCTTCCTGCAATGGGCTCGCAGCATGTACTACAGAAGACCAGATGTACATGTTAGCGCGCAGCCGCCGACAAGCTGCACACCGACCGTGGGCAGTTGTCCTCGCACTTCGTCAGTCCTCGAAATCTACTTGCGTTAGTGAATGAATTGTTTATCTATATATCTCTCTGTCCATCTCTCTCTATCCATCTATCTATACACACACAATCATTTTTATTGCAGTGCGCTCTTCTTCCTGTTTGTGTTGCCACAGTTGCCAGTGATTGGGAGAGCTGCAAGGTGGTGTGAACATTAGAGACTTAATCCCTCTTATGTAGCACTAAACAGTTGGACTGCTTGGGACTCCTGTCTATAGGTTAATTTAGACCTAAGCACCAGTACTGCATATATTGCGGTTTCTTTAATTCTATGTAGTCAGCCACTAGAGGAAGTGTGCACAAAGTAGTTAAAAAAGGAAAAAATATATATAATAATTCACATAAATAGAATGCAACAGCAAGTGATGTTTAGTTAAATGCTACATTAACTCAGGTTGAGTACACAGAAAAAACACTTCTTACAGCATTTGTTGAGGCGGATTTACTAAAAGGAGTTGAGAATAGTTACTCAAATTTCAGCTGTGTTCACTTTGAAAACCTGGATTAAACAGGAATGTGCTTTTCACATAATAGCAAAATTGAACGAAATCTTCACTCAAATTATTGACTGAAGATCCTCAGCGCCATTAGTAAATCATTCTAAATGTGATTCTCTCTGTAAAGTTGTATTTACTGGTCTTGTACCTTGGAGCATACAGCATCATCAGGGCTATACAGAATAGGGCACACTTCTTGCAGGTGAGAACTGATTCCATCCACAGCTGCATTGTCCCGGATGTAACAGTTGATTAGTGAAGCAATAAGAGCGCCTATTAATTCCTTGTCTCTGATTACAAGATCTTTAAAGGTGGTGATCTTCAGCTGCTCTTGTAGCTCCTGGCATATGAAAAGAAGGTTAATTATGGCATCTTTCAAAATAACCAGTAGGTATACAGGGTTTTTTAAAACAAACGGTATAACAATCCACTGACTAAAGGCCCCTTTTAGGTGTGCTGCGTAGTGCAGTGTTACCTTACACGTTAACATCAATTGGACAAAAGGCAGCCTATTCATTTGGAATGGGCCGTCAAGGCACCTCAAACAGGACCCTATTTTGTCAATGCAAAGCATTACATTGCACATTAGTGTATTACAATGCGCTGTAACGCAGGTCTGCCACTTCAGTACAATGGAGTACCATTTTAAATAAATGGCACTGCAAAGCACTTATGCATGCATGGTGTGGTACCGTGTGCCCAGCTAGATCATGTTCACTACAGCAACGCAGAGGTGTGAAGCCAGCATATCCAACCCCGAAACAAAAAATGCAATATACTGCCCTATGGTGACGACAATCTTTGGAGATGAAGACCAACCTTCTGTAGCTCTGCTGCTATATAGTTGAACTGATGCTCACAAAGCAGTTTCCAAAGTGCTAAGGCTTGACATGTCTTCCTGACCAACTGGTGGATCCCTTGGAGAGAGATCTTTTCTGCAAGCTGGGCTTCGCCTGAAAAAATAAATAAAAATCATGTGGTTAAGTGAACAACTACAGCACCCAGAGCCAAGAAAGCTCTAGTCAGACAGTGAAGGAGCATTTTATGGCACTAATAACTCTGCAATTGTTTCTACCAGTATGTTGCCTGTTAGCAGTGCTAGGGTGAGGTCAACCAGTGCCCACGCCCCCCATGTGAGCTCACAGTTCACACCTCAGTCTCAGCACGGTGCCTTCTGGGAACAAATGCAGCTTCTCCTTCTTCCCCTCTTTGGTCCTGTGATATGTCACATGACAAAGGGAGAGATGAAGGTGGGCAGACTGCCCCACTACTGATTAGTGCCGAGCTGACACTGAGGTGTGTGTTGCGCTGGCGCCCGCTCTCTCCTGCCCACAGTAGGCTGCTATTGGACAAAGCAGTATCCTCCCTCCAGCAGCTATAGGGGCCCCTGCTCCTTCTGACAGGAGTGACACTGCAGTCACTCCTCTCAGCAAGGGTGTTAGATGTGTGAAAAATCCTGAGCCTACTCTTCTCTGGGTCAACAGCGTGTAACACAAAGTGCAGGCGACAGGAGTGCAGACTAGCAAACTTATAAAGAATACATTGTATTCACTAGCAACACAAAACTCCTTAATGTCACTACAAAGACAAGTAAAGAAAAAAAAAAAAAAAACCCACTATAAAAAGTCTGTGATCCTACGTTGATAAAATAAGCTCTAGCTGCTGTATAAAAACCACAAAATGATATAGACTACATAAAAAATCCAAAAGTGCACACACACAAATATAAAATCACTATGCAATAAAATGAAATACCTTCTCGTCCAGCACAAAAGGCTTGTTCATAAGTGAGGTCATGGGCGGTAAAACCAGGCGGTTGAGGACAGTCATTTTAAAATTACAAAATTATTAACAATCACATGCATAGTGCTCAAATCCTCAGCCAAGTACAGTAGATCATTGCACTCTACATGAACTCTAAAAGCGCTTCAGCACTTTAACATCCACCCTGATCTAGACTCAAAAACTCCCTCAGCTCTGTGCTACAGGTTGTGAATGCGCTGGCGGACACAGAAGCTGGCAGCAGAAAAATCAGGGCAACTTCCATGCCTGTCAGTAAGGCGTAGGACAAAGCCAAAGCCCCCAGTCAACACAGCGCCTGGGGCACGTTCCCCCTTGTTCTGGCACAACAATGCGAAAAAGTCTAAATGACCCCAACGTTGCCTATCCCTCCTCCAGTTTTTTTTTTTTTTTAAATCAAAGAGGTTTTTATTGAACAACAACTTCAACTACAACACGTACAGAAATTAGCTTTTCACCAATCATCGTATACACAAACATCGTAGCCCCACGAGTACTACATAACCACATACTTCAAGCATCTGCAAGACACCACTCCATCCCCCCACCAACACTAAACATATCAGTCATGGTATAAATACGGTACACATTCCCCACTAGGGATATTGCAGAATTCTAGACATCCCAAGCTCTTTAGGGCTAAGACCAGGTGTATCCAACTATCGTGACCATATATGTTCAAACCTGCCCGCCCTCCTACAGTTTGCTGTATGATTAAACACCTTTAAAACAATGCTGACCCAAAAAGCATTGAACAGTAATATTACTTACTGTGGTATTTCCTTTGAAGCTCCTGCTGGACTTGCTGAGAGCTACCCATATCGTGGCGGCCAAGGCCAACCAGCCTCTGCTGGATGTTCACCGGCGTTCCAAAGCTTTAAAAAGTGGAATTTTTAGTTTCTTAAAATACAACTTTTCTGACTTTGCCAATACATACATTCAACACCTATTGCATCTTACCTTGGGTTGCCTAGGGAGCCTACAGCAAATTGTGAGTTTCTATCCAGAAATTCCAATAGACCTTTAAGCTCATAAAGAACAGATTCTAGAACTAACGGGGAGACACTGCTATCGATCTGCAGGAAAAAAAACAAAAACAAAGGATTGGAGGAAATTTCTCCATTTGATGAAAATGATTTTTACTATGAAAACATTGAAGGTAGACTATGCACACAGTTACAGAAAGTATTTTTACAACTAGCATCTCTGTGACGTGAGAAGATGCAATGTGCACGTGCTGAGCCCTATTTCGGACACTTGGGGCGGGTTCCATGTAATGTTAAAAATTATTTATGGAGGTTTTAAGAAGCTGTGTGCAATTTGTAAAAGTGAAATGTTTAATATTGCACGAATAAAAATAAATCGGTCAGGAAAGAAATGCAAGAGCTGTCAATGCTGACTTCTTTTTCAAAGATCAAGCTTCTTGGTCATATTCTGCAACAGGAAGAAATGGTTGTGTAATGTGTGCGCTGCCATATACCTGGCATGACATTCCCTACAAAAATGAGGAAGAGCAGATAAAAAAAAAAGGAGGCAAACTGGGGAGAAATATTCTGCAGAAAGAGGGACACTTGTCAGCTATGCTGCAAAAGTTTACCAACTAGTGAAGGATGAATATTGGAGACTGTCCCAGGGCCAATACCTTCAAAAGACAAGTTACTAATGGCAGCTCCCATGTTTATATCCCGATAGGTACCCATGAATAATAAAAGGCTCTAAATTCAAACAGCAATAGGCCACAGCAAAAATCTAGTGGCCATATTTTTGCTTAGGTAAACAGAGTCTTGAAAAATAATGGTATCCACAGGTTGTTGCACTTTCAGGAATGGGTAAAAATCTGCGAGAAGCAATTTTTACAGTCACTGAATAGAGAATATAATTTCAGGCAGAATTTGTTTGGGAGAATGGCAAAGATGCAAAAACTTACCGCTATGACGTCTCTGTTGCCAACCTTGAAGTTTTTCTCAACAGCCACACTTCCATCCCAGATGTTACTGTAAATTAGAAAATTAGGGCACATAAAGTACTTTGCGGTTACTAAAAGTGAAATGTAAAAAATCACCACTATACACTTTTGTTCTGTAATACAGAGGCAAATTTAGTAAGACTGGAGCAGCCAGAATCTGGAGAAGCTGTACATGGCAACCAGTTTCCATTTTGAAAGCATTTTGATAACATACAAAAACAAACAAAATAAAGAAACAGGTGCGCTACAATGTGAATAATTGATATTGAAACCAGTTGGGAATGTCCACAAACACACTAATGAAATAAAAATCCAAATATGATGACCAGTGAAAAAAAGTGAGTATAACGTGTCAGTGAATAAACAAAAGTCCCATCAGAACCGAGGATGGAGGGAAGCCATGGAGGGGTGAACCGATGTAAACTGAACGAATGGTGCATGCAACACCCGTGACCACCACCAACGGTACAAACTGCTTACCAGAGGTAAGAAACATATGGACTGTCCATTGCCACCAAGAACCTCTGCTGCATCCACTGCGGTTGGAATCGGCGATTGGACCTCATTGGACCACTTCCTGGGATTGCGGATGGGCTCATATGTTTCTTACCTCTGGTAAGCAGTTTGTACCGTTGGTGGTGGTCACGGGTGTTGCATGCACCATTCGTTCAGTTTACATCGGTTCACCCCTCCATGGCTTCCCTCCATCCTCGGTTCTGATGGGACTTTTGTTTATTCACTGACACATGTTATACTCACTTTTTTTCACTGGTCATCATATTTGGATTTTTATTTCATTAGTGTGTTTATGGACATTTCCAACATCAATTATTCACATTGTAGCACACCAGTTTCTTTATTTTGGATGATCACAGGCTGCCTGCTGAGAGAGAAAGAAGAGAGAATTAGGGAGATAAGATAAGACACTATCCTTAACTTTTGTGTCTCCCTTGCAACAGAGTTTGCCCTGTCATCTCTCCTGATTTTATTTTCTCTCGCCTTAAATCGGTGTTCCCTCAGCACAGACTGTCTTTCCTGCTGTTGTACATGCACCAAAACAAACTACCACCAACAGTTTTGACACAAATTTGGCGATAGGCTGTAGGGATCCATTTGGCTGTCTGAAAACGAACATATATGTTTGTAGTATTTTTTTGCTTATGCACAAAGTGTAATAAAAACCATCTTCTAAGTCAAATAAATTATGCATTGCTACTTTAAATGTAAAATTCCAAATCATTAAAGTGTTACAAAACCCACAACAGTAAAAGCAGTCTGTATATGCAGTAAAGCATGCTTGTTGTACTCACTGTGGAACGTAAGGGGTTAATCCTACACTGTGTAAAAAGGCCGTTTGATCCTGTATGCACAGATCCTCCCTCTTTTTGCATAGTCACCAAAACATGTCCAGATAAGACAGATTTACTGGAGTCAAGCTGCACATGCTCAGTTTAGTGTGTATTGCTACAGAGTTTGTTTTTTTTCCCTTGGAAGACTGCATGTGATCAGCACAGGGCCAATCAGCACTGTCCAGACAGAGGGGCAGGGGTCCTGCATCCTCATAGGACAGCCAGTGCAATATGAAAACTCCTCCTACAAGCTTTAACCAGACACTGAGAAGTCCCAAGACTGCTATATACTGCTGATGAGAAACGGTATTTAGCAGTTTGAATTTCCACGTTCTGTGGGAGACCAGCTATAGTGAATGCAGGATCCTGGGTTTAGTAAAACTTTAACATGATAGAGTAGGCAAATGTTAATTTAAGATACTCACTTCATAATGCGAGAGAAGTAGATACAAATCCCAGTGTGCTTCCCTGAAAAGATGACCTCTGGGCCCATTATACCCGCCAGAGGACCTGCAGACTGCTGTGTGGGAGTTCCTAATGTATACAACGGAGTAGATACAGCAGGCGGATAGATACCTAAGAGATGAAAGAAAGAACTAGTGTTAACCAACTCCAAGTTGTTATTTCAGTTTCACAGTGCGACTACCTCACTGTTCATGCGCCAGTTGTGAGATTCATAAGCATTACTGACCAGGCCTCATGCAACCTCCAAAGTGGTATTTAACTCTTCTTTTAAACTGCGACCTACAGATAAGCTTATAAAAAGCCTTTCCTGTAGGGAAATTGAAAAGTGCATAAATCTACACTGTTTAGTTGATATTGTCATTGTTTCAGGCTGAAGACGTCAGAGGTGCCTGCACAGTACCATGCCACATTGGTGACTCCAGTGTGCATGCGCGGGAGTGACAGCATCACGGCCCGTCCATTTACAGGCAAGTGTCATATTGTGCGAATATGTGGTGCATACTAGCACATTATGGCATCAACCACCTGGGGGCCAATAAAAAAGCAGAGTTAAATACCTCTTCTACTCCTCTAGAATAATTTGTATTTAATTTTTTGTATTATCCTAAATGGACATCAAAACCTTCACTGTAGGCAAGATCAGGAACTATAGTAGAATCTTGTTACTGGATGTACAAAATATAAAAGGAAACTGATGGCTCTGGTTATAGAAAACACTTTGAGATGGTTGGTCCTTTTTTTTAATTTGATCAATTTTGTCATCAATTTAAAAATGTTCATAAAAAACTGTAAAATAGGCAACACAAGCACATGGCCAGTACCCTCAGTCCCCTACAGCCTGTTTACCACTTAAAAGCGGTGTTCCAGCCTAAAAAAAAAGCCAGCAGCTACACATACTGCAGCGGCTGGCTTTTAATAATAGGACACTTAACTGTCCTGGAGTCCCTCGATGTTCGCACTGCAGCTGATGTTTTCATCAGCTGTCAAGTGCTGCCGCTGCCATTGCAGGTAAGGGAACCTGTCAGTGTAGCCTTTCGGCTTCACGCTGGGGAACACTACTGCGCATGCGCGAGGCCCCGCTCCTCTCCTATTGGCCCGGAGGCCGGGAGGGGAGGAGGGAGCCCCATGGTGATGTCACGGGCCACTTCCTGGACTTCCGAAGTGGGAAAGAATACCCGTTGTCCCCCCTCCCCCCTGAAAGGTGCCAATTGTGGCACCGGAGGGGGGGGGGGGGGGCAGTTGGGGGAATCAGATGAGCGGAAGTTCCACTTTAGGGTGGAACTCCGCTTTAAGGACCGAGCCTCTTTTTGAGATTTAGTGTTTACAAGATAACATTTTCTTTTGCTAGAAAATTACTTAGAACCCCCAAACATTATATATATTTTTTCTAACACCCTAGAGAATAAAATGGCGGTCGTTACAATACTTTTTGTCACACCGTATATGCGCAGCGGTCTTACAAGCGCACTATTTCTGAAAAAATGTTACTCTTTTGAATTAAAAAATAAGACAACAGTAAAGTTAAACGCAAATTTTTTTTTTATATTGTGAAAGATGATGTTATGCCAAGTAAATTGATACAACATTTCACGCTTCAAAGTTGCGCCTGCTCGTGGAATGGCGACAAACTTTTCTCCTTAAAAAATCTCCATAGGTGATGTTTAAATTTCTTTACAGGTCGCATGTTTTGAGTTACAAAGGGGTTTTAGGGCTAGAATTATTGCCCTCAGTCTAACGATCGCGGCGATACCTCACGTGTGGTATGAACACCGTTTTCATATGCGGGCGTTGCTCACGTATGTGTTCTCTTCTGCACGCGAGCTCGGCGGGATGAGCGCGTTTAAAATTTTCCTATTTTTTCTCTTATTTTACCTTTTATTTTTACACTTTTTTTTTTAAAATGGGGTCACTTATGTAAACATCCCTTGTAAAAAATAAAAAAAAGCATGACAGGACCTCTTAAATACGAGTTGGGGGGGGGGGGTCAAAAAGACCTCAGATCTCATATTTAGGCCCCTTTCACACTTATACGACTTCAAAGTCGTGCTATTTTACCGCGATTTGCGGCCGTGATTTTGACAAGACAGTCGTACGACTATGGATCCGACTTTGCCCCACGACTTGAAGTACGACTTCAATGAGCAGGGACGCGACTTTGATCCCCCAATAATTAGGGGGTACTCCACGCCAATATTTAAAAAAAACAACAAAAAAAACGGTATGGGTTCTCCCTTCATTGGTATACCCGGCCCATTGGTCTGGTAAGGGTTTTAAGGGGAACCCCTACGCCGATAAAACGGCGTGGGGTCCCCCCCAAAATCCACACCAGAGCACCAGCCCGGCCGGTCAGGAAAGGAGGTGGGGACGAGCGAGCGTCCCCCCCTCCTGACCCGTACCAGGCCGCATGCCCTCAACATGGGGGGGGGGGGGGGGTGTGTGGGTGCTTTGGGGCAAGGAGTCCCCAAAGCACCTTGCCCCTATGTTGATGAGGACAAGGGCCCCTTCCCGACAACCCTGGCCGTTGGTTGTCGGGGTCTGCGGGCGGGGGGCTTATCAGAATCTGGGAGCCCCCTTTAATAAGGGGGCCCCCAGATCCCGGCCCCCTACCATATGTGAATGAGTATGAGGTACATCGTACCCCTACCCATTCACCTGGAATAAAAAGTGTAAAAAACAAAAAACACACTAGACAGGTTTTTAAAGTAATTTATTAGGCAGCTCCGGGGGTCTTCTTCCGACTCTCCGGTGCTTTCTGCCGGGCACCTCCGCCATCTTCTGCCAGCTCTTTTGCTAGTGGGGGCCCGGTCTTCCCAGTCATGTTCTCCCCTCTTCTCTTGTCCCGATGTTGACACGCCTCTGTCTCCCGCTGTAATGCCGTGTGCGCGTAATGCCGCAACTACTTATATAGGCATGGAGCGTGGTCACCGGGTGATGTCACCCGGTGACCCCCCCACTTATGATGTCGCAGTCCCGGGGCATGAAGGGACTGCAACGTCATAAGGGGGCGGGGTCACCTGGTGACCACGCCCCATGCCTATACAAGTCGTTGCGTGCCGCGCACACGGCATTACAGCAGCGTGTCAACATCGGGACAAGGGAAGAGGGGAGAAGACAACAGGGAAGACCAGGCCCCCGCTAGCAAAAGAGCTGGCAGAAGATAGCGGAGGGGCCCGGCAGAAGGCACTAGAGAGCGGGAGAAGAGGCCGGAGAGTCGGAAGAACACCCCCGAAGTCGGAAGACGACCCCCGAAGCTGCCTAATAAAATTACTTTAAAAACCTGTCTATTCTGTTCGCCTGCAGACCCCGACAACCAACGGCTAGGGTTGTCGGGAAGGGGCCATTGTCCTCATCAACATGGGGGCAAGGTGCTTTGGGGTTGGGGGCGCAGGGCCCCCCCCTGTCCCAAAGCACCCACCCACCCATGTTGAGGGCATGCAGCCTGGTACAGCGTGGAGTTCCCCTTCATGCACAAGTCGTGTACAAGTCGCATGCCAAAGTCGGATCTGTTAATACTGAATCCGACTTTGATCCGACTTCAGAAAAAAAGTAGTGCAGAAACTACTTTGAAGTCATGCTAGTATGAATGGATGTCATTGGAAATCATGGGAAATTACTTGTCATACGATTTTGCCGTCCAAAATCGTGGGACAAGTCGTTTAAGTGTGAAAGGGGACTTACACTAAAATGCAAAAAAATTTTACATAAAAGTCCCTTTAAGAGCATTGGGCGGAAGTGACGTTTTGACATTGACATTTTAAAATAGTTATGGGACTGACCCAGTGGCATCTAGGAAAAAATTTGAATAAAGCTATACCAAACTCCAGGAATACACAAAAAGACACATATTAATTGAGAAGTATGGCCAAAACGTACTTGTTCTCTCATGTGACCTAAGAGCCAGCGTTGAGGCTTTGAAAGCATCCCGACAATGTCGGGATCCACCCAGATGCCTGACTGGTAGCTGGCTCAGCTTCTCTGCACGCTGCAGAGAGCCTGAGCCAGCCACTCCTGGTCTCTCCCCAGCCCAGAGCTCCAGTAAGCACTGGAGGGGCAGAGCAGAGAGCAGTCACTGTCAGAACACTACATCTTAGTGGGGGAGATCAATGAACTAACCTTGCATAGTTAGTAGAGCGACTCCGACAGGAGCCGACAGTTTTCTTTTTTTTGGTTAGATGAAAAAAATATAGCGTGTACGCGAGGCAGCTGGGGAGAGTGAGGGAGGGGCAGGATTGGAGCCAGCCAGATGAGATGGCTGCAAATGAGGAGCAAGTGTTGACTTCATTAGTCTGTTGCTTTCACTGTTCAGTCAGCAGAATGGGATGGAGAAAGGACACCAGTTTATTCTTCCTACAGTCTTTAACTGAAAGTGGCTTTTACGGCTTGGCAGGGCTGTATAAATGTCAGGACTGGATGGTCAGAAATACAAATCCTTGAGTGGCCTAAAGAGCTTTTTAAAATGGATTTTGCCTTTCTAAGTTCAGCTTTACATACATGTGACTCAAACCATTAATAACAAACAAGGCAGTATAAAGAAAATACCTTGATGTGGCGTGCCCAGGAAGCTAGGGTTTGCCATGGGACTGCCTAGAGGCATTGGTGATCCTTAAAATAAAAATAAAGCCACTATTATTACAGAAAGGCTACAGATCATTTATAAAGAAATAAAGTAAAGTAGTCCAGTTTTTTATTCGATACACTTGTATTCATGACTAAACAAGTCACAATGTAGATTAGAGCAGGACAAGTTTGGTTGGCATGGTGTATGGCTTCTACATAATGTATATGCCTCATCAATCTCTGCTTTTACCAAAAATTTACTGACCTGGTTTACTAGGTTTCCTTTGCTAGTTAACACAGTTAAAAGCTAGGGAGGTCTGTGTTATCTTTTTGTATAGTTTAGAAGGAAATTGCTAAATTGTGCATCACCACAGGGTGACACTGTGGATGCACCTGGTATAAATGCGCCAACGTCCCGATAATCAATGGGAGAATATTGTTTTAACTAAAGATGGACTTTAAACGGCACATAGATAGATATTGTAAAAATTCTAAGGGTTTTATTGTTGGTAGAAAAATATAATTGAATTTAGGTAAAAAGTACATTAATACAAAAAAATGACATTATGTAACGATCATCAATAATTGGTATAGGGTCCCATTTACAAGACAACACATCTCCCAGAGATTACATTGACATGTAAAATACACAAAGTAAAATAGAATAATGTATAGCCAACAAACACAAATAAGGAGTTGGGCGGTATGCACGAGAGATGGCTGGTCTTATTGATAGGTCCGGTAAATTCAAAGATAAAGATCTTGCTTTCGCTCGACTAGTTTCGCGTTCCAAAACGCTTCGTCGGGAGCATAGTATTGAACAAGGCCGTGTTAGGTAGTGAAACCGGCCTAGGTATTTTTACCTGGCAGTCCGTATATCACAGGGTGCCAGTATTATATAAACACATTCATGGTAGACAGTAATGCGTGATTTGAGTAAAAGAGTAACTATGCACAGGCTACTGATAGGTAGGGAACGTAGATCCAGGTGTAACAAGCCAGACAGTACTGTAGAAGAGTGTGTCAGTCAGAAGCACTTGCTCGAGCCACACAGTGGTAGTCTGTTTAGGTGACCCCTAGTGATGGACTGACCCAGCTTATAGCTTGACAAGGATTATGTGCTGGTGGACCTGGATGGAACCTCTCCTGTGGACAAAACTGTGTGGCTCGAGCAAGTGCTTCTGACTGACACACTCTTCTACAGTACTGTCTGGCTTGTTACACCTGGATCTACGTTCCCTACCTATCAGTAGCCTGTGCATAGTTACTCTTTTACTCAAATCACGCATTACTGTCTACCATGAATGTGTTTATATAATACTGGCACCCTGTGATATACGGACTGCCAGGTAAAAATACCTAGGCCGGTTTCACTACCTAACACGGCCTTGTTCAATACTATGCTCCCGACGAAGCGTTTTGGAACGCGAAACTAGTCGAGCGAAAGCAAGATCTTTATCTTTGAATTTACCGGACCTATCAATAAGACCAGCCATCTCTCGTGCATACCGCCCAACTCCTTATTTGTGTTTGTTGGCTATACATTATTCTATTTTACTTTGTGTATTTTACATGTCAATGTAATCTCTGGGAGATGTGTTGTCTTGTAAATGGGACCCTATACCAATTATTGATGATCGTTACATAATGTCATTTTTTTGTATTAATGTACTTTTTACCTAAATTCAATTATATTTTTCTACCAACAATAAAACCCTTAGAATTTTTACAATATCTATCTATGTGCCGTTTAAAGTCCATCTTTAGTTAAAACAATATTCTCCCATCTTTTTGTATAGGTCTACAAAGTTCTCATACAGACACCAAGTTGTGTAGAACCTAAAGCAGTGATGGTGAACCTTGGCACCTCAGATGTTTTGGAACTACATTTCCCATGATGCTCATTCACTCTGCAGTGTATTTGAACATCATGGGAAATGTAGTTCCAAAACATCTAGGGTGCCAAGGTTCGCCATCACTGACCTAAAGAGTAGCAGTCAAAATACCCATTATACAATGCAGAATTCTATTCCCCACCTCTCAGTTTTTAACACTAGCCCAGGAAGTCCAGAAAGAATGAAGAACCAAAAGCAGGTGTGCGGTTTACTTTGAAAAGTATTTTATGCAAATAAAAAATAAAAAAATCCCTTTTGCCTTGCTAGCACATACCAGGATATAGACATGATTGGGCCTTCCAGTGATTCAGAAGATAAAAATTAATGCTAATGAACAGCAAGGGAAAAGGAAAGATCTCTAAAAATGTGTCTTCTGTGGAAGTAAAGCAGCCCCACAGATGAATACATTTTTCATTCAACCAATAAATGGAATGAAAAAATAATGACTCGATTCCCCCATTGCACAAACTCAAAGTGGACTGCCCTGCCATCAGGATACACTGATCAGTACTGTCAGCTATAGCTGGCAGTGCTGATCAAGCAGGGGAAATCTGACCGAGTGGTTGTACAGAAGTCATTAAGTAGATTGTCTCCTGTATAACCTCCCTGCCCATACATGGATTGAAATTTGGAAGCTCCCTGTTGAACTGCCTGAATTTCAATTCATGTATGGCCAGCTCAAAACCTTGCCCTAAAAGGGCAGCAATAGTGACTGCAAGGTTAACAGTGGTTATCCAGCATCGGGGGGCGTGGCTTGCCAGCAGCACGGATGGCTGCCTGATCTGTATGCTCCGCACTAAACCCGGCTATTAGCAACTCCACAGCGCGAGGAACGGGTTAAAACACACCCGATCATCCCCACAGTGAGTCTCGTTACGCCCAGGAACGATGCTGAAGAGGAGAAAGCAGCTGAACATGCCACAAAAGCTGACAGACTTTTTTCAGCTGGCCGGAGCGGGCCGCGAGCAAGATGGCGCTGGCTACACACACAGCCCTGCAGATCAGCTCTCTCCTCACGCTGGCGGACCACAACGCCCAGGACTACCCACACTGACAAACTGTGAGTACTCCCCACCCCGCTCACCTTCCTCAGCCTCTCCAGTCAAGTCTAAGCCCAGACGAGAATATGACATCCCAGGACAAAGCCCCAGTATACCCTTCACCTTGCCTCCACCTAATACACAGCACCCATCAGCCATAGATAATTTCCCTGCCTCAGACCAGCCCATTTCTGAGCAATCAATGAAGAACATGCTAATCTCCCTTAAACAAACACTGTATTCTGACCTATCAGCTGCAGTGTCCTCGCTGGCTACTGTAGTGCACCATCAGGATCAGCGTCTCCACCACGTTGAAAACAAAATGTCTGATCTCCTCACTGCCCATAATGATATAGTGGAAGTATGCACTGTACATGAAGATGAGATGCAGATGATCAACCTTAAACTCGCAGATCTCGAAGATCGTTCTCGCAGGAACAATATTAAATTCCGCAACATACCTGAATCGGTTCAACAACCTGAACTGGTGCGATTCCTGCAATCCCTAATGCGAGCGCTGGTACCTGAGCTGACCGACAGAGATCTAGAAATAGATAGGGCCCATAGGCTGCCAAAACCGTCTCATCTCCCAGCAGAAAAACCTAGAGATGTGTTAGCGCGCATTCATTTCTACAATGCTAAAGAAAGAGTGATGTTCGCCGCAAAGCGAGCCTCAAACCTCCCTGACCCTTTCACTGCTATTGCGCTATACACCGACCTTTCCAAAACCACGATGGAGAATTGTCGGCAACTATCCACGATCACAAAAGCACTCCAGAACCACCATATACCCTACAAGTGGGGGTTTCCCACAAAGTTCATGATTACGTTCCAGAGTAAAACCCATACTGTGCGCACTCTCCAGGCTGGCCTCCAACTACTGAGGCTATGGCGCATAATTCCTGAGGAAAGTCCACGACCACCACCTCCATCTCCTCCTTCCCAAATGGAAGCTGACTGGTCACTTTAAGACGCCTGATATACCCTGCCCTCGCACATGACCCCAATCCACTCATAGCCGGACTATAGCGGATCACCGCCTATTCCAAGCCTTCCTTTCGATCCACTGGTTCCAAGTTCCTGGACACCACTGGAGGAAATCCCCCCTGTTTGGAAATTGTCAGCAGTAACTCTGCACATTGAACCCGTATTGTTCACGGGATCACTCTTTTTACTTCCCCCTCCCTGCCCTCCACCAGCCTCCAACTGAACCAGATCCCGTCTCCTCAGCTCACTTCTCTACTGAACAGTCTGATCTGATGACCTACGTCCAAAATCTTCTGTTCTTTGCCACTCCCAGCAGGAGTCTTCCCACGCACACCACCACTGACTTGTCATTCAAAGTCACTCCAACTGCCATGACATGCCTATAAAGCTTACCTCCTTAAACGTGAAGGGCCTGAACAGCCCGCACAAACGTGCTAACTTACAAAGGGAAATATCCAAACAGAAAGCGGACATTGTATTCATACAGGAGACACACTTTGCAGAATCAAAAACCCCTAAGTTCAAAATCAAAGGGTATAGCACCGTATATCTTGCATCCGGCCCACAGAAGAAGAATGGAATATTGACGGCCATTCGTGATACCCTTCAGTTCCAACATCTCCACACCTATGCTGATCCACAGGGCAGATACCTTATAATTATTTGCACCATCGCGTGCACCACATACACCCTGGTGAATACCTATGGCCCAAACTCCAGGCAACTCCGCTTTTTTCGACGCCTCTACAAGAAGGTTGAAAGCCTGCGTCAAGGAAATGTGGTCCTGGGTGGCGACCTTAATATTGTTGGCGATCCACACATGGACACCTCCACTAATAAAAGTCAACACCGACAGGCTCTGAACCCACTACTCCATGACATAGATCTCTTTGACGTATGGAGAGCACAACATGGCTCGGAACGAGACTACACATACTTCTCACACTCACAGCTATCCTATTCACGCATTGATTCCTTCCTGGTGGATAAATGGACCCTTCAAAACGTCGTGCAATCTGACATTGGTCTCATCTCGTGGTCAGACCACGCCCCAATCTCCATAACCCTGGGAGACCTACGACCTGGCCCTCCGAGACTATGGAGACTAGACTCCTCCTTGTTGGATGACCCCAAAGTCCAAAGGGAAATTGAAACCGAGCACCAATCCTTCTTTGAGAACAATGAACTGCCTGATACTAATAAATTTACACTCTGGTCTACTTACAAAGCTTACCTAAGAGGAATTTTCATAAAGCTGAGTAAAAGAGCGAGGCGCCAGAGGACCCAGCAGATTGATGAGGTTATGTCCCAAATATCCTCCTTAGAACAACTAAACAAATCCTCTCCCTCTCCTGCACAAACCATCCAACTCCTGGAGCTGAGACAGAAATTACGTACCCTCCTGCTCCACAAATTCGAACGTAACTTCAAATTCTCCAAGGCCTCTTTTTATGCGTTGGGCAACAGAGCCGGGTCACTTTTAGCAAAACAAGTCAAAGCCCAACGCACAAAAACAAAAATTCTATCTCTCCACCACCCGATTTCACAACAACTCTTAACCAACCCTCAAGAAATTGCTAATGCATTCAGTGATTACTATGCATCCCTTTATAACCTCAAACGCGACCCTCTCACTCCCCAGCCTACAGCAGAGCAGATACATAGCTTTCTTAACCCAATTAACCTGCCCAAAATCTCAGAGATCCAATTTGACTGTATATCTAAACCATTCACAAAGGAAGAAATTCTCAGAGCAATTAAAGCTCTCCCACTGCATAAGTCCCCAGGAGAAGATGGCTTCTCTAATGGGTTTTACAAAAAATTTGCTGATATTTTAGCCCCTAGACTGACGGACCTCTTCAATGCTGCTGGCTCCTCGGGCTCCTTGCCTACAGATATGTTACGCTCTATCATAACTACCATCCCAAAACCTGGAAAGGATGCCTCTGTTGCCTCTAACTACAGGCCAATCTCTCTCTTGAACACTGACATCAAGCTACTTGCCAAAGTTATTGCTAACAGATTGATGATGTTTTTACCTGAGTTAATACACCCGGACCAGGTTGGATTTGTCCCAGGTAGACAAGCCCCAGACGCAACCAGAAGAGTACTCAACCTCATCCACCATGCTGCGCGCTCTCAAACGCCTTCTCTGCTACTATCCCTTGACGCAGAGAAGGCGTTTGATAGAGTCCACTGGTCATTTCTTCAAGAAGTGCTGACTAAATTTGGTATTACGGGGTGGTTCCAAGATGTAATTCTCTCCTTATACTCCAACCCATCAGCTAAAGTACTCTCGGGAGGGACCCTTTCCACCCCTTTCGAGATCTCTAACGGTACTCGACAGGGATGCCCCCTATCCCCGCTCATCTTTGCCCTCTTGATGGAACCTTTGGCCTCTAAAATCAGATCAGACCCATGCATATCAGGCATTCCCTGCAATGGTGTAGACCACAAAATTAGCCTATTTGCTGACGACGTGGTTCTGATGGTCACCAACCCCGCCCAATCCCTGCAAGCCATTCAGGATACCCTACACCAATTTAGCTCTGTATCTTACTATAAACTGAATACCACAAAATCCACAATCCTTCCCATACATCTCCCCCCAAAAATGGCAGCTCAGCTGAAATTCGAAATACCCTACATGTGGGTGAATACATCTATCCCTTACTTGGGAGTTCAGATTACCCCCAACACAAAACGACTGATTGACTTGAATTACCTAACCTTCTCCCGAAATTTACCCACCCTACTGAAATCTCTACGCAGCACAAGCCTCTCTACTCTTGGCCGTATTGCTACCGTCAAAATGATAGTACTACCTAAGCTCCTATACCTGTTTCGGACACTTATCCTGCCCCTCCCTCGGTCCCTCCTTACCTCTATTCAGAGACAAATAACTAACTATATTTGGAACTCTAAACCACCTAGATGTGCTAGCTACATACTCACTAGGCCCCACAGACACGGCGGAGTAGGATTACCCCATATAGGCAACTACTACTACGCCTCAATTTTGGACCAACTTTACTTTTGGTGGCACCCTACACAGGAAAAAATATGGTCCACCATAGAAGCCTCATACCCACAGCCTGCCACCCTACTGGACCACCTCTTACTAACAACTGCAGGAGGCTCTCCATCCCTGCCAAAGCATAACCCCATGATCTCAGCCTCAATATTGGCATGGAAAAAAATTCTAAGTTTATATCCCCAAAACTCACCTAGTAGGTCGATACCGATACCTCTGAGAGCTCTATCATCCTGCATTCCTGATTTGAACCTCTCTCAATGGCACTCCGCAGGTATCTTAACCTTTGATGACATGAAGAACCAAAACCAGATGCACACATTTAAATATCTCCAAAATAAGTTTAAACTTCCATGTTCAGAGATCTTCACTTACACGAGAATCTCCCACTTCTTCAAAGCATCTACACTGCCCTCCAGAGTAAAAATCCCTGTACCGATATACCAATACTACTCCTCTACCCCCTACCCTAATAGGGGTATCTCTCTGATGTACGCATGCCTTAGCGACACTCGACCCTGCTCCCAAGTACACTCCTTAGCTAAGTGGGCTGAAGAATTGAATGTTCCTTTCACCCAAACCCAATGGCAACGGGCATTTACGGAAACCTTTAAAGCTTCTCACTGCTCCAACCACTGGGAATCCTACCAAAAGACTATTCATAGATGGTACTTAACACCCTATCGCTTATCTAAAATGTACCCGGGTCACTCACCATTCTGCTGGAGAAGCTGCGGCAGTATTGGCTCCATCGCACATACCCTTTGGTACTGCAAATCCTTGACTTCCTTCTGGAAACAAGTATTCGCTCTGCTCTCATCTATTGCTGGGGCGCCATGGTCCCCGAATCCTGCATTGGCCCTGCTACATATTGGCATAGAAAAAATTCCACCCCAATCTAGATATGCAGTCCTTCACTTACTCTATGCTGCCAAATTGAACATTACTAGATTATGGAAAACTACTACAATCCCCTCCATTTCAAGCACTGTCGCTGATCTCAATATCCAGTGTGAAATGGAACGAATTGTAGCTAAGAAAAACCTGCACTTAGAGAAATTTATGGTTATGTGGTCGACATGGTTACACCATCCCAAATGCACTGTTCAAGTATAACTATACTGAAATGTTAATTGCTCACCTTGCTCCCTATCTCAGGCTCGCTGGTGCCCTCTTTGTCATCCTTCCCTCTACCCCTACCCCTTACCCCCTCCTTCCCGCCCTTTCTCCATCTAGGACCTCTTTTCAAATCGGCTATCCAAGTTTACTCACCCTCATTAGCATTTCATTGTTTACTGTAATAAGATGATGCTTATCAAAAGAGCTTGTCTCTAGTTGGAACATCTGTTACTGTTCGTATTGATGTTGTGGCTATAACATGTATGTATCTTTGAAATTCTAATAAAGAACAAATTGTTGAAAGTGGTTATCCAGCATCTATTGTTCCAAAGACCTCCGAAAATAATGCTAAGAGGAAGAGGAAAGGAAGAAAAAAGAAAGAAGGAGGGCGCACCGACCTTGTGCATTACCAATGGTAGAATTTTATTAAAAGCATAAAAACAATGTTTATACTCACAAACGAGCATGAAAGAGGCTTGTTAATTGGTCAGACTGCGTCTCTAGACACCTGCACACCGGACCTGATGTTGAGGGGGATCAGACGATATCCCAAATGCCTGACGCGTTTCAATGGCATACCCTTTTCCTCAGAGCCTAAACGCTCTAAGGAAAAGGGAAACGCGTCAGTCATTTGGGATATCGTCTGATCCCCTCAACATCACGTCCGGTGTGCAGATGTCTAGAGACGCAGTCTGACCAATTGACAAGCCTCTTTTACATGCTTGTTTGTGAGTATAAACATTGTTTTTATGCTTTTAATAAAATTATACCATTGGTAATGCACAAGGTCGTCGTCCTTCTTTCATTTTTGTTCGTTTCAAGAATACCCATTGTTCTGAGGAGGGGGGCTGCAACACTACAGGCTTTGCCTAAATTTACAGAGTTGGTTGCACCACCTTTTTATTGACTAAACACCCAAACGCAGGAGATTATTATTGTTTTGTTGTCTAGGAGGAAAGGAAGAACATGGACAACCAACACAGCCTCTAAGGACAAGATATCAACCAAAAAGAGGACAATCGGCAATCGCAAAAATTTCTCATGATGAATTCATATGAAAACTGAAGAAGGTTTGAATGGTCACTTTCCTTTAAGGAACTGCACCCATCATGAAGGATGACCGATATTATATGTTTTTTTTTTTACTAGCTTAGTGATTTTAAGCCGCAATCATTATGTGCCGTCTGACTACTTCGCTATAAATCTCAATTTGTGTAGCTGGTCTCCATCTAGCTGTATCTGAGAAATGTGTCATCTGGGAAAATATATGCCCTCTACCACTCCACACGATTCTGTCTTCCTCTACCAGCCTTTGCCTTTCCCAAACGTAATCAGGACCTACAAACAGATATTACTTACCCATAGGCAACGGAGAACCAAATATTGGCCCCACATTGCTAGGGGCCGGCAGTGAAGACTGCATACGCATTTGTGCTTCCCCACCATACCTATATAAAAGCAAGAAAAAAACAAAAAAAAAACACCCATAGAATTAGAGCATGTACTATATTTTACAGCACTGTTACCTAACCAGTCATCCAGCAGATGAAGTCAGAATTCCTACTAGAAAGGCTGCTGACCAAAAGGTTACATATCTTAGATGATGTTAAAGATTTAAATTAATGCATATAACCTTATATGAAGACTAACTCATGCCATTTGCTGTCATTTTGCTGGTTTTATTAACTTGCATTTGCATGCCTTCAGCAGAAACATCAGGTACACAACCATCTGTGATCATGTTTTCCCAATGACCAGCCTGTTTGTGTTTGCTTTTGTTTTGTAAAATAATTTTATTGTCACGAAGAGGGAAAACTACAGGGAACTCCGACACCAACTGCAAAAAGACAAGTTTTATTTTTTTATTGAATATTTCACAAGAACAGAGGCATGAATAACAGGGTTACATAGGTACAGATTAAATGAATCAAGATTGTATAACAGAACAAGAATAAAAAATAAGTTTACGGTGCAAGTATGCAGCCTCATAACATTGTACTCAAACGCTGTAGGTTAATTAGTTCTCATTCCAACTCAAATGGCATGAAAGGACTTTTGTACGCACTGTAAAATCCTTGGAATCCATTAAGGGACATAGAACGTCCTTCACCTTTTGGTTATATGGCCGCCTACAGGGGGAATATGGACACTGGCAAACATAAAACTGTAGGCCAGCACACAATAACCCCTCCCACTACCAGCATGCCTCAGTTTTGTTGCAGAGCAGTATCAACAGTATGATCATAAAGCACAAGAAAAGGATTTAACAGTGAATACAAAAATCTTATTTCTTTGTCCACTGAGGGAAATAGGAAGTCTTGTACTGTCGGGATGTCCAAAAGCAGTCCGAGTGATAGGTGCGAAACACAGCAAACTATTACTGATCGATCCAGCATGAAAAATGGATTTAAATAAAAAGGCGACTGCCTACAGCTGAAGAGCTGCCTAAAGACCCATTCATACGAAGCTTACATCAGAGGAGGCCACAAGAGCCTTACATCACTAGTAAAGTATGTTTTCACAGGCAAAGGAGAAAAACCGAGTCATAATACCAAACCTGGAAGCTTATCGCCAGAGCCACTCAAAAGGTGGAACAAGAACGGAATCTTCTTACAGGGTCTATCTAGTATGCCCATTTAGAACCGACAGCAACTGTGAGATAGTGGCTCATAATCTGAAGCGTAGTCGCAGGGAATAGAAGCCCTGCTTAGAGAACTGGGGCCAGACAGAGGGAACGAAGACCAAAAGCTTAATCCCACAGAGTCACAAGGGACAAATTGGGGAAGGTACATGGGACCCCCCCCCCCCATGGGTAAGTCATCAGCATTCTCCAGCACCCCCCCCCTTTACTTACCCGAGCACCTATTCGATCCAGTTCTGTGCACATCTGCAGCTCTTCTCTACTCTCACTTCTGTGTCTCGCTGGCTTTAGTGGGGCACCGGGAGCCATTGGGTCCCAGTGCTGTCAATCAAAGGCAGTGAGAAAGGGAGTGAGGGGTGAGCCGAGTCCCGTTGTCTGTGTTAATAGACACAGCAGCGGGGCTCGGGAGCGAGCCCTCATGACTTCCCCACATGGGAAGCGGCTTCCCATGATGGCACTGGACAGAGAGGAGGGGCCAGGAGCGCCAGCAGGGGACCTGAGAAGAGGAGGTTTGCAGCCTCTCTGTGCAATTACCTATTTGCATTTCATTGTACAAAGTAGGCAAGTAGATGTTTGTTATTTAAAAAAAAAAAAAAAAAAAAAAAAAATTACCTTTTCAATTGCTTTAGGGAAGGGTTGTATGGGTTAAAATTCTAACCAAAATGACAAGGAAGAGTGCAGACTTGACAGAACTGAGCTCTAGTTCAGTCCTATTTCCTGACAGACTCCATGGCAGACTACGTGTGGGTTAACCCCGCCTCCTCTCCACAGCTATAGGACCCCTTACCCATAAATTTGAGCTCACCTCCACAGACAGGTGTTCTTTTTATCCTCCTCACATGGACCTTCATCATGCAATTCTGTGCGATGTCCAGGATGTGGATTGCTCGGATTGATCGGTACTGCTTGCGGTGCACCCAGGGCCCAGCTATGAGCGGGCGAGTGGTTTCAGGGCTGGAAAATACCCCTATGGTGGAAGGGATGTGGCCCCAGAGTACCGGATATCGAAGGATTCCTCGGCTGGCAAGGTCTGAAGATTTTGTTTTTCATATCTTCTTCATGGCAGACAAGTTTATGTTTGTTGTCCTGTTTTCCCTGTCTTTTCCTCCTGTGTTGCGGCATGTGGAACGCTTTTTGCGTCCCAGGACGCCATTACTTCCTGGTTCCCGGTCCGCCGCTCTTCTGCGCATGCGCGAACTGCGGTGAAACCGAGGCTTGGTTTCCGCGCATGCGCAATGCGGCGGAGGGGTCAGGGGCCGCGCAGGGGGTCTGGTTTCTTCGGCGCATGCGCGCAGCGGGACCGGCCGTGACGTCATTTCGGCGGTTTATTTAAACCGCTGAAGAGCCCTATACAGGTGGGATAACCTGTGGGCATAGAGCGACAGCCTCCCGGAGCCTCATTACTGCTAGGACGGGGTAAGCACTTCATTTTGCAATGTATGCTTGTTATGCTTAGTGTCTCTTAAAAGGGACAGTTTAAAAAAAAAAAAAAAACTTTTCTTTTCTCATGCTTCTTTGCATTGATTTGCTTATCCTTAGTCTAGGCAGTGTAGTACGGATTCCTGTCTCCCTCGTCATGGACTCATCCTCACCGCCATGTGGCCAGCCCTCCCGCACAAGGTATGTGCGGAGTGGGTAGGGGGTTGGTGTCTTTTGTGCCTATCTGGTGGTTGCTAATGGTTACATCCTGCCCACCTTCCCCCCCCCTCCCTCTGTCTGTATTATCTCTTACAGCCCAGCAACTTCAGTTCATTGGTCACAAGAAAGGGACCTTGCCAGGCCGCATCATCACTCATCATCTAGGTCTAGACGCGACACTACGTCTAGGACCCATCATCATAGGGGATGTTCACATACCCCCTCTAGACATAGGAGATGTTCCCATTCCTCCTCTAGTCACCGCCACCACCACCGCGATGATCGCTCTGACCACAGAGCCTATTGGGGATGCAAGACCAGAATCCCGGAGGGCAAATCGCTATGCGACCCATGTTATGCCCGAGCGGTTGGTGAGAAAGAGACCGAAAATCAAAACCTTGAGTCTCTTGTGAAACATGTGGTACAGCAATTTATGAAAGAAATAGTTGCCCCCCACACAAGGAGCCAGTCCACCACCTTGTCTGGCTCCTTGGCTGACGAGGCCCAGGAGGATCCCGGCCAATTCCAGCCCCATGATTCCTCCCATTATTCCTCGCAAGACGAGATGGAGGGAGATGATTCTGTGATTCCTCCCATGATTCCTCGCAAGACGAGGTGGAGGGAGATGATTCTACGGTGGGATTCGACTACGCTTTAGTCTCTCCGCTGATCAAGGCAGTGAAGGAAACTTTGAAGTTGGAGGATACCACTGCCCCCCCAGAAAAACAAAGAAAACTGTTTAAACAACTGGGGAAAGAACGCTCCAATTTCCCACTTCCCTCTGAGCTGAAAGGAGTGTTTGAGGAAGAATGGAGCAAGGGAGATAAGAAGGTTTCCATGCTAAGCAAAACCTCTAGACTGTATCCCTTTAAATCGGAGGATGTCAAGCATCTGGAGAATGCTCCCCTCGTAGATGCAGCAGTAATACGCCTAGCGAAGCATGTCACCCTCCCGCTAGATGACACCGTATCATTTAAAGATGGTCTGGATCGGAAGATCGACCAGGACCTCAAAAGAATATATAGCCTGGCCGGAACGGCATGCAAACCAGCTTTTGCCCTTGCAGTAACCTCCAAAGCAATGGAGGCCTGGGTGGAAAATGTTGACTCCGATCTGAAAGGTGTCTCGGAGGAATTGGCACAAAGTTCAGCAGTGCAAGAACTTAGACTGGCTATTGCCTTTTTGGGAGAAGCTTCAATTGATCTCATCCGCTTGATGGCTAGATCCATGCTATCTTCGGTCACAGCCAAACGAACACTATGGTTGCGCCCCTGGCTTGTTGATCCTGCCTCAAAGCAGGCATGGTGCAAAATTCCTTTTGAAGGAACTTCCTTGTTTGGAAACAAGCTAGATAACGCTATTTCAAAGGCTACAGGCGGAAAGTCGGGATTCCTCCCTCAGGACAAACGGGAGCAGTGGTGCCCGTCCCAAAGGACGAGGAATTCCAGGGGGTACATTTCCCCCTCTTCCTAGTACAAAAGAAGAACGGCTCTTGGCGTCCAGTTATAGATCTCACTTTCCTGAACAGGTACATAAAGCACGAGAAATTCAAGATGGAAGCACTCTCAACCATCCAAAAAGTCGTTCAACCAGGCGACTGGTTGATCTCAGTGGATGTTAAGGACGCGTATTTTCATGTTCCCGTGGCAGAAGAATTCCACAAATGCCTTCGATTTCAGGTCGAACGAGAGCACTTACAATTTATTTGTCTTCCATTTGGACTAACGACCTCTCCAAGGGTCTTTTCCAAGGTACTGTTGGTAATTGTGTCTCTTATCAGAATACAGGGTGTGCGTCTGTATCATTACCTGGACGAGCTGCTACTACTGTCCCAAGACATGCAGCAGCTGCTGATCCACAAAGATCAAGTGATCTCTACATTGATAGAGTTCAGATGGCTCCTAAACCGAGAGAAAAGTCAGCCAGACCTGACCCTACGCCTAACCTACCTAGGAGCTCAATTCGACACAGTAGAGAATACCATCTCTCTTCCGGAAGAAAAATCCCGGTCATTCGGGTAAGAATATCTTTAGCCCTAGACTACTCTCACCTAAGGGCGTCACAGTGCCTGAAGATAATCGGCACAATGGTGGCCACGTTCCCCATGGTCAAATGGGCAATGTGGAGGCTTCGGCCTTTTCAATCAGGATTCCTTCAGTAATGGAAGACAGACGATCGCAATCAGCTGATCAGGATTACTCAGTCAATGAGGAACAGTCTTCTCTGGTGGCTTCAACACAAAATTTGTTAACATGCCACTCCCTTGCTCCCATCCAATGGATGACTGTTTCATCCAATGCCAGCAATGTGGGCTGGGGAGCACATTGTGGGGCAGAACTGGCTCAGGGCAAATGGGATGCCCATCTCCACATTCCAGGGTCAAACGTTCTGGAATTGCGTGCGGCATGGTGCGCCCTTCACGCCCTCTCCCACCTTCTGAAAGGGAAGTCGGTCCTACTGAAAATGGACAATACCACCGCTGTGGCATATGTGAAGAGACAAGGGGGCACTCGGAGCTCTGCCCTTCTCCAAGAGGTCGAGCCCATTATGACCTGGGCTCAGAGGAATCTACTCAACTTAACAGCAGTCTTCATTCCAGGGGAACAGAACATTCAAGCGGACTTTCTGTCACGCAGCAACCTAGACAACAATGAATGGTCACTGCATACACAGACATTCAAGTGGATCCTATCGTTGGGAATCGATCCAGAAGTGGATCTGTTTGCATCCCCCTGCAATCACAAAGTAGACAGATACTACACTCGAGGTCCGTGCAGTCAAGCCTTCGGAGTAGATGCATTAACAAGCCAAATGGAAAGTCAACAAGGCATATGCCTTCCCTCCACCTCCGATCATGCAAAAATGTCCTGCAGCGGCTCCAATTGGAGAAAGGCGAAGTGATAACAATAGCACCATACTGGCCGAACAGGCCATGGTTTCCTCTCCTGAATCTCAGGGACCCGCAAGAGTCTCTTGGGTGTGCTTTAGGGGTATTCTCTACCCTTATGAGCTCCAGAAAGCCTAACATGAACAAAACCTACAACAGAATCTGGACCAGGTTTGTCAGCTTCATGACTTCTGCTGGAAAATCTTTCAGAAATCCTGGAGTTCAAGACGTTTTGGGTTTTCTACAATCAGGCTTGGATCTTCCTTTGTACTCTGAGGGAACTGATTGACAAGTTTCAGCCTTTTCGGCATTTTCAGGAACATCATGGGCAACTCATCCCCTGGTTCAACAATCCTTTCGGGGGGCTTCGAGAATCAGGCCTCAGAGGAAACCTAGATTTCCCAAATGGGATCTTCCGCTCGTCCTTGATGCTCTTTCAACACTCAACAAGGACCCTTCTATTAAGGACTTATCAATCAAACTGGCCTTTCTAGTGGCCATTACTTCAGCCAAAAGGGTTTCAGAAATAAGCTTCCTGGGTTGTCAAGAACCCTTTCTGACTTTCTTGCCGGACCGTGTGGTCCTTATTCCCATGCTTGGGTCTAAACCAAAATTCACGTCAGTTTTTCGCGAGAGTCAGGAAATAGTCCTTCCTACTTTCAATTCTCCAGAATCAGCAGATGTTCATCCCTTGGAGGTAGGTGAGACTCTGAAAGAATATTTGCGAGTCACTTCATCTTTTAGAAGCTTGAACTACCTGTTCTTGTTACATACTGGCGGCAACAAAGGAAAGAGGGCTTCCTCCAGAACAATAGCAGCCTGGATTGTTCAATTTATCCAACAGGCCTACAGGGCAAAGGGCTTGGCTCCTCCAGAGGCGGTTACGGCTCATTCCACCAGAGGCATGGCAGCCTCATGGGCAGCAGCTCGACACGTGGCTCCTGAAGTGATATGCAAGGCAGCCTCGTGGTCTTCTATTCATACATTTATGTCTCATTATTGTATTGAGCCTGCTTCCCTTTCCTCTGTTAATTTTGGTCGAAAAATCCGGTCAGTTGACGGGAAAGATTAAATATATTTTTGTTCAGCATACCCTCCCGTGTGGTTTGGCTAGTTATTTCCCACACGTAGTCTGCCATGGAGTCTGTCAGGAAAACGGAAAATTTATTACCAAATACTTACCGTAATTTTCCTTTCCTGATAGACTCCATGGCAGACGGAGTTCCCACCCATGAATTAAAAATATGAGAGTTGAAATGTGAGTCGGCTAGTTACGGAACACCTGTCTGTTGAGGTGAGCTCAAATTTATGGGTAAGGGGTCCTATAGCTGTGGAGAGGAGGCGGTGTTAACCCACACGTAGTCTGCCATGGAGTCTATCAGGAAAGGAAAATTACGGTAAGTATTTGGTAATAAATTTTCCGTTTTACTGGACTGTAAGACAATGGGACAAATGGTGTGAAATCCCATGATAGACCTTGCTGGAATACCCTTTTGATTTCCACAGGAATCATAAAATTCAGATTTAGAGATGTTCCAGACTTATGCTCCAAGCACAAGGCCCCAGCCATCTGCTCCACGATCTCCATCGGTTAGGGATCCTCTGCTGCAGTAGAGAGAGACCATTTCTAGGGCATTCAGACTATTTTGCCATTGTTTAACAAAGAAATCACAGCTAGAACAGGGCAAAGAGCAGGGCCTGCCAGCAAGAACAGAGTTTAAAGAGGGGATTCTATTTGCTGATTGGTAGAATCCTTCAATGCTGAACCTGGAAACACTCTGTCTTTACACAGTGCCTGAATGTCACTTAGGCCCCTTTCACGCTTGCGCTACTTGTCCTGCGTCTTGGGACTGCAAAGTCACATGACAAGTCGTACCCCATGATTTCCAATGAGTATCGTTCATATCTTTGCGACTTCAAAGTAGTACCTGCACTACTTTGGTCTGACTTTGATGCGACCGTAAGATTACACAGGTATTGGTTCAAGTTGTGGCAAAATCGTGGCGGAAATCGCACGACTTTCAGGTTGCACAAGTGTGAAAGGGGCCTTACAGGCTAGCCCTGCAACTTCCAGTCCAGTAGGGTCCAGTCACAGAACTCTAAAAGCCAGGTCAAGGATGTCTGCACTGGATAGCTTAAATTATAGGAGGTGAAGAGTCAACTGAAGACAAAGGAGAGAAGTGCTGGCAAGCAATAGGTTAGTTATAGTAGCAGATTTAAAAATGTAGTATAAACAATCTGGACATCCGTACTCAGAAAATCTTCACCTTTATTGGACTTATAGTAAAAGCACCTGACAACAGCTGTACAGAAACTTGGGGAATGGACAAAGTCAACGTGTTTCACACTAGAGTCATGATTAAGCATTGAGCCAGCGTGAAATGCGCTGGCTTTGTTTAGTTCCCACGGGTCTGTACAGCTGTTGTCAGGTCTTTTCTACTATATGTGCAAAAATGGTGAATATTTTTGGAGTGCGGCTGTCCAGATTGGTAATACTACATGATTCCAGTGGCGCAAACTGAGCCTGCATCTGAGTGAGAGAAGTGCGAGATTCTATGGTGGCAAGAGTACCTTGGAGCAGCGTTATACTGTCTAGCAGAGTTAAAAAAAAAAAAAAAAAAACGTCCATCCTAGGACGCTAGCAGAAAAATGTAGGCATGCTGTAGGCAGCAGTATAACCCAAAGATGTTAGACTTTGTGTCCCTCAAAGGATGAGAAAGAAAAACATATACCATAATGAAAATACCTGAAGAATGCCCGTGTAGCCCAGGTGGACACTTCTCGATCAGATGCAGATGAGGAGCATGCCAGTATTAAACATGTTGCACAGGCCTGATCCTCCTTTAAAACAGAAGGTACAAAAATCAAATCAACTGTGGACAAAGCCAACACCACACACAAAACCTGTTCCTGTTAGATTACTGTAAGAGATAGAGACTCTGACAGGTTTTTATTGCTGTTGGTGTCACCAACAGGGAGATTAATTCTCCATCTGTCCACGTTACCACTGTCAAATTGGACGCAAGCAAAAATCCAAAAGTTTAAATTGCAAGTTAAACAGAATTAGAAAATAAATCTTCCACTGGGGACCCGACAAGCGGTATCATTCCCTATTGAGAAAAAAAAAAAAAAAAAAGGCTTTATCAAAGCCCAAGTAAACCCTCTATATTTACTACTGTACATACACAGTAATACAATATGTTGTGGCTTAGGTTCTTTTCACCTGGCAGCATTTGGAAAGTCCGACAGCTACTCTCACACAATACAGCGGCCTGGGTATCCAGTGGTCCGACACCATCATCGCAAACTATCATTATTTATCTTGACTGTGGCTCCTTAATACAGGTGACCGGCTCCTGCTGTGAATGAACACAGCGGGAGCCAATCAGCGGACCAGATGTCCACCGGGACCCGCTGATCGTTACCGAGGCAGACAGAACAGCGGTCTGCCCAAGTAAACAAGGCAGATCGCCGTTCTGCGACAGGAGAAGACAGATCTTGAGTTTCTACTAAGCAGGAACACTAATCTCTCTCTTCTTACAGTTAAAGCACATCCCCCAGTTAGAAAGCACCCCCAAGGGACACATTTAACCCTTTGATTGCCGATGTTAACCCCTTCCATGCCAGTGTCATTAGTACAGTAACATTGAAAATGTTTTAGCACTGATCATTGTATTATTGTCACTGGTCAACAAAAAGAGTGTCAAAAGTGTCACTTGGTGTCAGATTTGTCTGCCGCAATCCCGCTATAAGCTGCTGATCGCCACTATTACTAGTAAAAAATAAAAATTCTATAAAAATGTCCCATAGTTTGTACATGCTATAACTTTTGCGCAAACCAATCAATATACGCTTATTTCTTTTACCAAAAATATGTAGCAGAATACATATTGGCCTAAATTGATGAAGGAAGATATTAATTTTTTTTTTATTGGGTATGTTTTATAGAAGAAAGTTAAAAGTTATTTATTTTAAAAATTGTCAGTATTTTTTGTTTATAGCGCAAAAAAAAAAAAAAATTGCAGAGGTGAGCAAATACCACTAAGAGAAAGCTCTATTTATGGGGAAAAAAATAGACATCAATTTTATTTGGGTACATCGTCGCATGACTGCGCAATTATCAGTTAAATTAACAGTGCTGTATCGCAAAAAATGTCCCGGTCATAGAGGGAGTAAAACCTTCCGGGGCTGAAGTGGTTAAAAGTCAACTCCACTGGATAGTGCAGCTGTCATGTAATGAAAGGTTAGCACTGGGCTCCCAGGGGTAGTGCAAAACCAGGCCGGCATGGTGATGTGCCCCCAGGGGGCACGTTTACCACTGCCTGTGTTAAAGGAAATGAAGATGAATAAGAAAAGTATAGTTGCTCAAGCGTTTTTTTATTTTATTTTTATATCTGCGAAAAAAAAAGGAAGAAGAAAGAAGAAGGTGTTGAGCGGACCCGAACTGCAAAGTTCGGGTCCGTACCGAACTTTTGGGTTTTTGGGTCCCGGACCCGAACAATTGACTGTATGTTCGGGTCCGGTGTTCGGCAATATGCATGTAAAGTCGCGCTTGTTTTCCGTGCTTAGAACTGTCCCTGCACAAAGTGTAATTTCTGAAGGAAAAAAAAAAAGTCATTTAAAACTCACTCGCGGCTATTAATGAATTGTCGGCTCCCGGCAATAAATAGAAAAGTTATTGATAAAAAAAAGCGTGGGGGTTCCCCCAAATTTAATTACCAGGCCCTTCGGGTCTGGTATGGATATTAAGGGAAACCCTGCCGCAAATTAAAAAAAAAAAAAATAAAAAAAAAAATAAAATGCGTGCGGTTCCCCTCAAATATCCATACCAGGCCCTTCAGGTCTGGTATGGATTTTAAGGGGAACTCCACCCCAAATTAAAAAAAAAAATGGCGTAGAGTACCCCCGAAAATCCAGACCAGACCCTTTATCCGAGCACACAAACTGACAGGCCGCAGGAAAAGAGGGGGGGGGGATGAGAGAGCGCCCCCCCCTCCTGAACCATACCAGGCCACATGCCCTCAACATGGGGAGGATGTCCCCATGTTGATGGGGACAAGGGCCTCATCCCCACAACCCTTGCCCGGTGGTTGTGGGGGTCTGCGGGCGGGGGGCTTATCGGAATCTGGAAGACCCCTTTAACAAAGGGGACCCCCAGATCCCGGCCCCCCGCCATGTGAATTGGTAATGGGGTACATTGTACCCCTACCATTTCACAAAGAAAGTGTAAAAAAATAGTAAAAAAAAAATACAGACACCGTTGGGAAAGTCCTTTATTAAAAAAAAAAAAAAAAAAAAAAAAAAAAACATTCCCGCGATGAAATCCAGTGTTCCACGGCGATCCAATGTCTGGCGCTGTCCACACGAAATGTCATTAGCTGAGCCAGAGTGGACCTAATGGGGAACTTCCTCCGCAGTGTAATAAATGAATAGACCCGCCCCTTCTAAAGTTCCCCATCAGGTCCGCTCAGCCAATGACGTAGGCGGGGTCTGACATATGAGGGGGCGGACCTGATGGGGAACTTCCTCCACAGTTTAATACATGAATAGACCCGCCCCTTCTCACGTTCCTGATGGGGAACTTTAGAAGGGGCGGGTCTATTCATTTATTACACTGCGGAGGAAGTTTCCCATCAGGTCCGCTCAGGCTCAGCCAATGACGTTTCGTGTGGACAGCGCTGGACATCGGATCGCCGTGGGACACTGGATTTCATCGCTGGAATGTTTTTTTTATTTTTAATAAAGAACCTTCCCAATGGTGTCTGTGTATTTTTTTACACTTTCTTTGTGAAATGGTAGGGGTACAATGTACCCCATTACCAATTCACATTGAGGGGGGGGGGGGTGGGATCTGCGGTCCCCTTTGTTAAAGGGGTCTTTCAGATTCTGATAAGCCCCCTGCCCGCAGACCCCCACAACCACCGGGCAAGGGTTGTGGGGATGAGGCCCTTGTCCCCATCAACATGGGGACATCCTCCCCATGTTGAGGGCATATGGCCTGGTACGGTTCAGGAGGGGGGGCACTCTCTCGCCTCCCCCTCTTTTCCTGCAGCCTGCCAGGTTGCGTGCTCGGATAAAGGGTCTGGTCTGGATTTTTGGGGGTACTAAACACCATTTTAAAAAAATAATTTGGGGTGGAGTTCCCCTTAAAATCCATACCAGACCTGAAGGGCCTGGTATGGATATTTGGGGGAACCGCACGGATTTTTTTTTTTAAATTTGCGGCAGGGTTCCCCTTAATATCCATACCAGACCTGAAGGGCCTGGTAATGGAATTTGGGGGAACCCCCACGCTTTTTTTTATCAATGACTTTTCTATGTATTGCCGGGAGCCGACAATTCATTATAGCCGTGAGTGAGTTTTAAATGACACTTTGTGCAGGGACAGTTCTAAGCACGGGAAACAAGCGCGAATAGTCCTCAGAAGTTTGGGTCCCCATTGACTTCAATGGGGTTCGGGGTCAACTTCGGTCACGAACTCTAACTTTTTTTACGAAGTTCGGCCGAACCCAAACCCCCGCTCAACTCTAGTGTTGAGCTTAAAGCGTTTGTAAACCAAATAATTTTTTTTAAAATAAAAAAGGATGATACTGTTCCTTAAAAGCGTGTTGTGTAATTCGTCCCATTGTATGATGTAAAATACCTGGTTGATCCTGCCTGCGCCCCGGCAACTAAGTGTAACTTAAGATCCTACTGTTTCATTTCACAGGAAAAGCAGTAAATCATCTAAAACCCATAGTATCATGTGCTCACTAGCTGCTAGTTACAAGGGGGAAATATGAAATAGAAAACCATTTCAATTTTTTTTTCTGTCGAACATAATACAAGAAGAAAATGCTTTGCTTCCTTTATTTTGGTATCTACAGATACAAAATGTTTCCTAAAAAATTTACCTGATGCAATTTAAAGAACCGCTCAATTTCTTCCCCATCTCCTCCAGTATTGGCAACAAGAAGGTGTCGCAGCTGATCCACAGGTCTAAGCTTGTGAAAGATGTGACTCCCCTGTAATCCATAAAGAGCAAGTTACTAATAAAAGAATAAATTAGGACTTTTGGTTTACCTGAAAAATCATTTTTACAGGACCGAAAGGACTTCATATTAACGACTTTTTAGGTGCATGATCACTAGCGTAAAAATAAAAAAAGGCGGGGTTCATGACCAAGGAAAAACTCATTCCAGCTAAGCCTCAGTTTTGAAGCGAGCAATAAAGAACAGATAAGAGGAGTGGGATCTCCGTGTCAAGTGATGTACTCCAAGAAACTGATTTTACAGGTAAACCAAAGATCCTAATTTCTTAAAATCTTACATCACAGGACACAGAGGACTTCATATGATGACTACATGAGATGTCTCACAGCACTAAGCATGAGGGGTAGGCAACAAATACGGTGAACATGCCCAAATCCCAGAAACAGAATAGGCTAAAACGTCATTAAAAAAGCTGCCTGCAAAGACTTTCACCTAAGAATAGCATCTACAGAAACATGAACATCTACCTAGAACTTTGTAAATTTGTGAAAAGTAGGATTTTTATAACAGCTTACCTGTAAAATCCTTTTCTTGGAGTACACCACGGGACACAGAGCCAATCATTACATAATGGGTTAAGGGTCACCAGCGGTGATTGGACACTGGCACAACCAATGGGAGACAGTTCCCCTCCATATAACCCCTCCCATCAGGGGAGTACCTCAGTTTTGTAGCAAAGCAGTAAGGTTCCCATAAGAAGGGGGGGACCTCTGTGTCCCGTGGTGTACTCCAAGAAAAGGATTTTACAGGTAAGCTGTTATAAAAATCCTACTTTCTTTATCGTACACCACGGGACACAGAGCCAATCATTACTAGAGGTCGACCGATATGGGTTTTTCGCTGGCCGATGCCGATATTTAGAAATTTGGGCGGCCGATGGCCGATTTTTGTGGCCGATTTTTGTGTGGCCGATTAAAAAAAAAAAAAAAAAACCCTCACCCACTCCACTCCTTCCTGCTTACTCCCGTCACTCTAGCACACACTTGATGTCCTCAGTACAGATGGCACTGGCAGGTGGCACTGGTTTGGAACTGGCAGGTGGCACTGGTGTGGAACTGGCAGGTGGCACTGGTGTAGAACTGGCAGGTGGCACTGGTGTAGAACTGGCAGGAGGCACTGATTAGCACTGGCAGGTGGCACTGATTAGCACTGGCAGGTGGCACTGATTGGCACTAGCAGATGGCGTTGGTTTGGAACTGGCAGGTGGCACTGGTGTGGAACTGGCAGGTGGCACTGATTGGCACTAGCAGATGGCGCTGGTTTGGAACTGACAGTTGGCACTGGCAGGTGGCACTGGTTTGGAACTGGCAGGTGGCACTGGCAGGTGGCACTGGTGTGGAACTGGCAGGAGGCACTGATTAGCACTGGCAGGTGGCACTGATTGGCACTAGCAGATGGCGCTGGTTTGGAACTGACAGATGGCACTATTGGCACTAGCAGGTGGCACTGGTTTGGAACTGACAGATGGCACTGGCAGGTGGCACTGGTTTGGAACTGACAGATGGCACTATTGACACTGACTGGCACTAGCAGGTGGCACTTGTTTGGAACTGACAGATGGCACTAGTTTGGGACAGATGGCACTGATTGGCAGTGGCGCTGGCTGGCGGTGGCGCTGGCTGGCGGTGGCTGGCGGTGGCAGGTGGCGCTGGCTGGCGGTGGCGGCGGGTGGCGCTGGCTGGCGGTGGCGGCGGGTGGTGCTGGCTGGCGGTGGCGGGTGGCGTTGGCTGGCGGTGGCTGGAGGTGGCACTGGCTGGCGGTGGCGGGTGGCACTGGCGGTGGCTGGCGGTGGCGGGTGGCACTGGCTGGCGGTGGCACTGGCTGGCGGCACTGACAGATTGCACTGATTTTGCAGACCCAGCAGCTAAATTACATCAGCCAATGATTGGGCTGCTTTAGAAAGGGGGCGGGGCCACATAACATAGTGACCCGCCCAGATACCATCCCATTAGCTGGTGTAATATAGCTGCTGGGTCCCGCCCACCCCCCGCCCACCCCGACATCGAGCCGACAGCTCCTCTCTCTCTCTCCTTTCTGCTCACACACTCAGCGGCTCTGGCTGCATCAAGCGCCGCGCTGAGTGTGTGAGCAGAGAGGAGAGAGAGACAGAGGAGCTGTCAGCTCGATGTCGGGGTGGGCGGGACCGGGCCGGGGTGGGCGGGACCCAGCAGCTATATTACACCAGCTAATGGGATGGTATCTGGGCGGGTCGCTACGTGTATGTGGCCCCGCCCCCTTTCTAAAGCAGCCCAATCATTGGCTGGTGTAATTTAGCTGCCGGGTCCCGCCCACCCCGGCCGGGTCCCGCCCACCTCCGACATCAAGCTGACAGCTCCTCTCTGTCTCTCTCTCCTCTCTGCTCACACACTCAGCGCGGCGCTTGATGCAGCCAGAGCCGCTGAGTGTGGAGAAGGAAGAATGAGCGGAGGTCAGTCTGAAATATCGGCCTAATCTTGATAATAAATCGGCCGATGCCGATTTATCAAAAATGGCCAAATATCGGCCGATATATCGGTCGACCTCTAATCATTACATAATGGGACGTCCCAGAGCAATGCTCATATGAAGGGGGGGAGACACAGATCAAACAGGCCGCTTGCGGACAAAAAGCCCTATACTGCTGCCTGCAGCACCTTTCGCCCGAAGGCGGAATCCTCATGTCCTTTCACATCTATTTGATAGAATTTGGAAAATGTGTGGACTGAAGCCCAAGTTGCAGCTTTACAGATCTGAGTCATCGAAGCCTGGTGATGCACTGCCCATGAAGCACCTATCGCCCTGGTAGAGTGCGCCTTAACAGGAAAAGGAGGAGTCCTGTTCTTCAAACCATAAGCTTGAACAATTACTTGTCTAATCCACCTGGAAATGGTGGATTTTGATGCCGCTTGGCCCTTTTTGGGACCATCTGGCAAAATAAACAAAATATCTGTTTTACGTATCTGAGCGGTTGCTTGCAGATACACCTTTACCGCTCTCACTAAATCTAGAGAGTGCAATAACTTTTCCCCCGCCGTCCGCGGGTTTGGAAAAAAAGAAGGCAGAACAATGTCCTGATTCAAGTGAAAAGCCGACACCACCTTAGGTAGAAAGGCCGGATGGGGTCGTAGTACGATTTTGTCCTTGTGACAAATTAGATAAGGCTCTTTACAAGAAAGAGCTGCTAGCTCTGATACTCTCCTAGCGGAGGCAATAGCAATCAAAAAGGCCAATTTCCTGTTTAATATAATTAAAGGAATATGGCGAATAGGTTCAAAAGGTTGCTTTTGCAACACTGACAATACCAAATTCAAATCCCATGGACACAAGGGAGACCTGACTGGAGGATTTATCCTCAGTACCCCCTGAATAAAAGTCCGAACTAGGGAATGCGATGCCAATGGTCTCTGAAAGAAGACTGATAGAGCCGATATTTGACCCTTGATGGTACTAAGGGCTAAATTTCATATCCACTCCTAACTGGCAAAAAGCAAGAATCCTGCTTATTTCATTTTTTTTGTGGATTCCAACTTCTGGATTCACACCAGGAAATGTATGCTTTCCAGACCCTATGATAAATGAGTCTGGAGGCTGGCTTTCTAGCATTAATGAGCGTAGAAAGAGCCGGACCAGAGACCCCTCTCTTTTTTTAAATGTGGGTCTCAGCAGCCAGGCCGTCAAATTTAGCCTTTGTAAGGAAGGGTGGAATACTGGACCCTGTGACAGCAGGTCGTGTCGAAGTGGAAGCTTCCAGGGCCTTCCTATCGCCATCTTTACGATTTCGGCATACCAAGGCCTCCTGGGCCAGTTTGGGGCCACTAGGATTACTGGTATTCCCTCCTCTCTGATCCTGCGAAGCAGTCTTTGTAGAAGAGGGATCGGAGGGAATGCATAGATCAGTGAGAACTGATCCCATGGAGTTATTAGAGCATCTGTCCCGTAGGCTAGAGGATCTCTCGTTCTGGACACAAAGTTGTCCAATTTCTTGTTGAACCTGGAAGCTAGCAGGTCTACCTCTGGCTTTCCCCATCTCAGACATATGGCCTGAAAGATCTCGGGGTGGAGAGACCATTCTCCTGGTAGTAGCTGCTGACGACTCAGATAGTCAGCTTGCCAGTTTTCTATCCCCGGGATGAAGATTGCCGAAAGGCAAGGTACATGCTCTTCTGCCCATGCCAAGATCCGGTTCACCTCTCTTTGGGCTGCCCGACTGCGGGTGCCTCCTTGGTGATTGATGTAAGCTACTGCAGTAGCATTGTCGGATTGAACCCGAACTGGGTAGCCCTGTAACCTGTATGTCCAGGTTTTGAGGGCTAGATATACTGCCCGGATCTCTAGCACATTGATGGGCAGGATCCCCTGAGTCTTGGCCCAGGTTCCCTGGGTAGAAGCCTCTTTGAATACTGCACCCCAGCCCGATAGGCTGGCATCCGTAGACACCACCTTCCAGGCCACTGGGAGGAATCACTTTCCCTTCCGTAAATTCTTGGCTTCTAGCCACCAATTGAAGCTGTGGCGTGCTTGTGAGGACAGGCGCATGGGTATATCCAGAGCTTGGCTCTTCCTGTTCCAGGAGGCTAAAATATTGCCTTGAAGTAGTCTCGAATGAAACTGGGCGTAAGGGACCGCCTCGAGGCTACCATCTTTCCCAATAGTCTCATGCAAAGGCGAATAGACGGCCTTTTGTTTGCTTTGACCTTGTGGATCAGGTCTTTCAGAGACTGTATCTTTGGCTCTGGCAGGTATACCCTGTTTTGGGCTGTATCTATGATCATGCCCAGGTACACTATCCTTCTTTGGGCCTGGAGAGAGGATTTTTGTAAGTTTATAATCCATCCTAAATGCTCCAGGTATCCTACTGTAGTGTCTACAGCGTGATCCAAACCCTCCTTTGACTGATCTATTACCAGTAGATCGTCTAGATAGGCTGTTACCGTTAAGCCCTGTGTTCTTAGGTTTGCCAACAAAGGAGCTAGCACCTTTGTGAATACTCTGGGCGCGGTGGCTACACCAAACGGCAGAGCCACAAATTGAAAGTGGCGATGTTCTACCGCAAACCTTAGGAATCTTTGGTGAGCGGGGAGGATTGGTATGTGTAGATATGCGTCTTTGATATCTATGGACGCCATGAATTCTCCGCCTTTTAAAGTAGCGACCACGGATCGAATCGTTTCCATTCGAAAATGGCGAACGTTCAGAAACAGATTTAGAGATTTTAGATCCAGGATGGGTCTGACTTCTCCGTTTGGCTTTGGAATCACAAAGAGGTTTGAGTAAAAACCTGAACCTTGCTCCTTTTGGGGTACCTCTGTAACCACACCTTGAGCTATTAAGTGATTCAAACCTTTGAAGAAGGATCCTCTTTTTTGTGGATCCTTGGAGAGTCTTGAACCTCGGAATTGAGAAGATGGGATCTCTCGAAATTCCAATTTGTACCCTGAGGATATTGTGGATACAACCCATTTGTCCTGGGTTTCTGTCCTCCAAGTCGCTGAGAACTGACGAAGCCTTCCCCCCACTCGGCCGAGCGGGGGCGCCCCTTCAATGAGAGGTTTTGGGGGCTTGCTTATTAGCTCTTGCACCCCACGGCTTCTTGTTCTTCTGAGCCTGTTCTTTGGCTTTTGTGGGCGGCTGAAAAGGCCGTCGCCACTGGCTGGAGTCTGATTTCCCGGGAGCTGGGGAGAGAGTGCGTTTAAAACAGGGTCTCTTGTTTTTCTTTCTCTCAGGTAAAAGTGTCGTTTTACCACTTGATATCTTTTGGATATATTTTTCTAAATCTTCCCCAAATAGGCGTTCGCCATGGAACGGGAAACTTGCCAACAACTTTTTGCATGGGGCTTCCGCTGACCAATGCTTAAGCCAAAGTACTCTACGCATCTGTACCAGCTGGAGTGTAAGGCGTGATGCCTGTATGATAGAATCTTTCATGGCATCCACTGTGAAGCATAAGGCTTTAGGCAAATTATCCCAATTTTTAGCCTGCTCTGAAGGCAGCTCCTTCAGCCCCTGCTTTACCTGTTGGCTGACGACCTGACACATACCGACTGCTGCTACTGCAGGTTGGGTAATTGAGCCGGCCAAAAGGAAGGAGGATTTCAGTAGGGATTCCAACTTCTCAGAAGGATCTTTAAACACTTGTACATTGTCCACCGGACATGTCAGGTTCTTATTTACACAAGAAATAGCCGCATCTATCGAAGGCAGGCTCCATTTCTTTAAAAAAAAAAATCTCCATAGGATAAAGAATGTTAAACCTTTTTGGAGGTGAGAAACGCTTATCTGGATGCTGCCAGTCTGCGTACATCAGATCCTCTAGTAAAGGATGAACCGGGAAGGAGCATTCACCTAGGCGGGATCGTAACGACCCTAGGGAGGAGACCGGTGATTCTGTTACCTCCGAAGAGGATAACTTAAATGCAGATCGCACTGTCCCTGCATAACATTGCACCTGAGACTTCAAAATCTGGGATACCGAGAAAGGCTCATCCGATATCCCTGATCCGTCTGACTCCTCATCCTCTGCTGATGTAGCCTCCTCCTCATCCTCCTCTTGTTCAGGTACTTCTGAAGGGAGGTTTACCTCTGGAGGAGATCTGCTTCGCTTATTGTCCTTTTTAGAGGATTTAGCGATCAAGGTAGCAATTCTTTCCTCCAGATTGTTTAGGGCTGCTGATAAAGTGTCCTCAGTGACATATGCAGGCCCAGGCTTCACTGGGGAAGCTGCTATACCTGACAAAGGTAATGGCTCATCCTGTATAGATGCCTTCGGCAAAACAGGAGAGGAAGGTACCGATTCAGCACCGCTAGAGCCCTCAGGTGGTGGTGCTTTTTTTATCTTTTCTTACCCGCACCATCTTCCTTGGAAGGGTTACTGTTTAGCAAAAAAACAAGGTACCTAGATGCATATACTACCGTGCTTAGTTTAGCAATTACATATAGTATGCAACTTATAACACATAGCTATGCATAACATGGATGTCTTCTATGAAGTACCCAGTCCAACCACATGGAGTCTTACGTCCCTGTATTGCTGCTGTGTTTCTGTGCCCGGAACAAGAGAACAACGAACTTGCTTGATGCTGCAGTGTTTGTACACTGACAGATTTTAACTCTGGCGCCGTTTCTCGTGCCTGCGCGCGCCTGCATGCCCGCGCACACTACTGCGGCCTCCCGCCCCCCTCCTCAGATAAAGCGCGCTCCCGCGCGCACGTCCTATTGCGGCCACTATGGCGCTGGCTACAGCGAGAGTGCTCTCATCTAGGCTCTCTGATCCAACTTTACCTGCCCTGCAGGAGTCTGGTCAGCCTCTGGAGGAGGAGCGGGGTTTCAAGCAAGCTCAGCAGCAGAAGGACCCACAGTGTGCTTTGCCGAAGCAGACACTGCCAGAGTGAGGTGAGATCTGACTCAGCTCTTTACTCCCCCCAGTGGCGGAAAAAAGGGAAGACATCCATACTTTTTTTGGAAAGGTCCTTAAACTTAGTTTAGGACCTAACCACTTACCTTTCCTCGCCGTGGTTTTTTTTACCAATTTACACCCATCACGGCGGGCTATGTGTGCCAACCTTCAGGGATATGGGTTCCTATTTAAAGGATACCTCTCCCCTGGGCCTTGTATAAGACTCTTACCAGGACTTTTAGCGAAGTAGCGAAAGTGCTGGATCTTAGAGCCCAGTCCTCCGAAGAGAGACTTACAGGCGACGCCTCATGGGTGAGGCCCGGATCCCATCCAGTTTTGGCTTAACTTTGTAGGCGTCTTGGATGGGTCCGAAAGCATAGCTCTTTTACCCCCAGAGGGTCTCTTTGGTAGAGCTTTCCTTTAGCACCTTCTAACACGTCCAACACCTTTCGACACTGGCGAAAAAACTGAGGTACTCCCCTGATGGGAGGGGTTATATGGAGGGGAACTGTCTTCCATTGGTTGTGCCAGTGTCCAATCACCGCTGGTGACCCTTAACCCATTATGTAATGATTGGCTCTGTGTCCCGTGGTGTACGATAAAGAAAAAGACCAGGCAGCAGTTTTGCCAGCTTGAACAGAAGCTTGATGCTGGATAGCTCAGAGAAGGTTGCACAGGTGGAACAAACCATGCAACACCCTATACAAAAGGTATTTTACATAGAAATGAGATGCAGGTCTCAAACAGACTGGGCAAGGCTGATATCTGTCCCTTGATGTTACATAAAGCCAGAGACCTCTCATCATCTCTGGAGAAAAGTCAAAATGCGTCCCACAATATGCCACCAGTGGTAAAAACATACAGGCCTCACACAAGGTGAAAAAGGCTTTCCATGTACAGCGGTATACCTTCCTGGGAGGAGTGTAGGGTGGGGTTTCCAGAAGTCAGAAATATACCTATACCTCAGGACTTGGGCTTTAAACAACTTTGCCATCAAAGCCAGCAACCGTAAAGCAGGACACAAAATCAGACCCTGGCACAGCAAATCTGGCAGATCCAGCAGAGGCCAAAGCTCGTCTGCCAAGAGATTTTTGAAGTTTGCATACCACATTCTTCCTGGCCAAGCAAGTGCGATTAGAATCACCAAAATGCTCTCAAACTTTTTCCTATAATGGAGTGAAGGCATATACCAGGGAAAACTCCAAGAGAGTACTCTGGGCATCTACCACGAATGTCTGAGGATTCCATCCTTGGGGCACTAATCTGTATAGTTTGTTTTTGAATCTGTGCTGCCAAGAGATCCACATCTGGTGCCCCCCCCCCCCCAATGCAGACAAATCTCTGCATTCTCCTGGATTCAGCTGGAGAAAGTCCGCTATTTAAATTTTACATGCTGGGAATGTGCACACCAGACATGGCCGTAATGCGAAGATCCACCCAAGACAAGATCAGATCTGCAACTTCTCATCCCTCCTTGTTGGTTAATGTATGCCACAGCGACATTGTCCGACTGCATTCTGATGGAGATATCCCAAAAGGTAGACAAATACAAAACAGGTAAACGGAGTTGGCAACTCAGTGAGTGACTCTGCAGGAAACAGCAATCTTTACTATCTTTTATAAAGGGGTGTGCAAATCAGTATACAAAAGTGCTAAAGCGTTTCAGCCATATTATCCTGTTGACCTCGAAGTGTTCAATTTTTTTACCACTGCCCCCGAGGGCGGAGGTAAAGAAGAGTATAAGAGGATGTGAAGGTGTACGCTTTTTATTTTAGCTATGAATAAGACCCATGTCGGCTGACAAGCGTTAGCACTTCTGTATGTTGGTTTGCACACCTCTTTATAGAAGATTTTTTTTCTTCCAAATTCTTTATTTAAATTATCCAGCATACACAAAAACGGCCGATCCATTTGAGCAAATACATCAATAAATTGAACACAAAGCAAACTTATACAAACTCGAATATACATCAGTCATGATTAATATAAATATATGTGCGGCCATACAGAGCGACCAATAATCATAGAAGCTCCAAAGACATGGGCTATTAATGGAGGCAAGGGGAGTGGGGGAACTCAGTAAGTCCTCTAAACCTCAGGATGCAAATAGAGCCTTTCCTTCCTCCGAAAATGTTAATATATTCCAGTGGGCCCAAGTTTGAGAGTAAATCTCATATAGATTTTGGGCTGATAGTAACAGATCTTCCATCTTATTTACCTCTTGAATTCTTGTAAGCCATAGAGATATTGTAGGGGGCCTCGTATCTCTCCTATGCCGGGCAATGCACGATCTAGCAGCCTTAAGAAGATGACGCAAGATTGATTTATTATAGGTTTTTTCAGGTATGTTAGAAACATGCAGCAGAAATAGAGCCGAGTCTTCAGGGAGGATGTAATCGGTAAATTTCTGAGAAATTCGATGTACCGCCCTCCAGAAGTGCTCCAGCTTCGGGCAGGACCAAAAATTATGAAGTAAAGTCCCCCTATCATCCTGACATCTCCAGAATTTGTCAGGGATCGAGGGGGAATATTTGTGGAGTAGTGAGGGTGTACGGTACCATCTTGTCAAGAGTTTAAAGTCAGTTTCTTGGGCACGGGTGCATATTGATGATTTTAGAGCAGTATGTATAATCTGCCCATGTTGTGCCTGGGAGAAGGTCCGGTCTAGTGTCGTTTCCCACTTCCTTAGAAACGGGGGATATACTTATCAGGGGGGGCGATCAGTAGTGCATACATTTGCGAGAGTGTGTGGGAACAGGGACCCGTCTCCTCACATAGTTGTTCTAAGGGAGTCATCGGTCGTTGAAATCTGTCCGGGGGCAGTAGAGTATTAAAAAAAATGTCGTAACTGTACTCCACTCCAGAAGTCAAGACAGAAGCGATCATTTGGCAAAGTCAGCACAGACAGTGAGGGCCAGGTCATAGATTGCAAAGTCTGGCAGCATCGCAAGTCTAAAAGTTTTCTGAAAGGTCCATCTTGTAATCCAGGGGGAAAACAAGGATTCCCCACTATAGGATAAAGAGGGGAGTAAGCAGGTGATAGTAAAAGTAGTAGTGCATATTCGGGAGCAGATACGCAGAGTAGGCCCCAAGGTTGGGTGCTTTTTAAGAGCAGAATTTAGATCTCTAAAGCACCAAACCGCACGACGCAATGGGACCATACATTGTGATTGCTGGATCTTTGGCCATAGTTTAGGGCCTGTATGTCTACACCAATCTATTAATCTCCCCATGTGGGCCCCCTGATAATATTTCTGCATATCCAGTACCAGTAACCCACGTGGTGCTTGGGCATAGTCATAAGTGGACTTTGTAGTCTAGGCCTTTTGTGGACCCAAATGAAATTAGTTATCAACGCATTAATCTGTTTGAAGAATTCTGGGGGTATATGGATAGGTAATGTTTGAAAGATCAGAAAATTTGGGCAAAATTTACATTTTGTTAATATTGCATCTCCCAAACCAAGAAAAAAAGGCCCTGATGCCACTCGGAGAGTAGAATCCGTACTCTACCAAGTAGAGGTGGGAAGTTCAACACGTAAACTTGATTTAATTTAGGTGGAATAAGCGTCCCCAGATATTTAAGGGCTGTGCGAGTCCATCTAAAATTAAAATTTGTTTTTAAGGCATTTATTTGGGCCAAAGACATAGCTACCCCCATTGCCTCCGATTTAGACATGTTTATTTTTAGGTGGGAGAGGGCACCATATTGATCTAGTTCTCTTAAGAGATTCGGTAGGGATATAGTGTAAATAAGAGGTCATCAGCATACGTGGGTACCTTATGGTGCAATTCCCCATTTCGTATCCCCGTTATGTCCGGGTTCTGCCTAATCCTACAAAGAAATGGTTCTAATGAGAGGGCATAAAGAAGAGGTGATAGGGGGCACCCTTGACGGGTTCCATTGGAAATCGGAAAGGGTTCTAATAGTCCATTTGCTTTAATTTGTGCCATAGGTCTCGAGTATACACTCGAAATCCATCCCACCATCCTCTCCCCCAGGCCCACATATCATAGGACCGAGAACATAAAAGGACCAGTTAACCCGGTCAAACGCCTTTTCGGCATCCGTGCACAGAAACAGAGGGGGTGTTGGAGAGGTCGGCCAGGTGGATAAGATCCAGAACTTTAATGGTTTCTCGAGCCTCGCGATTTTTGTGAATAACTTAAGATCCACATTTAGTAGGGAAATGGGCGATAACTGCCACATGCTGACGGGTCCTTATCCTCCTTAGGTATAAGAGAAATATGGTCTTTCAGTGCTTCCGGGGGAAATACTGTCTCATGTCCTAGAGCATTAAATGTTCGTATCATCTGCTTACCAAGCTGAGAAAGAAACAGCTGGTAATATTTATGTGTAAAGCCATCCGGGCCCGGTAATTTACCAGGTTTGGATGACCTAATAGCCTCTTGCAGTTCCTCAAGGGTGATGGCAGCTTCCAGATCCTCTCGGATCTGATCCGATAGCTGAGGGATACCTGAAGAGGAAATATACTCCTCCATGTTATATTGTGGCTGCAATCTAGTGGGTAGAATATACAAAGATTGGTAAAACTTATGAAAGGTCGACAGGATCTGAGTGGGGAGGTATACCTTTCTACCCCCTGAATCCACTAGGTGAGGAATATAGGATTGGACACGCTGTTCCTGCAAGGCTCTGGCTAATAGACGACCACACTTATCACCAGATTCATAGTAATATTTCCGACATGACTGCAGTGCTGCATTGGCTCTGTAGTGCAGAAGGGATGTCACCTGTCTACGCAAATGAAAAAGTTCAGTCTCCCCCGATGTCCCGGGATTCTGTTTGTGTTGGGTCTCTAGTGCATGTATGTCTGTCAATAATTTAGACAGTTCAGGTTCCCTGGCCTTTTTAATTCTGGAACCGTGCTTAATAATGGCCCCCCTTATTACCATTTTATGTGCTTCCCAGATTATCCCCACATCCACCTCTGGTGTAGTATTATATTGAAAATAGTACTGCAGTTCTTTAATAACATCCTCCACTACTGACTTATCCTCAAGCAGGCTCTCATTGAGTCGCCACTGTCTGGTGTTTGAAAGTGGGTATTCGTTCATTGTCAGTGTCAATGTCACCGGAGCATGGTCCGACCATGTGATGTTCCCTATGTCTATTGCTTTAACCGCCGTTAGCATGCGGTGGGGGATAATAAACAAGTCAAAATGGGAATAAACCTTGTGTGGATGAGTAAAAAAGGTATAGTCCCTTTTAGCAGGGTGGTACAGTCTCCATGCATCAGTGAGGGGGAAGATTAAAATCTCCACCCAGGAGGAGTTTACCCTCGGCAAATTTCATAAGCTTTATAGAAGATAATAAAGATTGCCGTTTTCTGCGGAGTCATCCATTTCTCAAAACATCTATCTACCTGTTTGTACCTGTTGTGGCTTGTGGAGGCTTGTGGAGGCTGAGAGCCGGGCACACGTGCAAGATAATTTCTCTAAAGGAAAGTGGGGAGGTAGGAGTGCTGCCTCTGCTTTTTCTTTTTCCCCCGAAAGGTAGACAGACCAGTGCAGGAAAGCCAGCCTTACTGGCCAGTTTCAGGATGTTGAATGGCAACTTTTGCTCCTCCAATGACCACATTTCCCCAGGATATTCACGCAGACCTGAATAAAGCAACGCTCCAACGACCACAGGGAATCCACCTGGGATTGAAGACGGGCATTTCTCCCAAGGAAGCAGTACCTTCGCCTGTGCCATGTGAAGGACTAAGCTTAAAAGCAGAACTTAATCCAGAAGGGGAAGTTCCGCTTTTTCTCCTCCTCTCCTTTTCCATAATTAGTTTTTTTTTTGGGGAGGGAGCCCGATCCTACTTCCATTCAGGTCACTGTGGCAATCTGAGAAGAAGTTTGGCCTCCCCTCCATTCACCGCAGCCTCTAGGTACACATCATGGGTCCCAGGAAACAGACCATTCATGTAGCTGGCTAAAGCCGCAAGTAGTTACAGTCGGCTGTCCACAGCTAAGCCGATGCCTGGACCTGAAGAACAGTAATGAGCATGGTCGGGTGAGGAAATCGCTGGATCCTGGGACAGGTAAGTGTGTTTTTTTTAAAAGCCAGCAACTACAGTATTTGAAGCTGCTGGACATTAACATTTTTGTTTAAAAAGGGTGAAGAACCTCTTTAATGTACTTCAGATGTTGCGTTGGAACCAAGGCTGACTGCTAGAGGTTCTGCTTTCAACCAAATCTTTCCAGGACCTGTACCATCTGCTGGACATTTGATGTGAGCTTGAGCCAATTGCTCGTTGAGAAACCGGTCCTCCGGGTACCCTACAATGGGGCTCTCAACAGTCCAAGAACTGGAGCGGATACTTTGGTAAACACTCTGCGGGGTCGTGGACAAGCCCAAAAGGCTGTGTCACAAACTGATAGCAACAATCCTCTTCTGTGAATTGCAGAAACCTTTGGCAGGGAAATTAAGATGTATAGGCAGGCATCCTTGAAATCCACTGACACCAGGAAGGCTCCCGATGAAGCAAAGCAATCACCGAGACAGTATGCTCCATCCTGAATTTTTGTACATTCAGGAACTTAAAGTGGAGTTCCACCCTCTTTTTCAACTTTGTTGCATCCTCTTTATTACTGTCCCCTTAAGAATAAATGGCATATTTTTTTTTTTTAATACTCATTGTTTTATTGACCTTTATTTGTTTCTTCTACCGCGGCGCTGAAGCCTGCTTGCGTCATTCAGTGACCGCTATGCCTCCTGGGAGAAGTTTGTCATCATCCCAGGAGGCCCTGGACTTAGCATTGCGTTCCTCTTGTCATCAAGGAACGCCCATCCTGCCCTCCCTCGGTCCGCCTGGTTTGTGTGTCCTTCTTCCTTCGCTCCTCCCTCCCTCCCTACCCAGCGAGCCAGCGTACAGGCTCTTGCAGGTACAAGCTCCCTTCATACACAGTGGAGTACTCAGGGGGTGCCACACACTGGGGGGTGTCAGGCCGGCGCCCCCCCGCCCTCCGTGACTGAAAGGAGACAGCGCCGCCGGTTTAACAGCAGATCGCTCGGTGACAGAACAGGTCTGTTCTGTCAGCGCGATGCTGCTGTTAAACTTGCGGCGCTGTCTCCTTTCAGTTACAGAGGGGGGGGGTGCGAGCAGGTAGTGGCTTTGCGGGGGGGGTGCGAGCACATCTGGGACCGGCGCAACGATCCCCTTCTCTCAAGGCTCTGATCAGTCTCGGGCAGCGGCTGTCAGCCGAGCACTATGAAGCCGCCTCCCACTTACTGTGTGCTCTATTGGTCACGATGAGTGAGATCTGCAGGACATACACACAGCAAACCCTATCCCATCCCCATCTAATCCTACACCTCCCCATCCCATCCTACCCCTCCCCACCCCACCCCATCCTACCCCTCCCCATCCCATCCTACCCCTCCCCATCCCATCCTACCCCTCCCCATCCCATCCTACCCCTCCCCATCCCATCCTACACCTCCCCATCCCATCCTACCCCTCCCCATCCCATCCTACCCCTCCCCATCCCATCCTACCCCTCCCCATCCCATCCTACCCCTCCCATTCGATGTGCTGGGGGTGTTGCAATGTGCTGTGGGCCCATGCGATTCGATGTGCTGGGGGTGTTGCAATGTGCTGTGGGCCCATGCGATTCGATGTGCTGGGGGTGTTGCAATGTGCTGTGGGCCCATGCGATTCGATGTGCTGGGGGTGTTGCAATGTGCTGTTGGCACATGCGATTCGATGTGCTGGGGGTGTTGCAATGTGCTGTGGGCCCATGCGATTCGATGTGCTGGGGGTGTTGCAATGTGCTGTGGGCCCATGCGATTCGATGTGCTGGGGGTGATGCAATGTGCTGTGATTGATACACACACATACCCTTCACCTTCGGCCTTCTCGTCCCTCATCTTCAAATACAGAAATCTGTTGAGTTAGTTTTTGTAAACTAAATCATTTGTTTCTGTGCAGATATATCTACATAATGAGATATATATATATATATATATATATATATATATATATATATATATATATATATATATATATATAGAGAGAGAGAGAGAGAGAGAGAGAGAGAGATAGTAGATATATCTGCACAGAAACAAATGATTTTGTTTACAATTAGGAAATTTTTAAAGCTCTTACCCTTAGCAACAGATTTCTGTATTTCTAGAATAATATTGCTTGTACATACTGGAGGGGAGGAGGGGAGGAGATGTTTACATAAATAGGGGGCGGCAACTTGCTATGAAACTGGAGAGAAAGAGTAACATGAAAGTGAAACCGATTACACTGCTTGTGATATCCAGGAAGACATATGCTGTCTGGCTTCAGATGCCCACACTTAAAATGGCCACAGCCTATTTCTAGTTTATACACTATCTAAATGCTGTAATAACCTAACAAAACAGACCTTAGTTTACAGACTAACTTTACTAGAATACATTGAAATTGTGTATTCTAGGGGTATTTTTATTTAAAAAGTAATTTCGGCCGGAACACCACTTTAAGGCCTTTGAGGTTCAGAATAGGCCAGATGTCTCTGATTCACTTGGGAACTGTGAGCAGGTTTGAAAAAAAGCAGAGAGACCTGTCCTCTTCAGACACAGGTGCAATGAGGTGCAATGACCTCATGGGAAAGCAGTTGTTTCAGAGCTGTAAAGAAAACGGCTTTCTTTTGTGGCTCTGGATGCTCTTGAGCGCATAAATTACGAAGGGGAAAAACAGCAAAACTCCAGCTTGTAGCCGCTGGACCCCACCTTGCAAATCTAGTGGCCTGTGACATCCTGAGTCCAGGCGACCATGAGTGTGGGGGATCAATTTCTCTGAGGAGAATTGGCTCCTGAAACCAGAGGACTTAAGGGTCCAGTTCTCCTTATGAAAGTGGGACAGAGGCTTTTGTTTAGAGCAGGTGTTACTTGTTTCTGAGCCATCACCTTCGCCTTTCTTTTTAGGGGAGGAGGAATCCAACAGCGGTAACTTCAGGTTAGTGCGCACCACATCCGCTAAGAGGCCCATCATGGTCTTGTGTGTCTGAGACCTGGACGCTTAAATTCCCCCTGGGAGGACTTGTCCACAAAGGATTGCAGATCTTTAACAGTTTCCTCCTCTTTATCATATTGCAAAATTTCCTCCTATGACCAAATAAGATGTACCAGCAGATGGCTGCCCACAGGATCCAGCACTGACTGGGAACATTACAGGCTGTCCCCGCTTTTGCATGAGGGGTCAAACTTCGAGTACAATCCTCGGGTATCCGGTCATAGCGATTGATACGGATTAAACTCTCCTCTACACCATCAGGGGCGTGAAGAAAAGGGCAGGAAATCCAGAAACTAGGCGCACACACACACACACACACACACACACACACACACACACACACACACACACAAACACAAACACAAAGAAAATCTTGAAATAAAAATTTGAAGGCACAGCCATCATCTAAGAAAAGTAGCTAAAAACAGACTTGGCTGAGCTAGGAGTGGTTATACATGGGTGGGGAATTTTTTAGTTTATTTTTGTGACCAGTGTCCCTTCACCTGATGGGGACAGCATAAGCCAAGTAGTCGTGAATTTCAAGTCCTCTGTGTACTGTGACGTAGAATTTAGAAACACATTTCAAATAAAACTAAAAGGCAAAACTTGTTTTCCCCCCCATTTTGGATAGAATATGGGAAGGTTATGGCCTCTGTCAGTTTTTGTTTTTGGCATCTGTATCCCATTAGGGAGATATCCATTCACTTTCTGTCCGATAGCCAAAAACAGGAAGTTATAGGAAACCACTCCAAAGTGAGGCAATCCCTGATTCTCACCAGAACTAGTAACCCCATAAGACTTCAGTTCTCTTACTTTTCAAAGAACAACCCCTCTGTACTCTATCCAAAACTAAGATAAAAAGTTTTGCCTTTAGCTATACTTTCAGTAGACTGAGTGGGGTCAAAATGTCAGACAAACCTTTGCGGAGAGCAGAACAAACTTCTTTGGTGGGACCATGTGCTGGCGAATTATAACAGGAGAGTCAGTAACGGGGATTATGTCCTTGTTTAATGGAGTCATTATCTTTTCCACCTGGCCTTCGTCAATGGAAGAAAGAGCCCAGGAATGCCCATCCACATGAACAGTTACCTGTATAAAAAAAAAAACAGTGGTCATGTGACAATCAAAAGGACTAGAAGAACAATATGGTTTAGCAAATACATGGCAATAAATATGAAAATCTGGCCAGAAGGTACTGGATCTGGCCAATTCAGAGCAAGGATGACCACCAGAATGCCCTCTATCTGGATCACATGAACAAGACAATGAAGAAGTTTCAGGGGAGGAAAGGCACTTTTTCCTCCAGAGGATCCTTGTACTTGAAAACAAACCTGTTTAGTTTGTTGTTGAATTTGGAAACTAGAAGATCTACATCCGGCATACCCCACCTGCAACACTTCCAGGTGTAGGGACTCCTTAAAATCATTATACTACAGAACTAGGGCAATGATACCTTGATCTAGAAAACCTGATAGGGGTTTGATGGAGATCTGCAGAGACAGAGGAAGTTTGGAGGTGAAAATGTAATAAAAAGCAGATTCGAAGAAATGTCCCTTAAAGGCCATGTGGACCAGATGCTTCTTCGACACAAATACTGCAGTCCAGCTTTAAATTCAGTGTCCTATACAGTTGTATTGGCATGAGACCCATGTGGGAGACAGTAGCCTCCAGTAAACCAGCACAACTGAATTTTAAGCTACAGCCATTTGTTCCACGGATTTCATAAGCGTGGAACAATCAGCATCAGTGGAAGATCCTATTAAAAAGGGACATGGCCGCCCAAATGGCTATGCTAGACGCACCTATTACACTCGACGAAATAACCACAGCGATTGGGAGCTTCGCCAGATCCAAGGCCCCGGGTTCAGATGGGTTGCCCATAGAATTTTACGCCCAATACATCGAGATACTTGCCCCCAAGTTATTGTCCCTCTTCAACCATCTATTTGACAATTTCACCTTACCCCCATCGATGGGCGAGGCGGTAATTATCCTCATACCTAAGCCAGGCAAGGACCCAGGCCTCCCGGAATCTTATAGACCAATATCGCTACTCCAGGTAGACATAAAGATTCTGGCTAAAGTACTTGCCCTACGCCTTAACCAAGTGATTCTAACCCTGATCCATGCTGACCAAGCTGGATTTATGCCGGGGCGTAACACCTCCTTCAACCTCAGAAAATTGTATATTAACTTACAAGCGACACATACTAATGTTGGGTCCCGGGTGGTGGTGGCTTTGGATACTGCCAAGGCCTTTGACTCAGTGGAGTGGCGGTACCTTTGGGGATGCCTCCGTGGCTTTGGTTTTGGACCTAAATTTATTAAGTGGGTTCAATTATTATATCTGGCACCCAGGGGTAAAGTAGTGGCCAACGGGAGGGCCTCCCAGACATTTGACTTATCCAGGGGCACTAGACAGGGCTGCCCACTGTCTCCGCTCCTCTATGCCTTGGCGGCGGAGCCCCTTGCAATCTCCATTAGAGGGGACCCCGAGATTCAGGGTCTCTGCCTTGGTTCCCTGACTGAAAAAATTAGCTTATACGCAGACGACACGCTACTATACCTGGCCGACTCTGCCACATCGCTTCAGAAGGCGTTGCATACAATTGAACACTTTGGTCAGTTCTCTGGCCTTAAAATTAATTGGGAGAAATCTCAAATACTGCCTATGGATAGTTTCCCCTCTCCCAAGCTACAGGCACAGTTACCACTCCAGCGAGTGAACACTATCAAATATCTTGGAGTATTGGTGAATAGAACACCGGCTGACTATATATCCCTGAACATAGAACCCCTTTTCGATCTCATCAAGTCTAGAACCCAGGTATGGGCGAGACTGCCGCTCGGCGTGTGGGGCCGTATTAACATTGTTAAAATGATATTATTTCCGAAAATATTGTATATACTCTGGCACACACCCGTATACTTACCCTTGAAATTTTTCAAGTCAATGGAGGCCATACTCAAGACATTTATTTGGGGTAACAACAGACACAAGCTGGCCTGGAGAGTCCTTAAGAACCCTACTGACCTAGGTGGAACAGCCCTCCCTGACTTAAATCTTTATTACCTTGCGTCCCAACTGTCTCAACTATACCACATAGATAAAACCGACAGACTCAGATTCCTCACCCTCCTCTGTCCACGGTGGGCACAACTGACCACTGACCCACTCACTGCAATTGCAGTGGGACATAGTGGGAATAACTCCAATAGAGACCGTGGGTCCCTATTATACCAATATAGGCGCGTATGGGACATCACCACTAAAACATTAACGACCCCTAAACACAACAACTATACCCCCTTATGGCACAATAGACTACTCTCAGAGTTTCTCTTGATCCCTGACACAGAGATATGGTGCGAATATGGAATATATTATTTGCACCACATAATTTCCGATGGCACACTTAAAAACTTTGAGGACCTCCAAAATGAGTTCCTGCTGCCCAATTCTATGCTTTTTAGATTCTTCCAGGTGCGTCACGCAGCCCAAGCTCAGTTTCCCCAGCCTTTGCCACAATCTACGCCTAATGTTATTATGGCTGTGGTTAAAGGTGTGGACCCGCGAAAGCTGATCTCTGATTTTTATGTCATGCTTCTCACCCCATCATCTACCACGCTAGCTTACAGCCTTAAACCAAGATGGGAAAGAGAGGTGGGCCCACTGGAGGATGAGGAGTGGAGTGAAGCCCTAGACTCGTGCAAGACTGTATCCCCCAAGCTCTCTGACAGGCTGACCCAGTTATACGTGGTGCACCGAGCGTATCTCACCCCCCTAAGAATCGCCCGCTTTAGACGACAGTTTTCTACCTTGTGCACAATGTGTAACCAAACGACGGGCACATTCTTCCATCTACTCTGGGCGTGCCCGGTCCTTCAGGGTCTGTGGAAGCAGATTGTTGACTTCCTCCATGATGACATGGGATCCCCATTGACCCTGGACCCCAAACAATGCTTACTGGGGATATTCCCCGACTCTGAGATGGACAAATTCACTAAAACATTCTTGCATGAAACATTGTTTAATGCTAGAAAAATTATAGCCAGACAGTGGATGAGACCCACTCCCCCCAGCTTCAACGATTGGAAACTAGATATAAATAACACTCTTCCCTACAAAAAGTTCATATACATCAACAGAGGTTGTCCAGATAAGTACTACAAAATCTGGGATCGATGGCTTGAGTCCGCAGACACATGCACTGATGGTCCGTAATACTATACATCCTTCTAGCGTGCAATTCCATGAATAGCGTGGACATAGGGTTTTCCACTTATTGATAGTCACTGAATCCAGTGTTCAATCTGAACAAGTTTTTTGATCTACTGTGCCTATATATGTATAAGCCACATTTCTTGTTTTATGCATTTCTCCAGTATTGCCTTGTAACTTGCAGAATTATGTTCCAAATGTAAATTGTTCAATAAAAAACTTTTTTCTCAAAAAAAAAAAAAAAAAAAATATGATGCTATGCAGTAATCTGGACTAAGTTCAAGTACTTAATCCGTTTTGGAATTTGCCATTGATATCAATTAATAAACTTTGTGTATCTGTAAAAAAAAAAAAAAAAAAAAGGGACATGGCCAAGTCAGTCTTATTCTGGTAAAGTCACAGCCAAGAAGGGGTGAAAAGCAGAACCAGTCAACGAGATCAATATTAAAAAAAAAAAAAATTAAATAAAAATGGTTCTGCTTTAATAATAAAATTAAAAGTGCTCACCTGTATCTCCATCATTGGCCTCTGAAATGGGAAGGAGTCATGGTTGATGCACCAAAGAATATCATGATCCTCATTTTCAGATGCAGCCATTAGTAAAACACCTGGCAGAGAAGGAATGTCAATGTAATTTTGTACACACACACACACACACACACACACACACACCTTCAAAAAAGAAAAAAACTGATATATTTCAGTTATAGGTGGAGTATGTATATAGATAGATATATAGATAGATAGATAGATATAGAGATAGAGTAAAACCTTGGTTTGAAAGTAACTTGGTTTGAGAGCGTTTTGCAAGACAAGAAACATTTTTAAATAAATTTTGACTTAATATACAAGCGATGTCTTGATATACAAGTAGCGTCATGTCACAACGGAGTATAAAAAAAAGAGAAGAGAGGCGCCTCTAAGTGTAGCAATATGGTTACATTTAATGAAGGTACAACATTTAGCAACTCACATGGTTGATGATTAAAAAAGGCACATCTAAGTATGCAGGCATCTGGGGTAAAGCTGTCCACATAGACCATCCTCCGCACCGCCATTGACGTCGTCCCTTCCACACTGCGCTTCACGAGTGGTTCAAGCCTCACTTCCAGATCGCTCTACTGCAGGGTAGTCTTGCCGGACACGGTTGCAGACTGACAGCGGAGAGAGTCGGCGTTGCAGAGGATGGTCTGTATGGACAGCTTAAGCCCGAATGCTTGTATACTTAGATGTGCCTCTTTTAATCATTAACCATGCGAGTTGCTAAATGTTGCACTTTCATTAAATGTAAGCATATTGCTACACTTAGAGGCGCCTCTCTTCTCTTGTATACTCTGTAGCTCCTGCTGGATTTTGCTTCTAATCCCCTTCCATTTGTGGATGGACATTTTCTGGTTACACAACCTATCACATTGCTATAATCTTTTTCTTATATGGCCTATAAACTGAAAGACCTATAAATAAATGGTTGTGGAACGAATCATTGGAGTTTCCATTATTTATTATAGGGAAATGTGCTTTGATATAAGAGTGCTTTGGATTACAAGCATGTTTCTGGAATATATATAATCTTTGGTATATATAGATTGTGGACACTTCAACAGGAGATCACCCTGCCCCAACTCTGTTCTAGCTCCTCTCATTGCATGAGCCATAAAAGTACAAGGACTCAGGGAAGAAATATTAAATGTAGGTATGGATTTAATCAGACCTAACACAATGGAAAATACATACAACTGATGTTGTGAAAAAAAATATGACAAGTGGAAGTACATAAAATCTGATTGTTGATGACATCATACATACTAACTACAGCAAAATTTACTGGACAGATGAATATCTTGGACTGTACTGATAAAAAAAAACAAAAAAAACAAAAACACAAACACACACGACCCTGATGAAGAGCTCACCATTGTTGTACAGAGCTTTGTGGACTTTTGAAGGTTTTTCTACATTGGAGGAGGCGGAGAATCCTGGAGGTAGGCGGATATGCACCAATGCCAACATGCTTGGACGTGTTGCTTGTTGTTTGGAATGGAATGGACCAGTGGTAAAGTACAGACGAACACCTAGGAACAGAAGAGAGAGTTGTCAGAGTTCTACATTTAACCAAAGCTGTAGCATCAACAAAATAAATAAAAATACATATGAGATGAGGTCATCGGAAAAAAAAACAAGGACTATACAGAGCAGGGCAGGCAACCTTTCAGAGGTTGAGATCTACTTGGACAAAAGATCCGGGGGGTGTGAGGCACTAGGCGGCACCCTAAAAACACAAACTATCCAGCTCCCAATAAAAAAGACAGACGTAGCGTTCAGTACCACCCCCCACAGTGTCCTCTGCCCCTTCACATCACCCGGCTTCCCTCGGTAGACCGTGATTGATGGCCTGCCGACCCCTGGATTAGGGTTAATTTTCTGACTAAATACCTTTGAAGAGACTGTCACCTTGCCCATTCAGGGCAAGTGACAGTATCACTACACGGGGGGGGGGGGGGGCCTTAAACTCATCTTGCCTGCACTCCCTCACCATTCCTTGCTCCATGGGCACTCAATTCAGCAGTATCGGCAACAAGGGGAAGTAGAAACGTCTCTCCCTCGACATGCGACAGAGCACATGCCTAGCGATTGGCTGAGTACTGGCAAAGAGGAGCAGGTCACATACCCATAAATAATATTATGGAAATAATATTTATGTGTAGTCCAGAAAGGCCAATCCCCCCTGCGTCAAGGTAGGCATAATTGAAGTCAATTTAAAATGTAGGTGACCGATTTCTCCATAAAAATGAAAAAAACAAAAAAACACACACACACACACACACACACTTGTGTAAAAAAGGATTTCGGAAACCACTGTGATGAATTTCAAAAGTAGTATAAAAATTATGGAAGAATCTTCATCTTTATTAAATTTATTTGACCCAAATCGCGACAAGGGTAAAGTCTTGCATGCTTTTAGTTTTTTCTTAACTTTCTGAACTACTAAAGTTAGGCAGCAAAAAAATAAAAAATCACAGGCCTGTCGTGAAATTACTATCCCACGATATTTAATTTCCGTCACACATTTTAGTGGCATATTCGAGGAGGCCCTGGTCGATGCCGAAACAGGGATTAAGGTAAATTGGGGAAAATCCCCTAACTACCGAATGTGTATTCCTCAAATCCAAAAGCTCCATGTAATGATGATCAGCATCATTTAAAAACAGCAGCATATCATCAGCATATAGAGCTACCCTTCTCTTCTAGCCCCCCAATTTGAAGTCCCCGAATATTTGGGGAAGCTCGAAGAGTCTCTTGCCACAGGCTCAATTGCTATAGCAAAGAGCCAGAGAGAGGGTAGCCTTGCCGCGTTGCTCTATACAACCGAAAGGGAGCTGACAACCTTCCTCCCAGCTTAATCTCGGACATGGGATTACCATACAATGTTTGTACCCAAGAAATAAATACTTGTGGGAATCCCATCCTTTTAGGTATTCCCCATAGAAAAGGCCATTGGACAGTTTAAAGGCCTTTTCTATATCCAGAGAGGCCACCGTTCTGGATCCTTCATTTATATATGTTGAGTGTGTAGATTAGTGTAAAGTCTGCGTAGATTAATATCGGTATTTTTTTGGGGCATAAATCCCATCTGGCCCGAGTCAATAATGGTTAACAGAGGTTGTATTCTTAAAGTGAGTCGTTTCGTTAATATTTTAAAATCAGTGTTTAAATAGGGCTATTGGCCTATAAGAAGCAGATAATTTTTCGCTTCCTTATGACCAAGAACTATATGACCACTTCTAATTACCCTCTTGTATATACTACTACCAGTTTTGGAGCTAAAACATCTCCATACTTTTTTATAAAATTCAATGGGGAGTCCGTCAGGAACTGGAGCCTTTTCACCCAAAAAAGTATGTATGGCCTTCTGGATCTGCTCACTGGTGATAGGACCAACCAATGCTTCCCTCTCCCTGTCTGACAACCACCCCAGCGCTATCCCTTTCAAAAAGTCCGACAGCTCTCTCGCGTGGAAGTCAGAGGGGAGGGAGGAGGAGGTGTACAGAGAGCTATAATACTGCTTGAAGGTTTCTAGAATTTCTTCTGGATTGGAAGCTATTCTCCCTTCTGAAGTCCTGATTTCAGGTATAAGTAACTGGATGATCATGTTGTGCCAGCATTGGCCAAACTCTTCCATTTCTGTCTCCTTTCTAAAAAAAAAAAAAATCAGTTTATTCTTATATAGATCTAACCTAGTTATTTCTTTCATATGTAAGTGTAGGTCCCTTTGATTGGCCTATAATAAATCAAACATAATCTTGTTAGGATCAGAACCATACCTTTCCTTCTGAAGTTCGACCCGAGTTTGTAGTGACTGTATATTTGTCCTCTGCTTCTTCCTGACTGCCACTATGGCTGAAATGTATTGCCCCCACACATATGCTTTAAAAGCATCCCATATCTGTCTGTGCTAGAAGGGACAGGCTCCATTTCCTTGTGTTACGGTCTGTGTATTTACAGACATTACAGCATTGGGAGATTTTACAGCTGATTCCACTGCTGACTTAACTGCAGATGAGGAGGGAGAGGAGCAAGGAGTGCCTATTTGTGCTCTAGTAAAGTGTGGCTTACCTGGGGCCATCCAGGCCCGCTGTTAGAGGCACCAAGTCTCTTCAATCAGTTACAAGACATTTATGGAAACCGTGCTTCTAGTCTGTTTCTCCTGCTCCTCCTCACACAGCTCTTGAAGCTCTCAGGCTATTTAAGAAAAAAAACTGCAGCTCTGCTCCCCTCACTCCGCCTGCTCAGAAGTTCAGCACACTACAGGGGAGACATCAGAAGATGTCCAGCCACAGCCGAGCGGGCGCTCCGCCTGGAATAAAGCCCGCTATCGGGTAGAGAAGGGAAGTGAGTCTGGGACGATCCACCGCCTGGATCCTCTCACCCCCACCTCCCAGTTGCCGCACGGAGAAGGTCAGCCGGCTCCTCTGTCTCTCGCTTGAACTCTCGTGGGATCAGAGCTCTGACTCGCCACGTCCTCGCACTCTCACATCATGCTCTCCTCGATGTTCCTGCACTACTTTGATGCAACTTTTGATGCAACCCTGATTCATACAGAGTAAAGTTGGATCAAAGCTACACTCCGGGGTCGCAATAGTGGAAACGTAGACTCAAGGTACAGCACAAGATGGACCATTATAATTCACATTAACCCTTTCAGCTGTTACCAAAGACTAAGAAGAAGCACACCACTCCAGGCAGAATCAGGTGTAAGGTAGATCACAGGTGCAGACCTCGGCTCACCACCGTGGAAGATGAATAAAACAAGAAATTGGTCGCACACTGGAACTCCAACTTATCTTGATGTCATCTTTATTGTCAACAGGGTTTCGATAGCTTGCTTGTTCACAACAGCTATCGCTTGTGAACCGCGTCTACCATTGCCTGTATCTGTCTGACCCTGTTGACAATAAAGATGACATCAAGATAAGTTGGAGTTCCAGTGTGCGACCAATTTCTTGTTTTATGTTACCAAAGACTGCTGCAAATCCATCTACATTCTTCTTAATTGGGCATGGAAAAAAATATTTATGCAGCAGCTACAGTCATACAGAACCCAAAATACAATGTAAACTGAATTGTGTTTTAGGACATCTGAGGTTTGATTCTAAAATGCATTTTAGACTTTATGCTGATACTTCTTTGGTCATATAGGAATAATTATTGCTCTGAGGTTTTGGAAATTTTCAGTATTAAATTAAAACTTGCATCCATCAATGAAAACTGAATATTTCAATGGCCTTTGTGTAGTCTTTCATTTCTAAATAATTTGGCAGCTGTGAAGAGAAAACCAATTATTTAATGCAATGGTTAAGAGAACTCACCTGCATGGGTGACTGCGAGCAAGTGACAATTTACAGATTCTGATTTCTCTATCACAGAAATCTGAACAATGGGCTTAAATACTGTGCGGTCAATAGTCCTACATGGAAGCAAGAATAAAAATATTACAAAGAGAAATTATATATTATACACACACACACACTTAGAATTCGCACCTAAACCAGACCCAAAATCGCACAGGACCCTTTTTAGAAATGGACCGCAGCCGTCGCGGACATGTGTACCAGCTCCATTGAAAGCCAGTCCGATTCACGTTATGCAAACCAGATGCGGTTCCAATTGCATCCGATTCGCATGTATATGAACCAACCTTTATGTAGCTGTCAGGGGATGAGTGAAGGGGAATAGAGTGTCAACTGAGCAACAGCTCAGAATCTGCTGGGGCTGCCATCATCACATCAAAAATTGAGACATCCAGCAGCAGTCTTAGAGCTTTTGGAAGTCTGCACAAGGAGCCTTGGTAAATAACATGCATAAAATGCATTAGGTGCACATATAATTTTATTGGAAAACACAAGTCCTACTGGACAAAATTCTCAGCAATTACCACAGACCTGCGGCTTTTCACCCAAGGTTTGAATTGTGGTGACTGCTGTGATTATGTCTGCATTCTTCACTTTTAAAAAGACAAACTACAGAGAGGAGGACATAGCAAAAAGGCATTAACATATACAGGCAATGGCAGGCTGGCAACTTCAGGATTTAACAGGTGGAAAAGGTAAATAACTTCTGCGAGGGCTTGTTCACCCTAGACAGCCATGCTAAACACATGGCTGCTGCGTGCTGGTACAGCTCACTATAGCAGGTGGGAGTGCTTTTAAATTTGTTAAAAGGACTGTGGGATTTCAGGTGGAAGTGATTACTTCCACACCCCGAAGGTACTGCTCTACCCATGTATTCCAGGCTCCACTGTCCCACTTGCCAGCCGGAAACTGGCATGGTGAGTATTGGCAGGTTTCCCCTGTGGTGAATGAACTTGGAAGCAGCATGCGCTGTCATTCCCCGGCTGCTGTGGCCAGGGAAGCAGCTGATAAAGCACAATCAGTGCTCCATTAGCTTCAGTGGAGTGCTGGGGAAACATCAGGGGGCAATCAAAGGGATAATCAAAAGATAAAAACTTTAACACTAAAGCAACATAATAAAATAAACACACACAAATGTAGATAAAAACAAAAAAACATGTGGTCAGTGTGCCTATATATGAAAACAAGGATTGCACCACACGTGAAGTATCGATATCAGTGTCAGAGTAAGAGCAATAATTCTAGGGCTATCGTTTATAGTTAACCCTTAACTGATAACCTGTAAATTTTGGAGTACTGAATTTGTCAACATTTCACAGGCACGTGCAATTTTAAGGCTTGACATGTTTGGCATCTTCTCGCCACAACCTCACCTTTTTATAAAAAAAAAAAAAACTGGGCAATGTATTGTGTGTGCACACAAAATAAACTAGTGCAGTTTTTAATGAAAATTTGTTTGATAAACACGTGCACTAATATGACGTGAGATAAAAATTGCAACTACTGCAATTTTATTCAAGGGTCTTTGACTTCAGAAAATAATAATTTTTATTTTTGAGGGGGGGGGGGGGGGGGGGGGGGGGGGGGGGGGGGGGGGGGGGGGGGGGGGGGGGGGGGGGGGCTAGGCAGTCCTAAAATGTGCATTTTAACTAAAAACTGAGACAATGGCCCTGGAAGGGGAGTGGTTGAGGAAAGATACTCTGGCTTTTGTTTAGATAACACTGATGCAGTACCCTTATGTTGCACCTAGCAAGAATTGTAAAGACTTCCACCCTAGGAAGCTGCAAACTCTTAACAATGCTAAAATTAGTAATGTCTCATCTGTGCTTGCCTATACTGCATTATCTGGCACAAAAATATTTAGACTCAGATCTGAGGTGTACTCAATTTTACCTGGCGATGTTACCCGCTGCAGAGACTATTGCATTTTGTGACAGAGATGCCACCCTACTCATTGCATTACCATCTTGTCCCAAGTCATACGCCTGAAATACAAAAAACACCACTGTCATAATTTGAATAGGATAGAAGGCCCAATAGTGAAAATCTATACATTTTAAAACAGGAAGATAACTTTTGCTAACTAATAATTACCTATATAATAGACGATTTTTATATGCTGCCAGGAAAGATTAATATAAAATCACATGAAACACAGATGGCAGTTAGCTAGTCATCTAGAATTAGCTAATGTGGAACTCTGTGCAAAACATTTCATAACTCTTGAAAGTGTGGGGATACGTTAATAGTAATTATGTAAACTAAACTCCATTTAGCCTGTGACCAGTTTACACTGGTAGGTGATTAAAAAGACACAATAGATGGCACCTTGTTAGTGACCTGTAATAGGTCAAATATCAACATTCCGAGGACTCATAGGTTCCCAATATTGCTATGTTACATTTGTTTATACACACACACACACAGTGGGTACGGAAAGTATTCAGACCCCCTTAAATTTTTCACTCTGTTATATTGCAGCCATTTGCTAAAATCATTTAAGTTCATTTTTTTCCCTCATTAATGTACACACAGCACCCCATATTGACAGAAAAACACAGAATTGTTGACATTTTTGCAGATTTATTAAAAACTGAAATATCACATGGTCCTAAGTATTCAGACCCTTTGCTGTGACACTCATATATTTAACTCAGCTGCTGTCCATTTCTTCTGATCATCCTTGAGATGGTTCTACACCTTCAATTTGAGTCCAGTTGTGTTTGATTATACTGATTGGACTTGATTAGGAAAGCCACACACCTGTCTATATAAGACCTTACAGCTCACAGTGCATGTCAGAGAAAATGAGAATCATGAGGTCAAAAGGAACTGCCTGAAGAGCTCAGAGACAGAATTGTGGGAAGGCACAGATCTGGCCAAGGTTACAAAAAAAATTTCTGCTGCACTTCAGGTTTCTAAGAGCACAGTGGCCTCCATAATATTTAAATGGAAGACGTTTGGGACGACCAGAACCCTTTCTAGAGCTGGCCGTCCAGCCAAACTGAGCTATCGGGGGAGAAGAGCCTTGGTGAGAGAGGTAAAGAAGAACCCAAAGATCACTATGGCTGAGCTCCAGTCGGGAGATGGGAGAAAGTTGTAGTTGTAGAAAGTCGACCATCACTGCAGCCCTCAACCAGTCGGGGCTTTATGGCAGAGTGGCCCGACGGAAGCCTCTCCTCAGTGCAAGACACATGAAAGCCTGCATGGAGTTTGCTAAAAAAAAAAAAACACTTGAAGGACTACAAGATGGTGAGAAATAAGATTCTCTGTTCTGATGAGACCAAGATAGAACTTTTTGGCCTTAATTCTAAGCGGTATGTGTGGAGAAAACCAGGCACTGCTCATCACCTGTCCAATACAGGCCCAACAGTGAAGCATTATGCTGTGGGGGTGTTTTTCAGCTGCAGGGACAGGACGACTGAATGCGGCCAAGTACAGGGATATCCTGGACGAAAACCTTCTCCAGAGTGCTCAGGACCTCAGACTGGGCCAAAGGGTTACCTTCCAACTAAACAATGACCCTAAGCACACAGCTAAAATAACGAAGCAGTGGCTTCACAACAACTCCGTGACTGTTCTTGAATGGCCCAGCCAGAGCCCCGACTTAAACCCAATTGAGCATCTCTGGAGAGACCTAAAAAATGGCCGTCCAATGTTTATCATCCAACCTGACAGAACTGGAGAGGATCTGCAAGGAGGAATGGCAGAGGATCCCCAAATCCAGGTGTGAAAAACTTGTTGCATCTTTCCCAAAAAGACTCATGGCTGTATTAGATCAAAAGGGTGCTTCTACTAAATACTGAGCAAAGGGTCTGAATACTTAGAACCATGTAATATTTCATTTTTTGTTTTTTAATAAATCTGCAAAAATGTCAACAATTCTGTGTGTGTTTTTCTGTCAATATGGGGTGCTGTGTGTACATTGAGGGAAAAAAAAATAATTTAGCAAATGGCTGCAATATAACAGAGTGAAAAATTTAAAGGGGTCTGAATACTTTCCGTACCCACGGAAGGAGAAAAAGGAGAGAAAGGAGAGAAAGGGAAAAAAAGAAAAAGAGATCCTTGAAGTGCTGGTGACTTTCTACATGAAACTAGGTTTTCTTTGCAATGTTATTTGTATCCACATCTGGGAGACCATAAAGAAAAAAAAATCAAAAAAAAAAATCAAAAAAAATAAATAAATTGAAAGAAATCCCCATTAGGACATACTGACTTACTAAAGTACTAGAAAACGTTCACATAATAAATTGCGTGAACGATCTCAAATCCTTTAGTAAATGAACCTCATTGCCTCTACTTATGCTCTTTTAACAGCGGTTACAGGGACAGAAGCAAATGTACATTTCCTGATGTAAAGGTATAAGTAGAGGCAAGATAGAGGTTCTTCTTAGGCCCCATGCACACGAGACGCTGTTATTTGCTGTTGAACGCGCGTTCAGAGGCAGTTGGACGCTTTTTTCAACTGCTCCTGAACCCATTCAATGTTATCCTATGTGTCCATGCACACACTCTCGTTTTTTGGCGTTTACAAGCAGTTGCGTTTAACCTCGTTTTTCCAGAAGCAAAAAAATGGGTTCAGACGCAAAAGTTTTCCACGTTTCAGACGCTAAACGCGGCTAAACGCGGCTAAACGCGGTACCGCGTTTGCGTTTATAAGCGTTTTTAAAGGTGACCTATTTTTTAACATTAGAAATCTCAAAAATGATGGCAAATGATGAAAAACTATTAAAAAGTATAAAAGAAAACTGTAATTGCTTGCATTGCATTGTGGACAGGTAACGTGGCAAGTGGACAATCAACAACTTGTGTCAGGTGATGTGGCCAGGTGACGTGGCCAGGTGACTTGACAAGTGGACAATCCACAGCTTGTGGCAGGTGACGTGGCCAGGTGACGTGGCAAGTGGACAATTCACAACTTGTGGCAGGTGACGTGGCCAGGTGACGTGGCAAGTGGACAATTCACAACTTGTGGCAGGTGACGTGGCCAGGTGACGTGGCCCCTGATGTGGCCAGGTGACATGGCAAGTGGACAATCCACAACTTGTGGCAGGTGACATGGCCAGGTGACGTGGCAGGTGACGTGGCAAGTGGACAATCCACAACTTGTGGCAGGTGACGTGGCCAGCTGATGTGGCAGGTAACGTGGCCAGGTGACGTGGCAGGTAACATGGCCAGGTGACGTGGCCAGGTAACGTGGCAAGTGGACAATCCACAACTTGTGGCAGGTGACTCCACAACTTGTGGCAGGTGACGTGGCCAGGTGACGTGGCCAGGTGATGTGGCCAGGTGACGTGGCAGGTGACGTGGCAAGTGGACAATCCACAACTTGTGGCAGGTGATGTGGCAAGTGACACGCTAAGTACAAGTACACTGCTGCTCTCTCAGCTGCTGCTACTCACTCTGGTCTCACAAACTGGCTGAAATGGTTAAAATTTACTCTTTTTTGAGCTTAGGGAGGGTCTATGATGAAACGCTTATAAACGCAAACGCTTATAAACGCCGCTAAACGCGTCCGCAAACGCGGCAAAACGCGCGTTTATAAACGCCGGTTTCAGCGTTTAAAAACGTGTGTTCAGCAGAGTTTGCACCTGCGTCTCGTGTGCATGGGGCCTAAAACGGAGAACTAAAGTATCTTTTTTTCTTTACAAACACTGCAGCCATCAACAAATCAGAAGGGGTAAAAAGGACAGGATTGGAAGGAGTCACACTCATGGTCTCTGTCCATAATGGAAATGTAGAAGAATAAATGTCATACTCTGGAGGTGCAGAAAGCCTATGACCTCTGGGCTAGGAAACTTGCAGAGCAGAAGCAAATAGGTCATAGAAAATTTCAGGTCTTGCACTGTGCTAGTTTTGCAGGCATGTGCCATTTTTTATTTTTAACAGGTTTAAAGTTTATTATAGATTTACTTGAAAACAACCAACAAAGCTACAATCAGTAATATCCCATAGTAATAGTACAGTATAGTGCAGCATTCCAAAAGGGCAGTGTCATAAAAGCACCATTTTTAACTTGAGAGTGTTCAATAAAAAAAAAAAAAAAACATACATCCGACTTCTGCTTTAAAGATAAAACCAGGGTTAAAGAGGAGCTCCAGGCTCTCCCCCCCTCCCTAAAAATAAATAAAAGCCAACAGCTACAAATACTGTAGCTGCTGACTGTTAATATAAGGACACTTGTCCAGGGATCCAGCAAACGCCTTCACCCGAGCAGATTCTTCAAGTACAGGTACTGAAGCCTTGTGCCTTCACAGACAGTTTCTTACTGCGCACGCACACACCTTGTGAATGGTCCCATAGTCATCTGGGGTCTGTAATGTGTCCAAGAAGACTGCGGGGGAAGGAGGGGGGCTGAACGCCACGGCCCATCTGACCGGAAGTGGGAGCGGGTACCCGACAAAACCATGCATCCACTCACCCTCAAAAAGTGCCAAATGTGGCAGCGGAGAGAGGCAAAATGCAAACAAGTGGAATTTCCCCTTTTGGGTGAAGTTCCGCTTTAAGTTTACTATTTTAAAAGCGGTTGTAAACCCCACTTGGCGATTTTTACCCAAAAAGTAAGCCTATAATAAAGCTTACCTTTAGGTAAAAATTAATATCTCCTAAACGTGCACCGTTTAGAAGATATTCACCCTGAATGCAGCCAGTGATGTTACTGGCGCATGCGCTCTGAAGGTTCGGCATACCTTGCTCAAACTTCTGAGCTTTGTGCCAGAACCGAAGGCTGAGTCACGTCATTGCGGCTCCAACCAATCACAGTGGCAGAGCTCAAACACAGAAAGACAGGGGGAACATGTCAGCCCTCTCAGCAGTGACTTTACAGGGCTGGAGGGCTTTGTTTCAAGGTGAGCATTTCATAATGTGCTAGTATGTGATGCATACTGGCACATTATGCCATTGCTTTGCAGTTTTTTTTTTTTTTTTTTTTTTTAACATCTGCAGTTTACAACTGCTTTAACTATTTTGTACCCAGTACAATTTTATTATGAGTACAATAAGGATACAAAGGACATAATTTACCTGTAGTACGCCTTTCTCAGAGCGAGTGTATAAGATATTCCTTGAATTGTCTACAGCAATCTGTACTATAGGATCTAAAGAGACAGGATAATGCATTAATGCTATGAATCTAATGAAAATAACTTTAAATCTTCTTTTTAAGTGGAAGTCCAATGCGAAAACTAAAATCCCTTCATCTATAGACACCACTGATTTAACACTAACCTATCAAACCCTGTGAAGAAAAAAAAATCAGTATAGATACCTTTTCTGCAGGCGGCCCGATACCACGCTGAGCTGTCAGCCGCGGCTTCACTGTGGAGGCGGGTGCAGAGAACACATCTGACAATAGAAGCCCCATAGTAAGTCTATGGGTGATGTCACATCCCATTCATTTCACAGCCGTTGTCGGCTGTGTCCTCTGCAGAGCTTTCGCCAATGGAGATCGGGTCGGATTGCCTTCAAAAAAGGTATGTATACTAATTTTTTGTTTACAGGGCTAGATAGGTTAGTGTTAGACCGCTGGTGTCTATATATAGATGCAGGGATTTTAGTTTTAGCATGAACTTCCACTTTAACTCAAATGGGGGACAATGCAGCCATTTCTTCATAAAGTGAATTATCTGAAGTTAAAGCAGAGTTCCACCCAAAAGTGGAAGCTCCACTTATCTGCCTCCCCCCCCCCCCCCTTCGGTGCCACATTTAGGGAGCAGGTACTCATTTTTGACAGGTCACGCCATGGAGAGATCACTCGGAAGTTCAGCCCCCCCTCCTACACAGTATGTGTAGCTGCTGACTTAATTTTTTGCTGGGGGAGGAGGGGGGCAGAACTCTGCTTTAATGTACAGTGATGCAGAATATGTAAATGTTTCATTAAGCAGCAAATCTTGCCAACAACTAAAACCAATCAGAGAATTGCAAATGCTAGTTAGCAAACATTTCAGCGGTTTAAAAAAGCTTGTCAGTTTACATTGCTCTGGGTATTTAACTGCATTTACAGGACACACATGTGCTCATAGCAGACGGTGATCTGGAAACCACGCTGATTGGTTCCCAATCGCTAATCTTCCAAGGCATTTCCAGCAAAGTATGAGCAATACTCACAAGTTCACACTGTTCATTCCAAAAGAGAACGTAGATGAATGTTCCCTCTTCACGGGGCATCATTAAAGCGTATATTCATCTACCGATTGCAGATGCAAGGAGTTAATAGCTAGAGGCATAACGAGTAGCCTTGTCATGTACTTCTAAAAACGAAACTCTCCTTTAACCATATCCCCTCTCTCAGATTTTCATCACCCATGGACCAGAGGAATTTTTACATTTTTCACATTTGGGGACATTTTACAGGTTCCACCCATTTTTTCGGTGGAACAGGTTACACGTTTCCACTGCTGCAGCATTTCCCTGACCTACCGCCTCTGGTGACAGCGAGTCTTTGATTTATTCATTTTAAAACCCCCAGCTGTGTGGGGCTCCGGCCATATCATTCATTCACAGAATTCTGTGAATGTGAACTAAAAGTACCAACATCCTTTGCGGCTGTCGGCTTCAGGTTCTCAATTTACTACCAGGGAGCTGTTGAGTGCTCTATGTAGTTCATTGTTTATGCCTGTCATTATGTAACTGCATGACCATACGAGGTACAAGCAGACAGCTTAAACAGACAGTCTGCAGGAGTCCTGCACTGCACCCGAGATCTGCCGATTGCTCTGAAAAGTTGTTTTTATTTTTTCAAATCTGCTCTTCTTTGCAAAGTAAATATTGGGGATGAAGAGGGATTCCGGTGTAGGTTCACCTTAGAGATTTTTCTGTAAAGGTGAACTTACCCTTTAATAGACGACATTCCAGCTCATATGGCCAGAGGTCAGGACCAACCAGAAAAGCAAGCAAGTGGGACAGGCTGGGCGGTGACATGGGTATAGTGCTCATACAGTTTGGCCTCTAAAGGTGGAAAAACATATGTCAAGATGATCTTATGGCCTTGGGTCCCGTCCCCCCCCCGTTATGGTTTTGTTTGTGTTTTTAAACCCCCCCCTTTTTTTTGTTTTGGTTTTCCCTCTTTTTTGATGCTACCGTTTGCATATTCCTTCGCTATATAAGCATACGTAGGGGTATGTACCGGGAGATGAAGGGGGGGGGTTTGACCCTGCGCGCTGACGATTAACCAATATCTACCTGCTATGTGTATTAGCTACATGTTTCTTATATTATAAGTATTGGTTGCTGTTTCGATATCCGAGAAATACTCTCCTATGTACTGATTATGCTTTGTGGAATGTAACCTGTGGAATTATTTTTTTTGAAAAAAAATGAATAAAATCTACCCTTTAAAAAAAAAAAAAAAAAAAAAAAAAGAAAAGCATGCAGATATTGGCGTACCGTAAAGAAGAAGAATCCAAGTCAACAAGTCTCTGTATGCAACACTACAAATCTGACCTTTATCTCAGGTTTTCCACATGACATATTGGGGGTTATTTACGAAAGGCAAATCCACTTTTCACTACAAGTACAAAGTGCATTTGAAATTGCACTTGGAAGTGCAGTCGCTGTAAATCTGATGGGTAGATCTGAAATGTGGGGAAGCTCTGCTGATTTTATCATCCAAATCATGTGCAAGCTAAAATGCTGTTTTTTTTTTTCCTTGCAAGTCCCCCTCGGATCTACAGCGACTGCACTTCCAAGTGCACTTTTAGTGTAATTTCAAGTGCACTTGTAGTGCAAAGTGGATTTGCCTTTCGTAAATAACCCCCACTGTGATACAACAGCTGCACTTGTTACTCTATTAATGTCTGAAACCTGAACACAGCCCAACAATTCTGCCAAGAAATTATTTCAAGAGCTACACATACCATCCTCTGAAAACGTGAACTGGAGCACTGTAGGGACCAGGAAAGAGAGCGTACTCTTAGAATGGTTGATCTTTCTGCATCGTGGGCTAAACCACCCAGCATCAGCCTAACGGAAAAAAATAAATCAAATAACAATATTGCAGTTAAAGAATGAATAGTTCTTACAGTAAAATTCAGTCTACAAAACATTTTCTGTGCCATGTTAGGGCTGTCCTAGTTCTATTTTGTGGCTGACTCTATACTCTTTCTCCAATGGCAGTCCTGTGGTATGCCCCAGCAACAAAGCAGCTACAAAAGGGAGCGAGACAAATCTTTGCATTTGCATGCCTGCCTACTACTGAACCCACATGCAGCTGCAGAGACGATTCAGTGGTGGTGAGATGAATGTCAGAAAACACTTTGGCCCCTTTCACACTGGGGCAGGGAGGTGCGCTGGCGGTATAGCGGCGCTATTTTTAGCGCCGCTATACTGTCGTTTTTACCGCGATATTCGGCCGCTAGCGGGGTTATTTTAATCCCCACTAGCGGCCGAAAAAGGGTTAATACCGCCAGCAATGCGCCTCTGCAGAGGCGCATTGCCGGCGGTATTACCGCGGTTTCCCATTGCTTTCAATGGGCAGCAGCGATAAAGAAGCGGTAAACACACCGCTCCTTCACCGCTGCAAAGATGCGGCTAGCAGGACTTTTGGAGCGGTCCTGCTAGCGCACCGCTTCAGTGTGAAAGCCTTCGGGCTTTCACACTGAAGACTGCAGGGCACGATTTTTTCAGGCGGTATAGCAGCGCTATTTAAACCACCTGAAAAACGTATCAGTGTAAAAGGGGCCTTAAAATGGTTGTAAACCCACAGGTAAGCCTAGATTAAGGTTTACCTGTAGGTGCAAGAAATATCTCCTAAAACTACACGGTTTAGGAGATATTTAGTTAAATGACAGGCGCCGCTGTCTACGGCGCATGCGCGCCGTAGACAACGGCGCATTCATGGAGTTAATCCCATTCACAAATTCGGCTACTTCCCAGCAATCGCTGGGCATAGCCGAATGTGACGGCTCCCGCGCGCATGCGCAGAGTGACGTCTCCGCCGCTCCAGCCAATCACAGCGCCGGAGCGGCGCTGTGATTGGCTGGAGCGGCGATAGCCGGAAGTAACCTTACGGCTATCGCCGCAGAGATGGCTGCGGCTGAAGAGGGAGACGAGGATGGCTTTGGGGGCCCTGATCCAAGGTAAGTGATGCATAATAAGCTATTATGCTAGTCATATTAGCGCATTATGACTTTCTTTTACAGGTAGTTTAAAAAAAAAAAATTATAAAGGGTTTACAACCACTTTAAGCTGGTCATGCACTGAGTGAATTTCATTTAGTTCCTAATGGCCGACTTGACATTTGTCGAACAAACCTGCTGGAAATTTTTTCCAGCCTGATGCAGTCACTTTTTGGGTTACATCGGTGGCTGTCAGAATACATAATCCCAGCAGGGTTACTCATCCATCCAAAAGGTTGAACAAAAGAAAACCAAAAATATTCAGAGTAAATAAAGTGACGAGGAACCACTGGTGGTAATGTGGACCACTCGTTTATCCTAATAAAATCGTGCCACGTCCCAAAAATCATCCAATAAAACTAACTGGAGGTAATAGGTGAACTGCAGTTCATGGACTTAATAGACACAACCACAGTACAAAACTTTGATATACAAGGAAAGGTTTAAAAAACATTTAAAAATGTAGCATTCTGCGCCTTGAGGCGATTTAGTTTGCATTTGTAGCGCTATACAAGTTACTCACCCTTAGAGTATAAGGGGTGGTGGCCCAATATATACATTTACAGATTGAAAATTCAGATAGTATTAGAGGTGAACCGAATGAAAATTTTGGTGGCAAAACCGAAAATGCAGGATGCACTTGGCCGCAAAAACAGAAAATATAATTTATATATTTATTTTTAAATCAATGGTGGCACCATCGGATCACAAAATTTCTGATTTTCAAAAGAAAATTAGTTCGGAATTCAACCCACGTATGGCCGACTGTAGCGCAAGAAAAGCTCAAGATAAATGCATCCCTTTAAAATGTATATCTTCACCGTAGCAAAAACGCACCTCCCATTGAAAAAGCAGCAAGAAAGCACCTGCGTTACGCTTCTGATGCGGGTTTTGAGTCACATGACCTATGAAAAACTCACTATAAGCACAGTAAAATTGCATCAAAATTACATGGGTTTTAGACGCCAATATCGGCACCTTTTTCTTTATCTGCAAAATACCGAAAAATGCAAGTTAGACTTACCGGTAACTTGTTTTCCAAGAGTCTTTCAGGACAGCACATGAGAGAGTGGCTCCACCCACTAGGAAACACAATCTCCACCATAATTTAAAAGGAGGCGACTCCCCACATCTCGTCAGTTGTAGTAGAGTACCTCCGGCCCAAGCTGGAACACATAATCAGAATATGGTTAATCACAGCATGTATGTACATTTATATATATACAAACCAAGAAGGGCGGGTAGCTTGCTGTCCTGAAAGACTCTTGGAAAACAAGTTACCGGTAAGTCTAACTTGCGTTTTCCCTTATCGTCTTTCAGGACAGCACATGAGAGGATAATCGAGACTTACCAACTAGGGAGGGACAACAGCCTGCAGGACCTTTCTGCCAAATGCCTGATCATCGGCTGACAGCAGGTCCAGTCTGTAATGATGGACAAATGTCAAATAGCTTGACCACGCAGCCACCTTACAGATCTGATGTGGGGTGGCACCAGCTTTTTCTGCCCATGTAGTGGCTAGAGCTCGAGTAGAGTGTGCACGTATTCCCTGTGGAGGAGACAAACCCGTCTGGGAATAAGCTTCAGAAATAGCCAGTTTTAGCCATCTAGCAATTGACCCCTTCGATGCTTGGCGTCCCTTTCTGTTACCAGAAAAAAGAACAAATAAAGAGTCCGAAGACCTAAAGTCCTTTGTTATTTCCAAGTAGTGTAATAAAATTCTTCTTACATCTAAGTTATGGAATAAAGTCTCCCTTCTTCCTGAAGGATTTGAACAAAAAGTCGGCAGGATAATTTCCTGCGATCTGTTATGAACTGATGCCACCTTTGGCAAAAACCCTGGATCTGTTTTAAGCACAATCCTGTCTGGGTAAATCAACATAAAAGGTTCTTTTATTGAAAGAGCGTGTAGTTCACTGATTCGTCTCGCAGTCGTAACTGCAACTAAGAATACCGTTTTAAGAGTCAAATCTTTCAACGAGATTGTCTGTAACGGTTCGAAAGGTTCTTTCGTGAAGGCTTGCAAAACTACTGACAAGTCCCATTTAGGAAAATGTTTAGTAGGCACTGGCCTGGCTCTAGTAAGTGACCTAAAGAATCTTGTGATCAAAGGAACTGAGGAAATTGGTTTTTCCAGGTATACTCCCAGGGCAGCCACTTGCACTTTGAGAGTGCTAATTGCAAGACCTTTGTCCACACCATTTTGTAGAAACTCCAGAATCGACACAATGTCTTCTAGGGTTCGGTTTGATGAATGACACCAACTGTTGTAAACTTTCCAAACCTTTGCGTAGATATCTCTAGTTACTCTCTTTCTACTGGCGAGTAAAGTAGATACTAGAGGCTCTGACAGTCCTTTGTTCCCTAATAACTGCTCCTCAGATACCAAGCTGTGAGGCTTAGTCTGGCTACCTCCGGGTGGTACACTGGGCCCTGAAGTAGCAAGTCCTGCCTGAGAGGAAGCTGCCAGAAAGGTTTGATCATCATTTGTAGGATGGAGGAAAACCAGGCTCTTTTCGGCCAGAACGGAGTGATCAGGATTACTGATCCCTTTTCCTTCTGTATTTTTCTCAATATCAGAGGGATTAGCTGAAAAGGAGGGAAGGCATAACCCAGATGGAAGCTCCAGGGATGTGCCAAGGCATCTATCCCTATTGATCCGCTGTCTCTGTGCAGAGAGAAGAATTGAGGGAGCTGGGTGTTTTCTTTTGATGCAAACAGATCCACCTGAGGACATCCCCACTTCTTGGTGATCAGTGAGAAAATCTCCGGATTCAGGCTCCACTCTGCCTCTTGAATTCTCTGTCTGCTCAAGAAGTCTGCTACTTCGTTTAGCGTGCCTTTGAGATGCACTGCTGACAGGGAGAGTAAATGCTTCTCTGCCCACTCCTGGATTTCTGATGACAGCAACAGTAGAGCTTTGCTCCTTGTGCCCCCTTGTTTGTTCAGGTATGCCACTGTGGTGACATTGTCTGAAAGAATCTGCACATGGGACCCTTGGAGGTTTGGAGAGAAGGCAGCTAAGGCTAGAGCAACTGCTTTTAACTCCCTCCAGTATGAGGACTTTCCCGTTTCGGATTGGGACCAAACTCCCTGTGTTATGTTTTGATCCCAGTGGGCTCCCCATCCCCAACTGCTGGCGTCTGTCGTGACCCTTACTTCTGTCGGAAAGGACCAAAGCAGGCCCCTTGACAGAACTGCCTGATTCCTCCACCACCAAAGAGTCCTCTTGACCCTGGTGGGAAGTTTTACTTTTGTGTCTAAGGTTTCTGGGCTGTGATCCCATACCTGTAGAAGAAAACTCTGGGAGGGGCCTGAAATGGAGCCTCGCCCATTGAATGGCCGGCATTGTTGAGGTTAAAGGTACCCAGGACTGACATAATCCTCCTGATTGACACCTCCTGGTTTGTCTGAAGACTGGCTACTACACTCAAGACCTTGTCTTTCTTTTCTTCTGGGAGAAAAATCCTTTGCTCTACAGAATCTATCAGATAACCTAGAAACTGAACTCTTTGAGCAGGATTGAAATTTGATTTTTTGAGTGTTTACAATCCAGCCCAAGGCCTCCAGATGACTGCGGGCCTTGGTTAGATCTACCTGCAACCTCTCTCTGGAAGGGGCAAAAATTAGGAGGTCGTCCGGATAAGGGATGACCGAGATTCCCTGTAGACAGAGAGGAGCTAGAGCTTCCGCCATTATCTTTGTGAATATCCGCGGGGCGGATGAAAGACCAAACGGGAGGGCCTTGAATTGTAAATGAAGCACCTCCCTCCCCATATTTATTGCCAACCTTAGGTATTTTTGAGACTAAGGGGCTATGGGCACATGCAGGTATGCTTCTCTTAAGTCGATTGATGCCATGAAGCATCCCTTGACTAAGAGATTTCTCACCGAAAAAATGGAGTCCATGCGGAACCGCCTGTATTGGACCGACTTGTTTAACGGTTTTAAATTGAGAATGAGACGGAAGCTTCCTGATGGTTTCCTTATCAGGAAGATTTGGGCATAGAAACCCCGGTAACGTTCCTATGGAGATACCTGAACCACAACACCCTGTCTCATCAGATCCTCCAAGAGGTTTTTCATGGCTAGGGCCTTTGTTGTGTCCCTTGGCAGGTTTGTTACACAGTATCTTTCTGGAGGAAGATCCGAAAGTTCTATTTTGTATCTCTGGGCCAGCGTGTCCAAAATAAATGTGTTTTCCGTCACGTTTGCCCAAAGAGGAAGGAATTTTTGAAGCCTTCCCCCCACAGGCAATGACAAGTCATTGCGTTTTATTGGTTGGCGCAGGAGGATTGAAGAGGACATTCCCTCTGCCTTTACCTTTTTTGCGCCGACCAATTCTTTTTTTCTTGGGGCCTGCTTCCCTGATCCTGATTTTTTTGAGGTCGAAGAAACCGCTTAACTGGTTGTTTTTTCTTTTTAACAGGAAAGGACCTTTTTGTCCGCTGTCCTATCTAAAATAGAATCCAGATCAGGACCGAACAAAAGATCTCCAAAAAAAGGAATTCCACATAACCTACTTTTGGAAGCTGCGTCCCCTGGCCATGTCTTAAGCCATAGAGCTCTCCTGGCCGAGTTGGTTAAGGCCCCAGATCTGGCTGACATCCTAATTGATTCTGCAGAGGCGTCAGAAATATAAGCCACAGCTGCTGCTAGGGTAGAAAAAGAATCAAGGATTTCCTGCTTAGGCGAGTCTGCTATAATATGAGCTTTAAGCTGATTAAGCCAGAACTCCATGTTCCTAGAAACACAGGTAGTAGCCATAGCTGGTTTAAGGTTACCCATAATGGATTGCCAAGCTTTTTTAAGCTGCTGATCCATCCTTTTGTCCATGGGATCTTTGAGTACACCCATGTCTTCAAATGCCAAGTCGGTTGACCTGGAAACTTGTGAAAACGCTGCGTCTAATTTTGGAGTTTTATTCCAAAGCGCATCTGGGTCTTCATTGAACGGAAAGCGTCTTCTATGCGATCTTGGGAAAAATGTTTTTTTCTCTGGATCAGCCCATTCCTTTTTAATGGCTTCCGAGATTACTGAATGCACAGGGAAAGTGCGACTTTTTGTTTCACTAAGCCCTGCATACATTCGATCATGCAGCGATAATTATTTTTCTTCATCTATTCCCAATGTTGCATATATTGCTTTCAACAAACTGTCTACTTGCTCTAAGGACAGTTTGTATTTTGAAGGTGCATCTCCTGCATCTTCTTCCTCTTCTCTGGAGTGAGAGGGGGAATGTTCCCTTTGGGTAGGAGGGCCAGCTTCAGCCTCTAGCCCTGGGATTAATTGTGAGCCCGTAGAGGATCCTGAGGTAGTTGGCCGACTCAGGGATGGTGTTGCAAGAGAAGAGCGAAGAGATTGTATGGTAGCATCTAGCTCTTTCTTGACTGATGCGATTAAATCGCTGCATGCAGAAGAAGCTTCTTCCTTCACTAAGGAATCAACACAAATCTGGCATAAAGCTTTCTTCCAGCCCTCTGGTAATTTTGCTTTACATGAGGGACATCTCTTTTTGATAGGAGGGTCAGAGCTCTTAGCCTGCCACATAAAAAACACCAGCATCCCTTTTTAGTGAGTCAAACCTGCCTCCTAACGAGCTCACCCAGGTGCACAGTTAGTCTAACAGCCAACACCCTGTGCCCAGACAGGCCCCAGCCACCAAGGGGGAAAAAAATGCATATAGAGAGAGACACCTACAGTAAACAGGGTAGATCCCACATACCCTCTTACCTGGGTCTTGCTGGTGCCTGTCCCACTCGCTGCTGTCACGTTCTCCATCGTGGATCAGCGTTTGTTCTGTGGCATCAAAAGCGGCGGTTCCGGAGTCCATAGACGCCATTGCGTCGGACCGGAACCGCATTTATAGGCACCAGAACCTCTCCTCCCCTCTCCCCCTGCGCGAGTTCCGCCGGAAATGACGTTTGCGCCTGATCCCGGTGCCGCCCCTTGCAGGATACCTCACTTCCTGCTAGCTGAGTCACTACTCAGCCTCCAAAAAGATAGTGGCGGCCTGTAACGCCGACATGCGGTTAAAAAAAACCCCTGCGAACGGCTGCCGCCGCCTAAGGAGCGGCTCCAGGACCAGTCCTTGCTCCGCTGAGCTGAAAGGGGAGAAGGAGCCCACTTACCAACTGCCCACTGGCGTCGTGTGGGAGGATCGGACTCTCTGGAGGACAAAAAGGTATGGTGGGGTAGGCAGCCTTAGTCTCTCAGGACAGCACCTTAAGAGACCTGACTCCTACTAGGTGTTCCCTTGCCGGAGGAAACACAAAAACTGACGAGATGTGGGGAGTCGCCTCCTTTTAAATTATGGTGGAGATTGCGTTTCCTGTTTCCTAGTGGGTGGAGCCACTCTCTCATGTGCTGTCCTGAAAGACGATAAGGGAAACAATTTTTCTGCCAAAATTTAGGTGCATCTCTAGTAATAAGAGGATTCCAGCACTCCTTCATACGTGGCTCAACATGTTTTGCGTATTTCACTTCCTCAGGAGCATATAAATGCCACAATCGGCCGGGGGTATTGCCCCAGGTAAGATACACCGCACAGATCAATAAAAAACACAAAGCCGGAATCCAGAGATTAATTGACAGCTGGATGTATCCTTAGATTTCTGAAGCCATGGGAGAGCCAAGTACATTCATAAAGCATATTAAATGTCCACTCATCTTCTGTATCAGAGTAGCAACTGAAATGAGCTATCCTAAAAAGGGAGCAAACTCATCCCCCTACTCCTATTCTAGTAACAAATGTGAAAAATGTCCTTCCTTTTCTCTCCTAGTGACAATAGTCACCATGACAGACGGGATTATTTACTTAAGCTGTAGAGTGCAATATCAGGCTCATTTCTGCATAGAAACCAATCAGCTTTTTATGGTCAAAGCTTAATTGAACAAGCTGGAGGTTAAGAGCCGATTGGTTTCTATGCAGAAGCGAGCCTGATTTTGCACTCTCCAGCTTTAGTAAATAAACCTCACAATGAAGGTTGAAGTCATAGTGTCAAAGACAAGAAAAACGAATGTTGCCAGGAAAAGCAGAGGGAAATAATTTACATAGTGGAGAAATTTCCACTGGGGACACTTGTTTCGGTGACAACTAATACCAATGACTGCCTTCACAACCCACCTCATCGTTTTATATAGAAAATCTTATTGTTTCAGTTAAAGTTTTGGCAATACATTTAATTTAATCAACTAGGAACTACAGGAGCTGCCTATTGTTTTTCCAGATCTTTAAATAACCTCACTGGAACGAATTTAAAGCTATTTATCTGCATTGAGACATACCTGATAAGCCACCTCATACAGGCAGCCATCTTTTCCAGACAGGAAAATGCGTCCGTTGTTGGTAGACGTTATGGACAATAAGTAGGTGTTGTCTGTTGGGATGGAGTACAGGGGATCTGGTAGGAGCTGCATTCCTACAGACATGCTGTCATTCAGACTTCCTGTGATCAGACAAAAACAGCTACTATTCCAAATAGAAAACAATTGTGCTACAACCAAGATACATTTACAGGGCAATAAAGGCTAGATTCACCATCCTGAACATGTTACACCCGTATTTAGACCCCTTTCACACTGAGGCAGTTTTCAGATGTTTTAGCGCTAAAAATAGCGCCTGTAAAGTGTCTGAAAACTGCCTTTCAAGCCACCCCAGTGTGAAAGCCCAGGTGCTTTCACACTGAGGCGGTGCGCTTGCAGGACAGGAAAAAAAGTTCTGCAAACATCATCTTTGGGGCAGTGCGAGAGCGCTGTATACATTGCACCCACACCGCCCCTGCCCATTGGAATGAATGGGCACCGCTTCCGAAGCGCCAGAAAAGTGCTTCAGACGCGCCGCATCACGGGTGCTTTTAACCACTTCTTGAGGGTTAAAAGCGCCCCGCTACAGCCCGAAAAGCAGTGCCACTATAACAGCGGTAAAGCGACCCTTTACCGCTAACCCTGGCACCGCCCCAGTGTGAAAGTAGCCTTAGAGTGCAACATTAAGGCTGGGTTCACACTATTGCGAATTGGATGCGGGTTCTCCAGTGTGAACCCAGCCTTAATGTGTTCAGCATACACCCCCTCTCCCTCCAGTCTCTCCCCCTCCCTCCCTCATGAGGGCGAATATTTGGGGGGTGGGGTGGGGGGAGAATCTTCTCCCGCATCCGCTGTCACAATTTTAAAGTAGCGCGGCTGTGCAGGGCCACGTCATTCATTCACAGTTTTCATTTGAATTAATAGACTACAGGTACCATCATCCATTGCAGCTGACAGCTTGTAGTTCTCAATGAACTATGAGAGCCTTGGTGAGCACTCTCGTAGTTTATTGATCTTTCTGCTCTCAAATAACTGCTTGCCAGACAGCGGTCCTGAAAGTCTGCAGGAGCCCAACACCGCACCTGCTGATCGTGCAGGTGCAATGCTCTGCAGGCTACGAGGCAGGGGAAGAAAAAAAAAAAGTCTATTTATTATTTTTATTTAAATGTGAACATATCCTTAAAAATTTAATTCTTAGGCCTCTTTCACACTTGCCGGGGATGTGCGCTGGCGGTATAGCGGTGCTATTTTTAGCGCTGCTATACCGTTGTTTTTACCGCGATATTCGCCCGCTAGCAGGTCGATTTTAACCCCCGCTAGCGGCTGAAAAAGGGTTAATACCGTCGGCAGTGCGCCTCTGCAGAGGCGCATTGCCGGCGGGTTCCCATTGCTTTCAATGGGAAGGAGCGGTAAACACACCGCTCCAAAGATGCGGCTTGCAGGAGATTTTTCCTCCCGCCAGCGCATCGCCTCAGTGTGAAAGCCCTCGGGCTTTCACATTGAGAATGCTGGGGCAGGATTATTTCAGGCATTATTTATGGGGTAAAACGCCTGAAACACGCCTCAGTGTGAAAGGGGCCTTATGGTTGTGGATAAATACGCATACTCTATTATACAATGAAAAGCTATAGCAGTCTATATCTTCTTGCAGATAAATATCCTAGTTAGTTAACATTGCAGTGCGCAAGGTTGACATGTTACACCCACACAGGGGAAAAAAAAAAAAAAAAAAAGTATATAGAATGTGTCTGCGGTGAGAAGAAAAAAAAAATTACCCAACACACACACACACACACACACACATATTTTTTTATTAAAGACTTTACCGGCTTGCAAACTGGCAAAACTCAAACCCAGGATAACAATGTCAACAGGTGTGGCAACAACCAGCAGATACCGAATGTGAGGCTGGAAAATGCCTGATGACAAGAACAAAAAGAAGAAGAAATGCAGTAAGCAGGAGTTCCTGATCAGCACAATGTTTTGAGGAAAGCAGTTTGTAGTCATCACTTACCATCTTTAGGTCTCACAAGGCCAACAGCCAGGATAGTTTCACTGAGTCCATCAAAATAAGCCACATCCCCGCTAAAGAAAAACAGGACAGGAAAATGTTACAAATTTAAGAAAAACACAGATACTGAAATGTTATAGTCATTTATTTACCACTATGGGCTCAATTCACCAAGAGATATCACATACGATAATTTCGTTTTTTTTGTGTGTATTTTTTTGGAAATATCAAATGAGATAATAAAAGTCAATCAAAATAAATTAAAATGTGAGACAAAATACACAAAAAAAAAAAAAAAAAGATAAATTGACGTCAAGTCACTATAAGGCCTCATGCCCACGGGCGTTTTTTCAGCCGCGTTTTTGAGCGTTTTTTACAGCTTAAAAACGCCTGTCCATGTTAGTCTATAGCTTCATGCCCACCTAGGCGTTTTTGAGCTGTAAAGAGCATAGGCGTTTGTAAGCTGTAAAAAAAACCCAGGGCCAGTGCGTTCCTCAGCGTCAGAACTAGGCAGGAAAAAACGCGAGCGTCAAAAAACGCGCAAAAACGCGCACTAACGCGCATTAACGCGCAAAAAACGCGCACTAACGCGCGGTCGCGTTTTTAGCTCCGACGTTTTTTTTTTTTTTTTTCAAAAAAAAAAAAAAAAAAAAAAAAAAAAAATATTTACAATAACATGGACAGGCGTTTTTAAGCTGTAAAAAACGCTCAAAAACGCAGCTGTAAAAACGCCAGTGGGCATGAGGCCTAAAAAACACATGACTTAGTTATCTCATGGTATAGGTAGTCAATATTTTGTACAAAATAACAATGGGCGTGAACTCTCTGATTTTAACAAACTTTGCTGCAGATTCCTACCTTTTCTTATTCTGATGGAATAGCTGTTTGTTTGGTGTGGTTTTAGAATTATCAACAAGCTTCTGCACCTACAGGGCTCTAATGAGGAAGGTGGCAGGGTGTGTATCCCTTTAGACAGGATTTCCCTTTGGGAGTATTTCACCAAAAATTACGTTTTCGTTGCAGGGGATGCCCAAAATCTGATTTGTTTCTTAGCGCAGACTACTAGGAAAATTTGTGAGCAGGAAATTACATTTCTGGGGGGTGTTCTGGGTACAGAATGCCTCCAGGTAGCCATTTTGCATTGCATTTTACAGAGAATTACAGTACTGCAGATTGAAAAGGAAAGGTCGTTTTTAATAACATTCAAATACAATATGACTTGTGTCATAATTGTATATGTAACACCCTCTACCAGTAGGTGGTAGATGTGAGGTTTTTGGTGTTAGCTGCCAGTGCAGGTAAATTTAAGCAGGCCTATGCTGCGAGCTAGGCCTGTTTGTTTTTGATCTGGGGGCAGGGAGTGGTTAGTCTAGCAGTGGGTGTGACTAACATGTGCTTCAGCTTTTGGGCACCTCCCGTTTCCAGTGAGAATGTTCTGGAAACGGGGCAGGGCTGAGAGTTGGAGTGGCAGGGGGTGTATGTGGGATCTCTGACCAATCCCCAATTGGAATTGGCAGGGGGCAGGTCTCCTATATATTCCCTCAGTCAGCCTGCTGGGGAGGGTTGTCGACCGAAGGAGGGAGTGCTAGACTGCGTGCTGCAGACACCCCCATCTGAGGGGGGGGGGGGGGCTTGGATTTGGCAGAGGAGCTCGGGAGCCTCTCACACGGAGAGGTGTCCTGAACAGGAGCTTGAGAAGCATTGGGTCCGCTTGTCCGGGTAAATTCTTCAGGAAGGACTCAGGGCAGGAGTCGGTGAGTGAGGCACAGTGGAGATCTGGAAGAGGCACGCCAGGGGGAGCCTTTCCTGACACTGTCATGGAAAGGTGTCCTGGAACAGGACCTGGGTGTAGAGCCAGGAGGAGAGACTGGAGTTTGTGTCAAATCGATGCAGCCAAAGGGCGCAGGATTTGCAAGTCAGGACCGCTGGGATCAGTAGTCCATCATCAAATAATTTCCACGGCCACAAAAAGGGGTACTGCAGGCCCCTGGCCTATTCAGGATCATCAATTGAAACTACTAGGACTTATTCAGAGTGAGGCCTAATGGGCTGAAGATGGCGGGACAGGAGTACTAATCTGTGACAGGAAAGTGATGTGCAGGAGGAGAAGTGTCCTGAGGTAAAGATCTGCAGGGAGAGTGCAGAGGCAGGAAAATTGAGGTGAAAAGTCTGTCAGGATTAGGGTCCGACATTTTATCCCATCAGAGGAGTGTAACGTATAAACCCGCTATATCTTTTGTAAAGATAATGAGTAAACTATTTGTCCATGTAAAGCTGGATCTGCTCCAACATGGCAAATACCAATTTGTTCTATGGGCATCCCATATCCCTTCCCCCAACCAAGTTCAATCCCCCAAATGAAAACAAAACAAAAGCAAAAGACTTTCCATTGTCTACAAGTGTAACAAAAAAAAAAGAAAAAAAGAAAAAAAAAAAAAAGAAGAAGAAGGGGGACATACCCATCCTCGTAGTTCCACATGAAGATATCGCTGTCGATGGTGAGCCAAGCCCTGCTGATTTCTGGAAACACTCCCATCATACAGTTACATTGCATGTCTTAAGTGATAATGTAAGGAAGAATTTTATGTGACCAACAGTTCTTCATAAAAATGCAAGGAATAAGCTGGCAGAAAGTACACCAGGACAAGAAGGAGAGTCTCCCCAGCAGGGACAGTCAGAAATTAAAGTGGAACTCCACCTAAAAGTGGAAGCTCCGCTAGAGCTGCACGATTCTGGCTAAAATGAAAATCAGTTTTTTTGCTTAGAAGATAGATCTTTCACATTAAAATAAAAAAATAAAAATAAAAAAAAAAAATTGGGCTAACTTTATGGTTTTGTTTTTTGTTTTATTAATTGAAGTGTATTTTTTCCAAAAAAATTGCATTTGAAAGACCGCTGGACAAATACAGTGTGACATAAAATATTGCAGCAATTGCCATTTTATTCCCTGGGGTCTCTGCTAATATATATATAATATTTGGGGGTTCCAAATAATTTTCTAGCAAAAAATATTGATTTTAACTTAAGAAACAAGTGTCAGAAAAAGATTTAGACTTTAAGTGGTTAAAATTCCTGCATTTACACACAGAAGTTTGATCTAAGACGGAAGTTAGTTACAATGTTTCATGTTGTTACAAACTTGGCAGACTGCCCAGATTTGTTCTTTTTACACACAGAAATTTCTCTTTGATCTGAGAAAGAAGCTTTAGTTACAACATTTCCTGTTAAGAACTTGTTGACTGCCGGATATTTTCTTTTGACAGCTGAGTGAGCAGATAGTCTCTCCACTTGTTATATAAAAGAATCAGCAAACTCTGCATTGGAGATCGTCAGAGGGGGTTAAATCGAGATCACGATTTTTTAACAATTAATTGTGCAGCTCTAAGATTCGCTTCCCCCCCCCCCTCCGCTGTCACATTTGGCACCTTTTGGGGGCATTCGTTCACTCGCCCCCTCCTACTTCCCCCACCGCCAGGCCATTCACAGCGCGCCTTGCGCATGCGCAGTAGGGAACTGGCTGTGAAGCTGCAAGGCTTCACTGCTGGTCTCCCTTACAAAGAATGGCAGCGGCAGCACCCGAGAGCCGATTAAAAAATTGGCTGGGGTGCCGACATCGTGGGCTCCCTGGACAGGTAAGTGTCCATAAATTAAAAGTCATCAGCTACAGTATTTGTAAGCTGCTGACTTTTAATTTTTTTGGTGGGGTGGGGGGCTGGAGCTCCTCTTTAAAGAGTTAGAGATTCTGTTGAGTTTTAATTAGTTTTGACTTTAGATACACTTCTATTATAATTTGAAATCTCTCAGCACCAGGCAGCTTTTTTTGAATCAACTTTTGTTGAAAGACCTAATAAAATCTGAATTATTTAAAAAAAAGAAAGACCTGCATGAGAAATTGTTAAACAGCTTCTGCATCCAACTAAATTACGGCACTGCTCGAGTATTCTGACAGCCAAGAGTGACACCTGTCAGAATACAATAGCTGGCATTGCAGATTCACCCATCCACACTGTTTAGCATGGGTGAGGGAATCAAGTAATTTGTCTCATTCCACTTGCAGGGTGGAACAAGAGAAATTGTAATGTGTATGGCCAGCATAAAGCGGTATTAATCCCAAAAATATATAGCAGTTTACCAAGCCTTAGATGTGGTGTCTGCATTCGTTTTCTTTTAGGTATTCCCCTCCCCCATATTTTACCCGGTGATCTGCCCAGTGACACATCTCCGGTCTTAAGCCTGGTACAAACGATCCGATTGTTGGCCAACAGTGTCACACTTGTACTTTGGACTTTTGTGTGACGGACTTGTGTACCCACAATACGAAAATCTGACAACAGACCACTGTCCATCGAAAATTTACTGGCATGTCATCCTACATTTGTTGGCCGAAAGTTGGACGTCAATTGTCTGAAGGAGCGTACTAACGGTCGGATTTTAGGCCAACAGTCATCAGACAATCCCCTGCATACGGTGCAGCTCTACATAGTAACCAATACGCTTCTTGCTTTTATTGTCAAAACTTAAAGCTTAAAATGGAACCTCTGCTTTTCGGAACCCTCCCCCCCTCCGGTGTCACATTTGGCACCTTTCAGGGGGGAGGGGGTGCAGATACCTGTATAAAACAGGTTTTTGCACCACTTCTGGTTATAGACTCCCGCGGGAGTCCCGCCCCTTCGCGTCACCACTCCCGCTGTGTTCTGGGAAACACACGGCTCCCAGGACACAGCGGGGACCAGTGAGGACGGCGCAGTGTGACTCGCGCATGCGCAGTAGGGAACCGGGCAGTGAAGCTGCAGCGTTTAACTTCCAGATTCCCTCACCGAGGATGGCGGCGGGGGAAGCAGAGAGCCGAGCGGTAACTCTGCTTCGGCTGCCAACCAGGACAGGTAAGTGTCCATTTTTTAAAAGTCAGCAGCTGCAGTATTTGTAGCTGCTGGCTTTTAAAAAAAAAAAAAAAGATTCCGGTGAACCTCCGCTTTAACTGAACAAGCTGATTGGTTACTATGCCCAGCTGCACCAGATTCTGTATGTACCAGTTTTAGTAAGTCTCCCCCCAGAGTGTCTGCATTTAGTTGAAGTATTAAAGCAGGCACCTTCGGCAGAAAAAAAAACAAAGAACAAAAAAAAAAAAAAAACAGCAACCCCCCTAAAAAACGAAAGCGAATACAGCGACCAAATCTAATGCCGCGTACACACGGTCGGAATTTCCGCCAGCAAAATTCCGATGTGAGCTTTTGGTCGGAAATTCCAACCGTGTGTATTCACCATACGAATTTTGCTGTCTGAATTTCCGCCAGCAAAAGATTGAGGGCAGGTTCTCAATTTTTCCCCGACGGAAAAAATTCTGATCGGGAATTCTGACGCGCAAAATTCCGACACATGCTCGGAAGCATTGAACTTAATTTTCTCGGCTCGTCGTAGTGTTGTACGTCACCGCGTTCCCGACGGTCGAAAGTTCAGAGAACTTTTGTGTGACCGTGTGTGCAAGCCAAGTTTGAGCCGGAATTCCGGTCGGGAAAACCATCCAATGTTTTACCGACGGAAATAAGAATTGGCGGGTTGCACATTAGTACATTTTTGTTTTCGGGTTTTATTTTTCCACAGCAGCCAATCAGAGCTAAACTTTCAGGGCAAGTCTGATGCTGATTGGTGGCCAAGAAGAAGCAACTCCAGTTCATATTAGAAACAAAAACATTGATACATAAGGCCTTCAGCGCCCTCAGTGCAGGCATGACAAGCTTGGAAAAAAAAAAAAAAAAAAAAAAAGACTTTCAGGATACGTCCAAACTGTTCAACCAACTCCGGGGGAAGGGGCACTCTACGGATTGCACTGAGCTCAGGGAGGCTGGGGATGGATAGCAGGCCGGGTCCCTGTAGAGGATAGTCCATTTCCGATATGCCCGACACTGTTGGACAATCTGCAAAAATGAAAATCCACAATCAGCAGGTCACATCAAATTATACTATTAGAATGTAGTAGTGTCATTCCTCCCCAATATCTACTGCCCCCCCGGCATCTTGTCCTTCCTCATCACACCCCTTCCCCCTCTCCACTGCCCCTGTCATTCTACCCTTCCCCCTCTCCACTGCCCCTTCCATTCTACCCTTCCCCCTCTCCACTGCCCCTTCCATTCTACCCTTCCCCCTCTCCACTGCCCCTTCCATTCTACCCTTCCCCCTCTCCACTGCCCCTTCCATTCTACCCTTCCCCCTCTCCACTGCCCCTTCCATTCTACCCTTCCCCCTCTCCACTGCCCCTTCCATTCTACCCTTCCCCCTCTCCACTGCCCCTTCCATTCTACCCTTCCCCCTCTCCACTGCCCCTTCCATTCTACCCTTCCCCCTCTCCACTGCCCCTTCCATTCTACCCTTCCCCCTCTCCACTGCCCCTTCCATTCTACCCTTCCCCTTCTCCACTGCCCCTTCCATTCTACCCTTCCCCTTCTCCACTGCCCCTTCCATTCTACCCTTCCCCCTCTCCACTGCCCCTTCCATTCTACCCTTCCCCCTCTCCACTGCCCCTTCCATTCTACCCTTCCCCCTCTCCACTGCCCCTTCCATTCTACCCTTTCCCCTGTCATTTTACCCTTTCCCCTCTCCACTGCCCATTCCATTCTACCCTTCCCCCTCTCCACTGCAATTCTACCCTTCCCCCTCTCCACTGCCCCCTCTCCACTGCCCATTCCATTCTACCCTTCCCCCTCTCCACTGCCCCTGCAATTCTACCCTTCCCCCTCTCCACTGCCCCTGCAATTCTACCCTTCCCCCTCTCAACTGTCCCTGTCACCTTGCCCCCCCTCTCTACTGTCCCTGTCACCATGCCCCTCCCTGTCACCTTGCCCCTCCCATCTCGGTCACCTTGCCCCTCCCTCTGCCCCTCTTTACTGTCTCTGCCACTGCCTCTGTCACCCTGCCCCTCCTCCTCAGTTCTGTCCATGTCTCCTTGCCACCCCCTCTCACTCTGCCCCCCTCTACTGTCTCAGTCAACTTGCCCCTCCCCATCACTATGCCGCTCCCTACTGTCTCAATCGCCTTGCCCCTCCCCCTCTTTTACTGTCTAAATCACCTTGCCTAGGGTTGCCATCTGTCCGGGAATCACCAGGACAGATCGGGTTTTGAATCATGTGTCTGGGTTTCAGTCCACCTGAAACCCGGACACATTATTCAGACAGGAATGTGGCAAAGAACAGGGCCTGACAGGAGGGTGAGGGGGCACTATGTGTGCCACATAACTATTCTCTTTGGAGTGCCCAAGGGTGTCCCAGGTCTGTTACAATCCTACAGTGTATACTACTATTGCTCCTCCCCCTCTTTTACTGTCTCAGCCGCCTTGCCCCTCCCTGTCTCAATCACCTTGCCCATCCCCCTCTTTTAGTTTCTTAGTCACATTGCCCCTCCCCCTGTCACTCTCCTTTCTTGCCCCACCAGCCCCCCCCACCCATACTTCCCCTGTCACTCTCCCTCCCCCCGTCCTCTCTTACTATGGACGGGCACGTTGAGTAGATCGGACAGGTCGGGGTACGCTCTGTCCTCCTGTAGCAGGCGATCTACGATCCTCCCGGCCCCCTCTAGAGTCTCCTGCATGGCGGCGGCCGGGGCGCTGGGGGCTCCGCTGGGCATGGTGCTGGGTGGAGGAGCCGGACGGCGTCTATTGATTTCAAAACAGCACGAGACCCGCGCAAAGCACACACAGGGGGAAGCGCTGCGCCCTCTGATGACGTCACTCTGCAGCGCCCGGCAGTAGGGAAAGGGCGGGCAAACGTCAGCCTATCACTACGAACTGTTCTCAAGAATCCCTACTGTCGCGTCCAATTGACGTGAGAGATCAAGAGGGCTAAATCGGCCATATTGGATGAGGGCAAAGTATTAACACCTCGCTAAAGGTTAACGTAGCCAGCCACGTAAGTGATCGTGGTATTGTGATTAGTTCAACAGCAGCTGGGAGAACTAAACAAGCATGTTAATACAATAATGTGAAGGGGACGGATCAAAATGAAAGGTACTTGCGGGGATTGACCCTTGTCAGGCGCTGTACTTGGAGCAGGAAGAGAGTATAGGGGGGCGGGGACTGGAGAGTAAAGGGGCGGGGACTGGAGAGTGTTGGATGCTGGAGAGTGGATCTGATACACAGCAACAGGTATGGGGTGCTCATCCTATGAGTGATAGGGTACAGTACAGCCAATCAGATGTCCGCACCTCTGTCACCTCCTGAGCTTCTCTCTTTTTACTGGCTGAAACCCCCTGAGGTCAGGATAAGCTGCTCCTGGGAATGGAGTCCTCATTGCTGGCTGTAATGGGGTGCAGGAATACATGATCACAGGAACACATCCCCTTTCTATAAAGACTTCACCCTGGAATTATTCAATGATCATAGAGCAGGACTAAACCCAGCCATTGATCGGTCTCCCCGAATGGTTACATTCAAAGCTCTCACCTGAACTGTCAAGCCATCAAAAACATCCGGGGTCATACCTGATCACATGTGCAGCACCATGGCAACGGCAGTCTGAACAGGGGCCAAGATGGCAGCTTCCTTGGTTGGGGGGGTTTAGTTCCAGGAAACCTAAAAAGCCTGCCTTTGTCTTGTAGTCGGGCTGCGTTTGCACTGCAAGAGTTAAAATGGAACTAAAGCCAATGAAGATGCCATCTTACGTCTGATTGGCGTTTGCCACAATGAATAGGGGCAGAGTGACAGGGGCAGTAGAGTGTGATCAGTAAGGGTACTTTTACACTGCAGTGGTGCCGGCGTTAGGGGTAAAGTGCCCCTCGTTTTAGCGGCACTTCACCTCTGTTATATCAGCGATTTGGCGCTTCTTTTCGGGGGGTTGCGGGGTGCTTCTAACTCCCAAGAAGGGGTTAAAAGCGCCCGTGATGTTGCGCTTCGGAATCGCTTTTCATGCACTTTGGAAGCGGTGCCCATTCATTCCAATGGGCAGGGGCGGTGTATACAGCGCTCCCACACCGCCCCAAAGATGCTTCTTGCAGGAATTTTTTTCCCCCGTCCTGCAAGCGCACCGCTCCAGTATGAAAGCACTCAGGCTTTTACACTGGGGTGGCTTGAGAGGCAGTTTTCAGGTGCTTATTTTAAAACGCCTGAGAACTGCCTCGGTGTGAAAGGGGTCTACTGACACCAGTCATTTGATAGATTGGCAGTTCAAGTAAAACTTTATTTAGATATTTACGTCCTGCTTGATCTCTTCAGGCTGGCCCCTTTTGCAGGTATAGCTATGTAAAAGATGAGCTTCAGTCTCCTGTGAATAAAAATCGGCAGCTACAAAACTTGTAGCTGCTGACTTAAAAAATAAATAAAACTGCCACTTACTTGTCCCCCAATCCAGCAGTGTTATCACCCGAGCTAATTTCACCCACTCTCCTTGGCACCGGCATCTTAACTATGGGCACCTGACTCTGACAGCTTGCGTCTTCTCAGCCGGGTATGCCCACTGCGCATCGTGAATGGTCAAGCAATCATCTGGGAAGACGGGAGGGGGGGGGGCAGGAAGTTCCGATCACCTAAGTGGTTGGAGCAGGAGTGGGTACCTGTCAAAATTAGGTAACCCCCTCGCTTCTCAAAAGTGCCAATTCTTCAAGAAGTGTGGGGGGTGTGAGTCTTCAAAGCCCTTTTGGGTGGAAATCCACTTTAAAAATAAGTGTCTATACTGTTTAAAATCCAGTAATACGGTTTCAGGCTACTCTGCACATGCTTTTCATTTTTAAGAACTGATGAATTTGTAGAGGCCGATCAGCTGACAGCCGTAAAGTGGAATTAAACCCTCCTGTCCTTTACAGTCAAAGAAGCTGCTTCTGTTTGATCTGCAACTGCCAGGGTGCTGCACATGTGATCAGTTATGACACCAGCCATTGGATGGTTTGACATTATGGTTGAGAACACAATCAAATGTGACAGTTTGCATTTCCAACATTCCAGGAATCTAACAGGTGTAGCGGGACCCCCAAAAATGGGGTCGCTATGCTGTAAATTTAGGGGCAGTCTGGGCAATAGTATGGCCCAGATTCTACAATTCTGTTTAATATGCACTCTGCTCTGCCATGTTGTTGCCTGGTGTATAGTTCCCCTGTTCCAGGGGTGACGCTGTTGCCCAGGTCTCGGGTTGAACCGCAGGTGGCGTTGTGGTGTGATTTGGTGTCCTCTCTCAGCTACCGTGTGGTGGGCGGGTTCTGCCTGCTGTGCATGCCGGGAGAGGGTGCATAAGGGGCAGACGCCAGAAGTGCAGAGAGAGTGTGCCCCATGGGGGTGGTGTGCCAGGGGGATTCCAAGGACCCCTGGCCGGGGGGGTGCGTGAACTGGTCGAGGAGTCTCGGGCACCTTTAGCTCGAGGCTACAACGTTCCAGGTAGGCCCAGTACCTTCAACTGGGTCTACAACCAACACACTGGAGTCCCAGGGAACCCATGTGAGGGTGGCCCGCTCTGAAGGAGAGGAAACCGGGGGAGGACCTATCCGATGGATCAGTGAAGGAATTCATGGTGAAGGAGAGGCCTGGTTACTTATCAGAGGGAAGGATTTGTGAGTTGCAGTATAGCTCCTGTAGTGTGTCCCATTGACACCTATGGTCTCTATTAATCTATGGGAGTTTCAAAGTTCTACCTCAGTAACTAAAGGATTCTGTGGCAGAGGATTACTTCGACATGTCCGTGAAGGGGACTAACTTAAAGGAACTGTTCGTGTTTCACTCCGGCTGCTAGAACTGTAAGAGGGATCTATCCGGGTGAGCAATTCATACTCAGGCTTGAGTGAAGAATAGGGTAGTTGGGTATCGCGTGCCTGAACCTGTCCCTCCTACCTACTTTGTCTCTATCTTCAACCTATTCCCATATCAGTTTCAAGCAAGATAAAATAAACTCGTCTGTTTGGAGTTTAAACACTGTTTGGACATTGGCTTTCTTTGGGAGGAAGAACACAGACTTTTGCCTATACTCTAGGGACGAGAACCAATGGAGGGAGGTAACTCGCTGCAGGACCCAAAATTGTAAGAACACCGCTCAACCTCTTATACCAGGAGGATCCGGGCATGTGGCACGGTGTGCCTTTATCCCTGCAAGGAGAAGGTAGGCAGGAGAAAAGGGTCCATGTGCTACACAGGTTTTTAAAACTATAAGGGCACTTTCACACTGGGGCCGTGCCGTGTTAGTGGTAATACATCGCTAGTTTTAGCGGCGCTTTACCATCGTTTTAGCACCGCTTTTCGGCTTCCAGCGTGGAGCTTTTGAACCCCCGCTAGCCACAGAAGTAAGGGTTAAAACCGCCCATGTTGCAGTGCTTCCGAAGCGCTTTTCACATTACAATGCGCAGGGGCGGTGTATACAGCGTTCCCATACTGCCCCAAAGATGCTGCTTGCAGGACTTTCTTTCTTGTCCCGCAAGCGCACGCCCCAGTGTGAAAGCACTCAGGCTTTCACACATGGAAGGCTGTTTTCAGGTGCTTTTTCTAACTTTTTCTAGTGCCAACGCCCCTGTGAAAGGGGTCTTAAATATATATGTTTAGTTCTGTTTTATGATTTACTGCTGTTCAGGGGCTCTGGGCTTTAACAAAATGGCCCCCTCCTGCAAGAAGAAATGGGAGCAATTCTGGAGGCAATTTACAGCACACACTCATTTTGGTAGCATAATTATTAATGGGAAATGTATGTATTGGTAAAGTTTCGCTTTCAGGTGAGAGCCCAACCACCTGTGACATTTATGACTCACTGCATGCCTTGAATACAATTGTTTTTAACCCTCTTATCGTTTTGGCCTCTGTTTGATCTGCATCTGCCATGGTGCTGCACATGTGATCAGTTATGACACCAGCCATTTGATGGTTTGACAGTTGGTTTGAGAACACAACCAATTTGACAGTTACATTCCTATTGCTGGCCATACACTATACCAAAAATCGTCATTCAGTCATTTAGAAAGTTTGTTCGTTTTTCAGCCAGTTAATGGTCACAAATCGGTTCGGATGTTTCTGAGCCAAAAAAGGACAAGTTTGGAAATTTTCTGCAGAATCAACGATAAATTAAAAGGTTAATGTTTTCCCGTCCAAACTGTTTGCACTAGCTATATGTGAAAAAATTAAAAAAATAAATTGGGTCATTTATGTCCACTGAATGATTTATCGTCATTACATGATGTCACTATCGTTTGTTCTCATGGCCGAATGTCAGTTTTTCGAAAATAGGTTTGAACTATTTTTCGTATAATGTATGGCCATCGTAACATGTCCTGGAAATGTAACTGTTTTTTTAAACTGTTAAAACAAAATATATTTAGTTTCAATTTAAAGCAGAACTGAACCCACCAGTTCAACTTTTTTTCAAAATGGTTACATTGAAGGCGTACATACACAAAAGGATGCAAAGGCCTAAAGCCTAGTACATGTGATGAGAAAATTGGACAAAAAATGATAATTAGTACACAGCTTTCGAGAGCCAATCACAATCATTCATTCAAAAATATTCAAAAGGAAATGCATGCAAAAATGTTCTCGTATGATAACAGAACGAACGATTTTCAAAAATGCTTGAAAATAAAAGAATACAATACATTACATCACTTCTGAAGTTGTATTGTGTATTCTCCCAGCTCCCCAGTGGCGGTGCGTCCATAGTGGGCGCAGGAGCGCCGCCCCCTCTCTCCCCTGCACCCGTCATTCAACAATAGATAGATTCATGCATTGCATGAATCTATCTATTGTCGCCGCTGCCGCCCACTATTCAGGTGTCCGGCCATCTGAATAACAGCAGTGGGTGTGTTTTGGAAGTGCCTGATTAGAGCCAGAGGCTCTAATCGGCTTCCTGATTAGAACCTGTGGGCTCTAATCGGCTTCCAAATGGTTAAACAGGCTGTGCGTTCCCTGTTTAAACAATGCTGTGTTAGGGAATCGCTTCCCTAACACTGACCCGCCTCTTAGCCAATCGGGTGCACCGGGTCTGGTTACCGGTCACCTGATTGGCTGAAGCGACAGGCGCTGTGATTGAATCATGGCAGAGATGACATCGAGGACTCGGAGGGAGTGTGGAGGAGGACGGCGCTGACCCGAGAAAGGTAAGTGCCGGGCGGGGGGAGGGGGAAGCTGGCTGCCTTTGCTGGGGGAAGCTGGGCTGCCTTTGCTGGGGGAAGCTGGGCTGCCTTTGCTGGGGGAAGCTGGGCTGCCTTTGCTGGGGGAAGCTGGCGGCCTTTGATGGGAACAGTGGCTGCAATTGATGTTGGTGTATGTGTTTTTTTTTTTATTTATTTTTTTTTTTTTTTCAGTTTGTTTGCGCCCCCCAAAAAATGTTGAGCACCAGCCGCCACTGCAGCTCACAAACTAGGAAGTGACAGGGGGATGACAGAGGCACGTAGACTGACCACGGTATCATGGCTCAGCAGCCATGATTACTGTGGTCAGCACACTAAGGGGGACACAGGAACAGCAGGATCAACCAGGTATATTACACCATAGAATGAGACAAATGTCACCACACAAGCACTATGTGGTGTAACATGCTTTTAAAGGAATATTTTCCTCTTCTTCTTCTTCTTCTTTTTTTTTTTTGTTTTTTTTTTTGTTTAGTTTTAGGGTTCCAACCTCTTTAATACACTTAACCTCCCTGGCGGTATTCCCGAGTCTGGCTCAGGGTTAAATTTCAGTACCATTAGCGGTAACCCCCGAGCCACACTCGGGATTGCATTGCAGGATCCTGGTGAGGTTACTTGCCTTGTCCCCAGGATCCTGCGATGTGTCCTCCGCCCAATGCCTCGTGACGCATGGGGGCGGAGCCTGGTGGCAAACTTCAAAAGTACGAAATTTATAACACATACAGTACACTGTAATCTTGCAGATTACATTACTGTATGAAATCATTTCACCTCCCTTTTGTCCCTAGTGCTTTGTCCAGTACCCTGCATGCACTCTTATATTATATATACTGTTCTTTCTGTCTGGAAACTGGAGATTGTCCATAGCAACCAAAAAGTGTCCCTTTACGTCAAAAGCGGTTTTAGACCAGCTAGAAAACAGCGATAAATAAATTAGAACACTTGCAGAATTGAGTGATAGTGAAATTAATTGTATTATTATTATATTATTACTTTTTATAATTATTTATAGTTATTTATTATATTACAGTTTATGATTTCGTGTTTCAAACTTTATCATACCCGGGATGTCTACTAGACTCTTGTTTGGACAGATTTAAGTGAGTTATTACTAAGAATTACAAGCCTACAATATAAAAGGCCAAATTTCTATGCAAAACAATGTACCACTTTGAGACGCAAAAATCTGACATAATCATACCGCCAGGGTGGTTAATGGGCTGTCACTGGCTCATCAAGCGAGCTTGATTGTGCCTGCCCTTTCCATTCAGCTGTTCCATTCATAGAAGTCGTACTAGAACTTCTATGAAGGAAACAGTATTTGAATGGAGGGGGTAGACCTTTCAATCATCGTTTTTTCCTTCCTTTATTGATCCTGTTGGCAAACTTCTCTCTGGGTTTGCCATTGTGAAAGAAATGTTAAACTCTGTATATACATGTACTCCCTTTTTCTATGCTTTGTGCACTGCAACCAACATCCTTGGCATCATATTAACGTCTCTGCCCTGTACTCGCATTCCTAAGGCCCTGATAAGAAAGTAGTCTGCCTATGTACTGCTATAAATACTCTAGGGATGCACCGAATGTGTTTTTTTGGTGCCGAAACCGATACCGAAAATAAATCTTCTTTGATACCGAAACCGATACCGAAAGTGACTGTTTAAAATTATTTATTTTTTTTATACATAGAGATGGTCAGAGACTGGGGACACGGTACGGGAGATGGTCAGAGACTGGGGACACGGTACGGGAGATGGTCAGAGACTGGGGACACGGTACGGGAGATGGTCAGAGACTGGGGACACGGTACGGGAGATGGTCAGAGACTGGGGACACGGTACGGGAGGTGGTCAGAGACTGGGGACACGGTACGGGAGGTGGTCAGAGACTGGGGACACGGTACGGGAGGTGGTCAGAGACTGGGGACACGGTACGGGAGGTGGTCAGAGACTGGGGACACGGTACGGGAGGTGGTCAGAGACTGGGGACACGGTACGGGAGGTGGTCAGAGACTGGGGACACGGTACGGGTGGTGGTCAGAGACTGGGGACACGGTACGGGTGGTGGTCAGAGACTGGGGACACGGTACGGGTGGTGGTCAGAGACTGGGGACACGGTACAGGAGATCAATGCAGCCTCACCTGTGCCCGCCATGCAGCCTCACCTGTGCCCGCCATGCAGCCTGCCAGTTCCATCCCTCCTCGCGGCGATCTCCTAGTGTCACGGAGCTTAACTACACAGGCCGCAGTAACAATGTCCCGCCTCCTGTGACACGTCACACTGATTCAATGTCCCACCATTGGATCAGTGTGCCGTCTGTCACAGGAGGCGGGACATTGTTATTGTGGCCTGTGTAGTTAAGCTCCGTGACACACGGAGATCGCCGAGAAGAGAGGACTGCGGCGCACATTGGCCAGAAAGACACCTCCGTAATGGGCGGCACCAGGGGCGAGGCCCCGCCCCATTTTCGGCTCAATTATTGGTAAGAATTGGTTTTCAGCTGATATGTTTCGGTGGCCGAAATTTCGGTGCATCCCTAAAATACTCCCATAGTTACCCTAAAAGTACTATTTTAATTATAATGTGATACCTAGGTATGTGTATAACAAACTTTATTGCACCAAGTAAAATCAGAACAGTTATTGGGAAGGATGCTGAGTATCTTTTTGTGTCTGTTCCCTACTGCAGACACCTTCCTCCAGCAATGACCGCTCTGTTCTCCCTGTATCTCCTCAGTCCTCCCCTGCCATCTTCTCCTTTCGTTTCTGCAAAGTGTTGCGTCTCTTCTCATATTCGACGACCATCAATGATACAATGCCTGCACACCCGTGTTGGAGCGATATCGTCTAAGCACCCGGCTCTGTTCTCTGGGGTTAATTTACTAAAGGCACATCCACTGTGCACTACAAGTGCAAAGTACACTTGAAATTGCACTTGGAAGTGCAGTCGCTGTAGATCTGAGGGGAAGCTAAAATGCATTTTTTTTTTTTCCCCTTGCATGTTCCCCTCAGATCTACAGCGACTGAACTTCCAGTGCACAGTGGATTTGCCTTTAGTAAATAACCCCCTCTGTGTCTTACAGATGTTGGAGTGTACATTAAATTGCACATGAGCTGCAGGAAAAGTACACAACAAAACAATTGCTAGACACAAGGGGAAAAGGTTTTTGGAAGAAGAGATATGCAGAGTCTCTTGGCCAATTTTTTTTACTTCCTAGCAATTTTTATCTTTAGCCTTGGATCACACATCTGAGGTGTAGTAATGTGAGCGCCATACTCTAAGGTGGCCTATTCATTCAACTGTGGTGCAAAATGCACCAACAAAGGTGCCTGCTGGTGCCAACATCTTCACATGCGTTTAGGATCTTCAGCCATCTTGATTGGTTGTGTGGAATTTTCACTTAAAATAAATGCATTACTACATTTTATTTGTCTGGATTTCAGAAGTCAAGATCTATACTATACTAGTGCAAGATATAAGCTTTAAAATAAACAACATAATAATTAATAATGATAATGTGTCATTTAGGCAATTAAAAATAGGAAAAAATCTGAGCTGAACTCCAATGAGCTCTTCTTGCAGTATTTTTAATAATCAGAGAATTGACGGCATACAATGGTGTTTCCAACCCAAAACCAACCTTCCTTGACCACTCTTGGTTTGCTCACAAGGATAGGGGAAGAGCGGAGATGGGCTGTGATGGCCGGCACCCAGGTTGTCCATGTGCAGGAGGGGCCAGTTTTGAGCAGAACTATGGATCTGTGTGTTTCATTTAGCCACTTGTTGCACATTACTAATTATGTTACTCTCTTCTTTTTTTTTTTTTGTAGTTCCCATAATGGACGACCCTGAAGATTGCAATGTTGCTGCCACAATGGGCTTCTCTGGGTTTGGTTAGTGTTGTAAATTGTTGTTGTTGTCATCCTAATATTTTATATTATTATTATTATTATTATTATTCTAATACAGGATTCATATAGCGCCAACAGTTTGCGGGCAATCAGTACAGTCACAATACAATTCAATACAGGAGGAATCCGAGGGCCCTGATCATTAGAGCTTACAATCTAAAAGGGAGGGTCAAGTGATACAAAAGGTAATAACTGTGGGGGATGATCTGATGGAGAAAATGAAAATACAGTTGTTAGGTGTGGGTAGGATAGGCTTCTATGAAGATGAGAGATTTTAGGGATCGCCTAAAAATGGACTAAGTAGGAGATAGTCAGACAGATTTGGGTAGGGAGTTCCAGAGGATGGGAGAGGCTCAGGAGAATTCCTGGAGGTTAGCATGGGAGGAGGTGACAAGCCAGCTAGAGAGTAGGAGGTCTTGGGAGTAAGGAAGAGAATAATTTGGTTGGTGTTTTGAGACAAGGTTAGTGATGTAGGTGAGGGCAGAGTTGTGGATGGCTTTGTAAGTTGTTGTTAGTATTTTGAATTTAACTTGTTGGGTGAGTGACAGCCAATGGATTGATTAGCAAAGAGGGGTAGCATATGCTGAGCGGTTGGCAAGGTGGATGAGTCTGGCAGCAGCGTTCATGATGAACTGAAGTGGGGATATCCCATGTAAAGGTAAGTCAATGAGGAGGGAGTTGCAGTAGTCGAGGTGAGAGATAACCAGGGAGTGAATTGGAAGCTTTGTGGTGTCATTGGTTAGGAAGGGACGTGTTCTGGAGATGTTGAGGCGGCAAGCTTTGGAAAGTGAATGGATGTGGGGCCGAAAGTAGAGATTATAATATTTACACACTTTTGTGTGTGTGTTGCATTCTGTATGTATGGTGTCTTCTAAATACTAAAGGGCCTCTAAAGCCCAAACTTTTTTTTTTTTTTTTTTATGATATGAAGTGGTTAGAGGGTAGAACCACAGTGACATTTTTGTGTCCCTGTTGGAGAGATTCATCAACTCTATTTGGACTGAAAGTGAGGGAAAAGACAGCATTTTGAGTTGTCACCAGAACGGCAGCTTTCATATTTAGGGGGGGCACATGGGGGGACATGGAATAAAGTAGGGGGGCAACTATAAAATGCAATTTTTATATATATATATTACTACGATCCCACAACGGGCTCTTTCACATGTTCTGCAGTGAGCTCCCTTCCTACTATACTGGGGCCCCCCAGGGTGCCAGAAAACGAGAGATATATGTCACCAGCACACCAAGAAAATATCAGGGTGGCAAAGGTTGTCTTGCCACCGGGCCCTGGTGTTCTGCCACTGTGGGGTTCCCCAGCTGTCCTGTCCCTGTTATTGACAGCACTGGTCTGGTGTCTGTCTCCTTGGCAGCGGCGGCAGTCTATTAGGACCTAGTGCTGGTGACATTATGGGTGCATGCAGGGGAAGGCTGGCACTATTGGTTATAGAGAGCCGAGCCCCCAGCTGGTCACCTAGCAGCAGTAATGCTGTATAAACTTCTCTGTTGACATGCTGATCGGGATGTGATCCAGGTGATGCTCCCAGTCAGATCTAATAAACGCAGTATTTATTAGCATCAAGAGTACAACCACATATATATATATATATATCAACCGTATGTTCAGCAGCCATGTGGGCTCTATGCCTGTAAAGTGTGGGATTTGATCAATAAAATCACTGATATTTAACACTAGGATTTGACTAGGAGCATCACCTGGATTGCATCCCGATCAGCATGTCAGAGAAGGCTCCACTGCTGCTAAGCAATCTGCAGGGAGCTCAACTGTCTACAACCAATAGAGATGGGCTTGGGTGTGTTTGAAATCCCACATGCCCGATCCCGCCAGGAAGCCGACACTCCACAGTGCTAATCACAGCCAGTGAGACATTTCCTGATCTGTGCAGCTGCGGACCGGGAAATGTCTCATTGCCTGTGATTAGCGCTGTGCAGTTTGGGCTTCCTGGCAGGCTCTGGCATGTGGAATTTTGAACATGCCCAGCCCATCTCTAACAACAAATTGTGCTGGCCCTCCTGTACATCAGCCCTATAAAGTAACCAGCACTGGGTTCCAATGTGCTGCTGCCGCTACCATGGAGACAGAGACCAGCGCTGTGAATAGCCAGGACAGGACAGCAACTCTGGTTGTTCCAGCACTGGTCCACACTGGGAGGATTCCCTCATCCACCTATAATGTGTAGATGGGGGAATTGGATCATTTCTTTTTTTTTTTCATTCAACCTAATAGTTGAATGAAAAAAGTGATCAATGTATGGGCTGCCTAAGAGCTAAGACCAGCCATAGACAGTTTAACTCTCAGCTGGTTCAGCAGGAACTGGCTGAGATTTGAACCATTAATGAGCAGATTCTCTTATGATTATCACTAGTGGTGTCTATAGCCACTAGTGATAATCACTGTTTGTCGGGAGAATACAATTGCTGGGCAGGAGGGATATTCCCCTGTCAGCACTGTCTGTGTTGATGGGGGAATCATGCAAGTTTCTTTCCTGCAATCTGTGGATGCAGGAAATAAATTTGCGTATATTACCTGCCTAACTGAAAGTGAAAGTAAATTGTGAAGGTCTTGAAAGAACAGGAGAGGGGGAGGGAGACAGATGGGGGAGAGAAGGGATGGAGATAATGCAGTTCAGTGATTACAGTGTACTGCAGTCTGCAGTGCACACACTTACCCACGGTCCAGGCTAGAATCTCAGGCATCATTCACACACAGCCAGGAATGCTGATGATTTTCATATTTCCCGCCCACACATCCCCTCTCTTCGGATACAGCACGCCTGGATGGTGTGGGCGGGACTGGAAGGAGGAGGAGGAGCTGTATTCCTCCCTGCTCGTATGTGAGGAGAGTGAGGGTGGGGGGGGCTGGACTCGCTGGGCTGTGAAAGAGTGTTATAGACTGACACTCGGCTCAGCTTGCAGTCACACTTTCGGAATTTACAGGCTGTCCTAAGGACGGGAGAAATCAGTCTGTTTTTTCAGTAACTGAGATGAAGGCTTGCGCCCCCCCCCCCCCACAGTGCTCGTGGAGTCCTTCCTGCAACTCGCTCTTCTCCGTGCCAATGAGGATGCAGGGGAAGGAGCAGATCGGGCGGCTGTGGTTGTGTGAGCGCTCGCATTATGCAGTGTGAGCGAGCAGAGGGAGGGGGGAGGAATCCCCTGCAGGAGCTGACTGGGGACGCTCTCCCTCTCAGGAGAGACTGTTACCCCAGCAGCAGCCCGAGCGAAATACAAAAATGCAAAAAAAAAGATTTTTTTTTTTTTGGGTGGGGCACAGCATAATGTTGGTGGGGCCAGGGCCCCCTCTGCCCCCCCCTTAGGCATGCCATTGCTGTGGAAGTGTGCAAGGTGCAGAACCTCTCCCCCCTCTCCTTATCTCCATATTAGGGGGAAGTTGTTGTGTAATGCAGTGTTTTTCAACTCCAGTCCTCAAGGCGCCCCAACAGGTCATGTTTTCAAGATTTCCCTCAGATGAAACGGCTGTGGGAATTACTAAAGCAGTTAAACTGATCAAATAACCTGTGCAAAACAATGGAGAGCCTGAAAACATGACCTGTTGGGGCGCCTTGAGGACTGGAGTTGAGAAACACTGGTGTAATGCACAGATGTGAACTGGGCAGGACTGAGAAGGCTGCTGGAGATAACGCTACAGAATGCACAGGACAGCACTGAATTCCCGGCGGAATCAACTTTATACAGTAAATGGAGCTTGGAGGTCTATGTCAATTTCTGGCTTCTTGTAGATTTTGCAAAGTCCAACAAGAAGTTTACATTGGCCTATCTAGATGGGGATTGTGGGTGTTCTTACCCATCTTTGCATGTTCCAGCTCCCCCTGTTGAATTCTGCATAATATAAAATATATATATATATATATATATATATATATATATATTGTGAGGGGGTTAGCTCGGCAGCGGGTGTGTGTGACCCCCGGGATGGGCTCCCCACACAAAACAGGCCCAGCAAACGGAGGTTGTGGTTTTCAAAATCAAAAAAAGGTGCGGTTTATTTTCTATTTACAGTGACAAAACACAGCAAAGCAAAAGAAACATAACCAAAATAAATCCTGGTCAAGTTGACCTCTGACTAAACATACAGGTTTCCTAACTAACAACTGGGATCAGCCTAGTGCTGTCCTAGTCCCTAAGTCCCTGGTTTTAAATGTCCAAGCAAATAGCCACACAGGCTTTGTCTCACCGCACAGGGGTTCACTCTCCCTAGACAGTCCACACAGGTCTGGTTCCAGGCATGAGCTAACATCTAATGAAGCTGGGAGTTCTTATAGAGGCCTAAATGAGCTGACAAGCTTCAGCTGGTCTCATCAACTCCCTGTCTGTACGACGCCCCACACTCTCCCTAGAGGTATGAGTCATCCATGAGCCCACTAGCCTTATACAACTCTCCACCTAGTTGTATAAGTCGGCGTAAAGCCTGAATCTGGGCGAAATATATCTACCCCCCTGGATGCAACCAGGTGACTTTACCTTCCTGCTGTCACAATATATATATATATATATATATATATATATATATATATATATATATATATATATATATAAAATTATTTTTTTTAAAAACGGGAAAAGTGGGAACAGCAAGTTTGTAGACCTGGCAAATCAAGTTCCTAGAGCTCACCAACTGAGATCCCATCAACTCGATCCCAGAAGCACCAGCCTGCCGGTACCTAAGAAAGGCGTGCTGCCGTTTGTGTTCATTTAGTCACGGAATTGCAACAGTAGGGGATAGGTTTTGCTTTAAAGGTGAAATTTAATTTTCTTAAATTCTTTTTTTTTTTTTTTTTTTTCCCCTTTAATATTATGCTAATAAAATTTTTATTTAAATGTGTTTTTTTTTTTTTTTTCTACATACCCCTTTTTAAACCCAGTGACCAAGTGGCTGGAAGGGTGTTATGCACAGCTTCTGAGCACAGGAAGTAACGCCCATATGTGATGCTGAGACTCCATGATTAATAAAACTGAAATCCCAAAAATTAAAGTGGCAGGCCAAGGACAGTAAGTCTGGGAAGGAAAACACTACTGATGCTGGATAGTCTCAATCCAGAAAATGTGGCGTGCCCTATGTAACTTGCTCCAACTTCTAATACACACTATGTAGAGTAAGCAATTTCTGTACAGGAGAGAAATCTGCACAACTGTACAAGACTAAAGGGAAGGCTGGAGTTCAGCTTTAAGAACCAGCTATTCCGGTCATTTTGGGGGCGCATGCGCGGCGCGATGCTGGACAGACGCTGCTGAGCTGAGCTCCGTCTGACCAGGCCTGCCAGGCAAGATTCCCGGGGCCATCCACGCAGCAAATCTACCCAAAACTACTCTAACACCCCTGTGAGACATCCGGGTACATGCCAGCAGGAAAAAAAGAACGGAGAACTCGTTCCAAAGGCTCACTGACCACTTTTCTTCTGGGGATTGAGCGCTCCTGTACTACAAAGATGTCCCAAAATGGCGTCGGCTCACATGCGGCCCCCAGCAGCTCCATGCAGGCTCAGACACCTATCGCCTCAAATAGTGAGTACAATCTCCCCTTAACTAAGGCTGATCTTGATGCCAGCCTCACAGCCATATATGAGAAGCTGGCAGAGAAGCTGGAGTGTGAATTATCTAAATCTACCAGCGCCCTATCACAGGAGATAGCCAGCATAGGTGGGAGAACTGATATTTTAGAGACCAAGCATGATGAGCTCTCCTTGGCCCACAATGATCTCAGAAAAGATTACGAGACACTTGCAGACAGCTTTTCCATAATGCAAGCCCACGTAGAAGATTTAGACAACAGGAACAGGAGACATAATATTAGACTGCGTGGGGTCCCTGAAACAGTCACTGATTTGAATCAGGCCATCACCAATCTATTTCATAACCTTGTCCCAGACAAGCCTCTTTCTGCCTTTGCTTGGGACAGATTACATAGAGCTCTGAGACCCAAACCAACTCCTGACAAACCTCCTAGGGACATAATCATGTGTATGAAGGATTTTATCACCAAGGAAGACATCATGAGAGCGTCTAGAAATTCTCAGAATATAGAAATGGACGGAGTCAGGATCCAGATCTACCCAGACATTTCTCCTGCGACTCTGGATAGACGCCGCAGAATGAAGGAGGTCACTAGCATCTTACAATCTGCTAGAATCAAATACAGATGGGGATTTCCCTTCAAGTTATCAATTATGCACAATGGCACAACGTATTCTGTATACAATGTCATTGAAGGGAAAGATCTGCTGGTCAAAATGGGCCTTTTGGATCAGGCCCCCCAACGCCGATTCCCTTCTACACCTAGATCATCTCCCATCTGGTCCACCCCCAGACGCTCACAAAGAGATCATAGAGACCATAATGACCAGAGAAGATGGAACCCACCCTCCCCAAACCAGCCTGCATGATTTTACAAGTTCATGGTCTATAAACTGAGCGTTCGTGATTCCAAATGTTGCTCAATCTCTGCATTTAAATCCTAATTCTTTTTTATAGCTAATGCACATCCTCCTGACACAAGGTGCATTCACTGTTTTATTATTAAACCCTATTTCTAGTTGGCTGTTCTCGTCCACACTGAACCCCTCCTATTTGTCATTTGTTTGGGAGCACATTTTTTGTATGCCTCTAAATGACTCCCCCCATGAAGAGCAAGTGGTTATCTAAAGTTGGCTTTGTGTATGGTCAAGATGTTCCTTGAATAGGACTCTCCTCATCCTAAACAACGAGATACCTAAGGAAAAAACTACCTACAAAGACCCTTAACATGAACCCATAGCCTCAAATGATTAAATACCCATTTGATCTAACCCAGGGATTTTATGATCGGATCGGTAACTCTAAGTGTGGAGACTCAACCTTCCCCAAACTACTCGGAAAGACCATATCCTATAAGCTGACCACACTAGCCCCTCATAACTTCATTTTTGTTACCTGGTTATGTTTAATTTTATTTTATTTCTCTTCAAGGGCTACACTATATACGTCCTTCTAATACCCAATACTTTTTGGACTCTTTCAATATTCACTCTTTTTTATAGGTTTATACACAATATGGAGCGAAGGATCCCAAATGAGCCGATACTCATGAGAGTTTCATTTTCCACGTATGACTTTCCTCCCCTCCCTCTTTATTAGGACCCTTCATGGGTTACCACCACCCCTTAATCTTTTATGTATTGTTCATTACACTGCAGTTTTCATTTATTACCATGTACCTTTTGAATGTTATATTTTTATGCTTTCAATTGCCTGGTTGTCCGCCGTCGCTGGATTGTTCCCCACTCTGCCCCCGCGGCTTGCCCCTCATCCCATTGAGATGATATGGCCGACCTCGTTGGCAGATCCAGGACTGTTTCGTCCTCGACACACTATTTCTGGTCAGGGTGACTCCCGGTCCCCTGACCCCCTGTTTTTTCTTGTTTATCTTTTAGTTGCTTTCGCCCTTTTGGCCCTAAAAAAATGTAAAAATGTTTATGGAAGACCACAGATGACCTCTCTCTGTATTTTCACTAAGAAGATTACCTTATTAATCGCCATAAATTATATAATGACATATATACTTCTACATACCACTAAAATACATACCTGGCACCACACAACTTTTCTACAAAATGTACCTATTATAACGTTGTTTGGACACTTCCGGAACCATTACTGGTTGGTGGTTCCCGGGTTATCTTTTCACTACACCCATATCTCACATAACAGGACCCTCCCCCTCCTAAAACAATGGGTATCAGAATAATTTCCCACAACGTTCAAGGTTTCAACTCTCCAAATAAACGTAAGAAAGCATTTAAACATTACAAAAGACTAGGTGCCGACATTATTTTACTACAAGAAACACACTTCGCCCAAAACAATCACCCACAATATTTTGACAAATCATTCAATCAATTCCATTATACCACCTCTACAAACAAAACCAGAGGGGTCGCCATCTTTGTCAAAAACTCAACAATCTTCGAAATCCAGAATATTTACAAAGACAAAGATAGCCGCTTCATTATTCTTAAGGGTACTATAAACAGACGTTCTATCACTATAGCATCAGTTTATGCCCCTAATGATTTACACTCAACTTTTTTAAATAATTTTTTCTCTATATTAGATCAATACACTTCGCCCCACATGATAGTGGGAGGCGATTTCAATCTAGCTGCTCACCCCTCATTAGACAGAAGTAACACAACCCCCTCCTCTAAAGCCTTCTCCAAAACCATTAACCAATCTCTAAACAAATCCCAGTTAATTGACACATGGAGATCCCATAATATAGGAGTTAAAGCATTTACACACTACTCTCATCCACATGATTGTTATGCCCGCCTTGACTATATCTTTAGTACCCCAATACTCTTGGCAAACTCCTCCTCAGCTCAAATCCACCCATGCCCTTGGTCAGATCACGACATGGTTGCCTTTGATACCTCGCACATAGGAATGGCCCCAACTACCTTTAACTGGCGCCTAAATCATTCATTACTTACAGACCCTGCCATTATTCAACAAATACATTCCCACATAGACAATTTTTTCAAAGAAAATATAAATAATGAGACTCCTCCTACGTCCATATGGGCCGCTCACAAGGCGGTTCTTAGAGGTCACCTCATCAACATTGCTGTGGCAAAGAATAAAGCTAGAATTGCAGACATTAAATGCCTTACTAAAGAATTGAATGATTTATATATTAAATTGAGTTACTCAGTCTCCCCGGAATTAACTAACTTAATTCAATCCAAACGTCAAGCATTGATCACACTCTTGTCCGGCGACACTGAAAAATCATTACGCTTTTCTAAAGCCAGATTCTTGCTATTCAGCAATACTGCCTCAGCGATGTTTGCTAAGAAACTCAAACAAAACTCAAATCCTACACATGTCTACAAATTACGAAACCAAAAGGGCAACCTTGTGACCCACCCCCAGGATGTACTCCAAATCTTCACAAACTTCTATAAAAACTTACTCTCAGGCCCCCAAACAACTCCTAATTCCTCCTCTTTATTGTGGCTAGACAACCTCTTAATCCCTAAACTTAATGACCAACAGACCTCTTCCCTTAACATACCCTGCACAGATGATGAAATCCTGAACATAATCAAGTCTCTTAAAACATCCACAGCCCCAGGTCCGGACGGTTTTTCGTCCTCTTACTATAAAAAATTTGCCCCTCTATTAGTACCTAATCTCACTAGACTGTTTAATCACATCCTAAATGGAGGTCAATTCCCGGATGAGATGCTGCTGGCTAACCTCTCCCTAATTCCAAAGCCCCATAAAGATCACTCCCTTCCACAAAACTATCGTCCCATATCTGTCCTCAATAATGACATTAAGCTTTTTGGCAAATTGCTAGCCAATAGACTTGCTTCGGTAGTTACCTCCCTAGTACACACTGACCAGTCTGGCTTTATCCCGGGACGTCAGATTACAGACAATATTAGACTGGTCTCCAATGTTATTCAAGACGCTAACCTCCATTCCCGCCCAGTCTGTCTTTTAAGCCTTGATATACACAAGGCATTCGATAGTGTTAGCTAGTCATACCTTAATCACCTCCTTCCCAAATTCGGTATCTCAGAAAAATTTATACATGGCTTTAATGCCCTTTACCACTCTCCACAGACTAGGATCAAAATTCCTGGCACTAACTCTGAATTTTTCCCCTTAAGTAAAGGCACTAGACAGGGCTGCCCACTTTCCCCCCTATTGTTTGCCCTTGCAATAGAGCCCCTTGCCATTGCTATCGGGCATAATACCAACATTAAAGGTTATCAGAAAAATGCCTCACAATTTAAAATTAGCCTATACGCTGACGACGCTCTATTATTCCTGACAGACCCAATCATCTCCATTCCCAACCTTTATTCTGAACTCAACTCCTTCCATGCACTCTCAGGCCTATACATAAACACCAACAAAAGCTCTGCCCTACCAATAAATTATCCCCCAAACATGCAGACCACCCTGCAAAATAATTTCAGTTTTATCTGGCCTCCTAGCTCAATCAAATATTTAGGTGTCAATATTACCCCAATCCACGTATCTATGTATAAAGCCAACTATATCCCCCTATTCTCCCACATAAGCTCATTACTTAAATCATGGTCCAATCATCACATTTCCTTTTTAGGCAGAATCTGTGCTTTCAAAATGTCTATCCTTCCCAAACTCCTTTATTATTTCAGAGCTCTCCCCATTAATGTACCCAAGACTAGAATAATGGCCCTACAAAGGGAAATCAACAAATTTATCTGGGACAATAAAAAACCCAGATGTAGCTATATTCTTATGCATGGCTCACAAAATAAAGGCGGTTTGGGCCTTCCACACCTCTGGCACTACTATTTAGCAGCTAGACTCTCACACATGGCCCAATGGCATTCCTCCAATGCACAAATCCCATGGCTGATTTTTGAATCTTCATCCATATCCCCTTTATCTTTAAAGAGCATATTATGGTCTGCTATAACACCACACCGCTCTCTTCTCAAAAAAAACATAATAGTTGCTCACTCTTTACAACTATGGAATAAAATTAAAGAATATTATATCTTGTCCTCTCCCACCCCTCCCTTGGCAAACTTCCATGGCGACCCCAGATTTACCCCAGCGTTCCCAAACTATACCCTATTCCAAAATTGGATTCAACTCAATCTAACCACCCTTAAATCATTGGTGATTAACCTAAAATTTCCACCTTTCACATCCCTCCAATCCCGTCACAAACTCCTTGACTCAGAACTCCCCCAATACCAACTAATTAAAAACTTTTTTGCCACTTACTTCTCCCTCTCCATTGACTCCCCAGGGAACATTTTTGAGCGTATATGCACATCCTCTTGTAGAGATAAAGGAATTATCTCTCAACTTTACAACTATTTAAACAATTTACACCAACCTGAAAAAACGAGCTCTATGATACGTTGGAAAATGGACCTGAATTGCACTTTCCCTATCGAAACTTGGTTAAAGAGGATAGACAACCTTCGCAAGAGCAACCGAGCAGCAGCTTTTAGGGAATCTCCTCTTAAACTGATCGTTAGATGGTATATGACCCCCGCTAAAATTCATTCCTTCTATCCCTCAGTCTCTCACACCTGCTTTAGGGGTTGCCCCGAAGAGGGAAATTATCTCCACATCTTCTGGAGCTGCAAACTCCTGCAACCCATATGGCAGGCAGTAATAATGACTCTAGAACCCTCACTCAAAAAAAAAATCTCCCTCTCCCCACTGGTGGAATGTTCTTTCCTTCTATCTATATAGGCATTTTTTTTTAAGCTGTTTTGTCCTCTTAGGAAGGAAAGCTCGGACGTTTGACTTAGAAGCCATGTTTGAACAAACTCGTAGAACTGCTGTGGAGAGAAGTAAAAAAACATTTGGTAAGTTCTGGCTTGTCTCATGTATAGGGATGCACCGATGCCATATTGTTGTTTGTTGGTTTTTTTTTTTTTTTTTAGTACTCGCCGATACCTACCGCAACTGTTTTGTTTTCACTTCAGCTGTCAGCAATTGGACAAAGCATTGAAACGTTATTTACAAATTTATATAGATTTGATTTAATTTCGCGCTTTTCAATGTGAAATGCGTAAATATATGTTAATATATATGTGTAAAAATATTCACTAACAAAGCAAAAAAAAAAAAGTTTTTTATTAATCGTTTATAAAATAGATGTGAAAAAAAAAAAAAGCAGGAAAATAATTATTTAGAGAATAGGGAGTTGATTAAGGCTGATTAGAGTAAATTTAGGGTTAATAAGGGGTTAAACAGAGGAACATTTGTTCATCCCTTTGATCTGCAGATGAAGAAACGGAAAGATACAAAAAGAAACAATGTTTCTTTTTTTTTTTTTTAGTGTTTCAGCAGGTAAGCAATGTTGTTAATAAACATTGCTGACTGCTTTTTTTTTCTTTTTTTTTTTTTTTGACAAGCTTCAATCACCGGACGACTTTAACACTTCAGCTGTCAACAGGGGAGACCCACTGACCGCTCAAAGAACCAAGCCTAAAAGTATTGGTTTCAGGTATTGGTGCATTTCCACGATTACCGATACTTGTGCAAATACTCGGTATCGGCACCGATACCAATACTAGTATCCGTGCAACCCTACTCATGTATCTTCATTAGTACCAGTTATTGGCGTTTGGGGTCTATAGTCTGAGACTAAGATGGTAAGCCAAATAAAAAGTACCAAATTTGAACATATGTAAACCTCTTTTTGCATACTGCAGACAGTCCCAACCACTCCACTCCATTCCAAGCCTCCCACCACCACTCCACTGATCGATGGACGCTGCCTCTAGGCGGTCAGTGACAGGCTAGTAGTTACAACACCAAAAAACAAAAGTGAAGCCGCTCGACTTCTGAAATTTCAAAGTAGATTTAATAATGTTGTCCTTTTACATGGGTAATCCATCTGCTCCTCTTAGATGATTCACTTCATTATGAGCATAGTCCTAGATTGAGGTTTGGGCCTCCTATCCCGGAGTTCTCACTCTGTGAGTGATAAATCTACTTTTGGACTTTCTGATGTTGAGCGTCTTCACTTTTATTTTTGGTGTTGGCATATCTGTTTTCCATACCTGTGGGATCCTTGTGGAAGCTGGAAATCACTAACAGGCAATGCTACTAAAGTGATCTTCACTAGCTTCTAGCTCCTGTGCCCCATGCTGTATTGTGAACACAGGAGGTCACCTGCTCAGCATTGGAACCATTCAGGGAACATTTTGGCATTTGCTCAGTGAATGCAAAGCTTTCTCTGATTGGACAAGGTGGAGATGTGGGGTGGCATCACAATCTCGAACCTCATTCACCAAAACACTTTGCATTCATTTAGCAAGTGCAAAAATTTTAGGGGGCGTCTGTGCCAAGTGTGCAAATTTCTATGTTCAGTAAGCGGCAGAGCAGCCGTTTGACACAGGACTCAGAAGCTAGCGGCAGTCACTGTAGTTGTGCTGCCTACTACAACGTCTACCAGCTTCCAAAGGGACTGCATCGGTATGGCACATATTTGCATTGGTCCAAGCTGGACTAAGGTAGCTATACAAAAATATTCCGGAATATCTGGAATTTACCTTAAAGTAGATGTAAAATGAAAGATATTTTGTTTTCTACTGTACTGTGATTCATAAGAAAATACCTCCTTTTTTTTTTTACCTCCTGCAGCCACTTCCAGCTTGCATGAACTCTGGTGTTGGCTGCGTGGCTTTCTTTAGGGTGGGTTTCCTAAAGGTAACAAAAGTGCACTGTGTTTGCATAATGCGTGCAAAAACGGTCACTGGTTGTCCTCAGAAGGCCATACAACAGGATAAAAATGAAAAAGTACAATTTGGAGACAAGGACAGAGTGTTGTCACCCTATAACGGGGGGGGGGGGGGGGGGTGTCTGGACATTTGAAATTACACTAACATGTAAAAACTTTGAGCTCTAGGTTAATGGGATTACATACTGTACGTTTTAATCAAAATGAAACCATGTAAAATAAAATCTGGACATGTTTATTTTATAGAATCCAGAGAAAAAGAAGAGGAGTCAAAAAAACAAGAGGATGAAGCTGGTCCTGGGTCCAAGAACGTGGCATCTAGCTCTCGGGTGACATCTGCTGACTCCAGTTCAAGGTATTTATAATGAGATTTAGAGCAAACTTACCTATGCCATTACTGACCTGAATATAAAAAATGCTAGTTGCCTGGCTGTCTCAAACCAAGAACCAGACTAAGATTTACAAAAACAGGCAGAGACCAATCGGAAGAAATAGCCTTACCAAAAGTGTGGAGGGAGAGGAGTAATATACTGGCCGCCAAGCCAGAGAGGCTTATCTAAGGTGCTTGTCGGAGGCTTTCAGTTCACGTTTTTCTACTGTACTCGTACTGTACTCATACTAAACTGAACCTGTAGGTTAAATGAATATCTCCTAAACGTGTACTGTTTAGGAGATATTCTAGTGAGCAGCAGCTAGTGACATCACCAGGGCATGTGCTCTTTCAGAGCTCTGTGCCATGGCCGTGACTATCGCACACATGTGCAGGAGTGCCGTCATCGCAGCTCGGCCGTTCAAGCAGCCACAGCCCTCAAATCTGGAAGAAAGACCGGGTGAAGATGGAAGCCTGTGCAGCGGTGACGGCGCACTGCTGGAGGGCTTTGTTTTAGGCTGGGTTCCCTGCATCCAATTCGCATTACAGGAGATTGTGACTGGCTCTCTATGGAGCCGGTTCACACATCTTTGCAGCGGCTCCGGTGCCAATTGCACAGACGTCCTGTGCGTCTCTTGGTCCGTTTCAGGTCCTAATTCAGCCAAAAATTTGTGCTGAAATCTGACCTGAAACGGTGAATGGGGACACACCGGACTCCTGCTGTGAGCCGCTCTGTGATCTAGTGTGAACCCAGCCTCAAGGCACGTCTTTCATAATATGCTAGTATACGGTGCACTTGTTGTGCAGAGTGGATTTCCCTTTAGTAAATCAACCCCACTGCCTTATCGCAAAGGGGGGTACCGTATATACTCGAGTATAAGCCGAGATTTTCAGCCCTTTTTTTGGGCTGAAAGTCCCCCCCTCGGCTTATACTCGAGTCAGCGAAATTGAACATTGTAAATTGTACCTGGGGGAAAAAAATTTGAGAGGCTGCGGCGTCCATCGTTTAAATCTCGCGGTCTCTTCCTGGTCCCTTCCATGATAGGCGGAACTGTGTCTGCTGAGAATCACCTATCACGAACGTTCTCTCATCCTCACCCATCCCGTGTTCCGCCAATCACGGACGTCTGCTGGGAAACTGAGGATGAGAGAACGTTCGTGATAGGCGGAACTGTGTCTGCTTAGAAAACGCCTATCACGGAAGGGAAGAGGAAGAGACCGCGAGTTTTAAACGATGGACGCCGCAGCCTCTCAATTTTTTTTCAGGTACAATTTACAATGTTCAATTAAAATTTTAGGGGAACAGTGAGGATGGGAACAGTGAGGATGGGCACAGTAAGGTGGCAATGGGCAGTGACAATGGGCTTAGTGAAGTTACAATGGGCACAGTGAGGCGTGCAAATGGGCATTGTTGACCCTCGGCTTATACTCGAGTCAGTAAGTTTTCCCAGTTTTTTGTGGTAACATTAGGTACCTCGGCTTATACTCGGGTTGGCTTATACTCGAGTATATGCAGTAAATCTTCCGGAGCTTAAGTGGTTAAAAAAATAAAAAATAAAAAAAAAGCCATGTTGCTTTAAAGCAGTTGTAAAGGCAGAAGTTTTTTTTATCTTGTTGCATTCTATGCATTAAGATAAAAAAGGCCCCCTCAGCCCCCCTAATACTTACCAGAGCCCCATCTTTATCCAGCGATGTTGCAGGTAAGTCTCAGCTGCCCTGGACCCCCTCCTTATTGGCTAAGATAGCAGCGTGGCGCGTTTGGCTCCTGCTGCTGTCAATCAAAGCCAATCGGGATAGAGAGGGGGTGGGGCTGGGCCACGGCTCCATGTCTGAATGGACACACAGAGCTGTGACACGGCTCGGGTGCCCCCATAGCAAGCTATTTGCTGTGGGGGCACTCATCAGGAGGGAGGGGCCAGGAGCACAAAAGAGGGACCGAAGAAGAGGAGGATCTGGACCACTCTGTACAAAATCAACTGCATAGAGCAGGTAAGTATAACATGTTTGTTTATTTACCCCCAAAAAACGCGACTTTTCAATCACTTTAACTGACATCATTTGCAGATCTAAATTCATTCCTTTGATCTGCAGATGAATGAACAGAATGATACAAAAGTTAAAAAGGTCCAGCCTGGTTGAAAATTTTAATTTTAATATTTGGACACTTACCGTATTTTTCGCTCTATAAGACGCACCTGACCATAAGACGCACATAGGTTTTAGAGGAGGAAAACAAGAAAGAAAAAAAAATATTCTGAACCAAATGGTCTACTAAAATATTTACCAGTGCCTATGAAATGCAGCCTGACCTGTGCCAAAGAAATCCCTCCCAGCATAAATCCTCACTCTCAGAAAAAAATCCTCCCCCATCTCAAACCTGTGCTGTCTTCTCTCCCCTCCCAGTACAAACCCCCCCTCCCCCAGCTGCTTCTCCTGTTCTGTAAGAGCAGCCCGCTCTGCTGGGACTTGTAGTGCCCTAGACTGTGGGGAAACTGAGGAATCCTCAGTCCCCCCACAGAGGCACTATAAGTCTCAGCATAGGAGGCTGCCATATTTCACCCCCCACAGAGGCACTACAAGTCCCAGCATAGGAGGCTGCCATATTTCACCCCCCACAGAGGCACTACAAGTCCCAGCAGAGCAGGTTGATATATCTCAGCCCCCCACAGAGGCACTACAAGTCCCAGCAGAGCAGGTTGCCATATCTCAGCCCCCACAGAGGCACTACAAGTCCCAGCAGAGCAGGTTGCCATATCTCAGCCCCCCACAGAGGCACTACTAGTCCCAGCAGAGCGGTCTGTCACCTGTCCTCTAAACACAGCATTAGGAGACTGCACAGCCTTCTATCCACTCAATTCTTGGCTGCCATACACTCCTCCCCACTCTCCCCTTACAATAGTGTCCTACCCGAGTCTGGGCGGCATGTCGAGCTGCATAGTAGGGCCGTGGGCATGATTTCCCCTTCTCTCAAGACACGCCCCGGCTCCCAGACCCCGGTGTTCTGTAAAATTCTCCTACCCGTAAAATTCTCCTACACAAGGCTGCAGATCACTTTGCCACTGGCCAGGGCTGCAGCGGCGGCTGGAGCAATAAGTTGGGCATAGTAATGTATAAAAAACTTTGTACACAACTGAATGAGGTTATGATTTATAGCATCCAGTGCAAAGCTCAGTAACTGCTCCTCTTCTGTGGATGTGAGATCTGGCAGACGTTCCATTGTGACATTCCGTATTCCTTACAGCCAGCAAACTCTGAGGTCAGGACATACAGGACTACAACTCCCAGAATGCACGCTCACAGTTAATTGAAACTACAAATCTGTCTGCCACGGTGGCAGAAAATACTTGCGAGTGTGCACTGATTGGGATATTTTAACTGTGCGGGAGGAGGCCGCGGGAACCGGGACTCGGGAGTACAGGTCGGAGGGGGGGGGGGGGGTTTCGTGCGGGGGGGGGCATTAACAGCGGTGGCAGAGGGCGGTGCCTGATGTACATTCGGACCATAAGACGCAGAGACATTTTCCCCCATATTTTTTGGGGGAAAAAAGTGCGTCTTATGGTCCGAAAAATACAGTACCTGTCCAGGGAGCCCGTGATGTCGGCACCACAGCCGATCTTCGGATCGACTCTTGGGTGCTGCCACTGCCATTCTGCGCTTTATAATTGGCCTGGTGGCAGGGGAAAGAGGAGGGGGAGGCCGAACTTCCGGGAGATCGGGCCACGGTCTGTCTCCTGGAAGTGGGGAAGGGGACCTGTCAAAAACTGGTCCCCATTCCCCCCCCCCCCCCTGAAATGTGCCAAATGTGGCACCGGAGGGGGGTAAGCATATAATTGGAAGTTCCACTTTTGGGTGGAACTCCGCTTTAACAATATGTTACATTTGTTTCTTTGTAGTCTGAGCAGTGTTATTTATAAACATTGATTCTGACTGCTTTTTTGACAGCTACAGCTGCCGACACCTTCTCTGAATATAAAGTAATGCCGGTGTTCTGAGGCATTATCCGACGATCTTCAAAGCGCGGAGGGAGAATCTAATTGTCAGATTCTGCCTTGCTGTCTCTGCGCATGTGCGAGACTTGACACCGTTCTGCGACACACCTTAATCCGCCCCCAAATCTGCCCTGCAAGATCCATTCTCCATTACACCCAAATCCGCCCAACAATAGTTTTCCGCCTATGACCTCAAATTTCACACGTGCGCACAGAGAGCGAGGCACGATCTGAAAACCTGAATCTCGCTTTGCAGATTGTCGGATAATGCCTCCAAAGATCTGCGCATGCGCAGTGTTGGCGTCATGCCAGCTGATCAACATATCAGCTGGTGTTGACGTTACGTCCTGGGCGTGTGCAGATCGTCTGAGGCATTATCTGACAATCTGCACTATTCAATAGAACACCGGCTTGGATTAATGAAAGCCCACAATTGCTGTATACTTGGAGGGGGGGGGGGGGGGGGGTCCAGAAGCAGGGCAGAGAGACTGGACATGCTACACGTGTCCTGTGTACATTTGATGTGTTTTTTTTTTTTTTTTGGGGTGTGTGTAGCACGCCCAACGTCTGCAGCTAGTTAAAGTCGGGTCAACAATGTTGCAAGTGCACTAACCTAAGAAGAAAGGAGCATGCTCCATTGGACGCTGCGCTTTCTCCCAGTGACCCCCTATATCACTACTGTGCCTTGCAGTCACTAGGTGTCAGAATGAGGAACCACAGCGGGCAGAAGTGACCCAATATTCGACAAACCACAGAGTTTACTTGGATTGGCACTGGGAGCTTTGACACAGAGTGAAGTTTTCGTTTTCTATATAGAGAGGAGTTTCACATTTTTTTATATATTTATTTTAAAATGCTAACACATTGAAAGTATGCTCTGGCACCTTTCTATTGGAACCAGCATTTAGGGCTTGTTCACACTAAATTTCTAATGCTCCTTTAGCGTTTGTATGGCGTTTGTATGGGCGTCAATGAGCTTTAGTATGGGCATTAGACAGGCGTTTTACAAGCATTAATGAGGAGTTAAAAATGCTCCCCAAATGCCTTTATGGGCAGTTTTGAAGCGTTTGACGAGCATTAAAACTTCTCCACAAATGCCTGTTCCATTACAGTAAATGAACAAATCTTTTTATTTCAAAACGTTTTTATTAGTAGCAAAATGAAAATATTACCAAGTACATGGATAATAGAAATAACAGGACATCACAGGTATAAGATCCAAGATAATATAAAGAAAATACAATGAGAGTCAATCATTTCAGACTTAAAGGGGTAGTAAAGGTTCGTTTTTTATTTTCTAAATAGGTTCCTTTAAGCTAGTGCATTGTTGGTTCACTTACCTTTTCCTTCTATTTACCTTCTAAATATTTTTTTTCTTTGTTTTCTTTGTCTGAATTTCTCACTTCCTGTTCCTCCTCAGTAAGCTGTTCAGTAAGCTGTTCTGGATGACTCCACACCACTCGGATGATGGTGTGAAGTTTACTGAGGAGAAACAGGAAGTGAGAAATTCAGACAAATAAAACAAACATTTAAAAGGTAAATCAAAGGAAAAGGTAAGTGAACCAACAATGCACTAGCTTAAAGGAACCTATTTAGAAAATAAAAAACAAACCTTTACAACTCCTTTAATCTAAAGCCCCGTACACACGATCGGTTTAACTGATGAAAACCGTCCGATGGATGGTTTTCATCAGACAAACCGATCGTGTATGGTACCCATCGGTCTTTTTTCCATCGGATGGAAAAAATAGAACTTGTTTTAAATTTTTCCGATGGGAATTTCCGATCGTCTATGGGCAAGTCCATCGGTTAAAAAACCCACGCATGCTCAGAATCAAGTCGACGCATGCTCAGAAGCATTAAAATTCATTTTTCCAAAACGTCTTTCAGGACAGCACCCGAGAGATCATGGCTCCTCCTCCTACAGGAAACACCTCATCAATTAATTCTTTAATTGGAGGCCTCCACGTTGCTTCCCTCAGTTTTTTGTGTTTCCTCCAGCCGGAGGAACACCTCTGGTGAGAGCCACGATCTCTCGGGGCTTTCCTGGGAGACAAGGTTCTCAAATCAGTTTTTTTTTTTTTTTTTTCCAGGAGAGTGATCCTCCCACTTACCTCCTAGAATGGACGGTCCCGTGGGCTCCCTCTCCCTCTTCCGTGCTCGGGGAGAGCCTGTACAGCCCGGGAGGGCTGCCTCCTTTTTCTTCAGAGCGGTGGTTGCTGTACTCTCACCGACCGCTGGCGAAAGCGGCGTGGAGCTCTGCGGCGGCCGCCATTGTTCTGGTGGCCGAGGAGAGCCTCGGCCACGTCCTGTATGGGAAGAGGCAGCACTTCCGGGTCGGCGCGCGCGTCATTTCCGGCCGCAAAGCGCAGAGGGAGAGGGCAGGGTCACCTGGTGCCTTAAAGTTCCGGTTCCAGGTCAGCGCGGCGGCGTTTTTGAATCTGGAACCGGCGTTTTCTCTTCACCACGCATCCGCAGACAGCTATGGATAGCGATGCAGCGGATAAGGGGGCAAGCCAAGGCACCAGCAAGGCTAAGGTAAGGGACTGTGTCCTATTTTACACTGGGCCGCTTTCTCCTGTAGAGGGGGGGGTATTCACCCTTCTCCCCCCTCCATCTCCCCCACCCCCCATCTCCCTGGTGGTGCAGTGGCTGGTGATTTAGCATGTCTGCATAATATCTAGGGGTCTTTTTGTAAAAGTTGGTGGTGGTGGTGCATGGCTTGCGGGGCACAAGGAAGTTAAAGTGTTTTTTCCTATGTGCACCTGGGTGTATTGATTTGTACTGTGTAACAGTTTTTTCTTAGCGTGGTCCCTGGTTTTTTTCTTTTCTGTTTGTGCAGGCCAAAAGTTCTGCTCAACCAGTGAAGAGAAGGTGCCCTGTCTGCAAGGAAAAGTTAAGCGAGGCTTGGACCAAGTCGCTTTGTGCAGATTGCACTGCAAATGTAGTCAGGGAAGAGTCTCCATCCTTTTGTGGCGATCTAGTATCTACAATTAAGGATGAACTCCGTGCCACCTTTCAAGCTTTTAGGTCAAACCTAAGAGAAGAACCAGGCCCTTCAAGGGAACCTAGGGCTCCGCAGCCTTCTTCAGAACCCCAAGACGGCTCTCAAATATTATTGGGAGGTCCGATAGACGCTTCCCAAGAATCTGCTTCCCTTGCTCCAGATGGAACAGACTCTGAGGAGGAAGAAAATGAAGCAGAGAGCGCTTCTAAGTACAAAATGTCGCTTGAAGAAGTCGCAGGACTTTTAAAAGTAATCCATGCGACTTTGGGGATTGAAGAGGAAAAGAAGGAGCTCTCCCTACATGACCGCATGTATGCAGGTTTGGGTGATCCAAAAAGCCGTGTTTTTCCAGTCCATTCAATAATCTCGGACATGATTAAAAAAGAGTGGTTGGAACCTGAGAAAAAGCCATTTTTTTCCCGGTCTCATAAGAGAAGATTTCCATTTGAGGACAACCCGGATTCCATCTGGAACAAGGTTCCAAAACTGGACTCTGCTTTTTCACAGGTCTCAAAATCAACTGACCTTGCCTTTGAGGACATGGGCATGTTAAAGGAGCCCATGGACAAAAGAATGGATTTGCTTCTTAAAAGGGCTTGGCAGTCTGTGATGAACAATCTAAAACCAGCAATGGCAACAACCTGTGTCGCTAGGAATTTAGAACACTGGATTAACCAGATGAAGGCCCATGTTACGGCGGATTCTCCAAAACAGGAGATTCTGGACTCATTTACAACGCTTTCTGCAGCAGTATCATATATTGCGGATGCTTCAGCAGAATCCATTCGTATGTCAGCCAGGTCAGCGGCTTTGACCAATTCTGCTAGGAGAGCATTGTGGCTTAAAACTTGGCCAGGAGATGCTGCATCTAAAAATAGACTGTGTAGCATTCCCTTTGCAGGGGATTTGCTATTTGGTTCTGAGCTGGAGTCCATTCTTGACCGTACGGCTGACAAAAAGAAGGCGTTTCCGGTCAAAAAACAACAGGTACAGACCCGTAAGCGTTTTTTTCGTCCCCAAAAAGGACAACAGGAAGGAAAAACGCAAACCAAAAGGAAGCAGTGGTCTTCCCAGAAACCAAAAGGTAGGAGTGGAGTGCTCTTCCATCCTCCTGCGACCCCCGGAAAGCCGCAGTGACAATCCACCCCAAGTAGGGGGAAGACTCCAGGAGTTCATTCCCCAGTGGAGAGACATCACTACAAATCAGTATATTGTAAACATGCTCTCCCAAGGATATGTGGTGGAATTCACGGAAGAACCCCCAAAGAGATTCCTAGTGACAAACGTCCCGAGGGATCCGGTCAAGGCACTCGCCATGAAGTCCCTAATTCAGGAACTGATATCCCAGAGAGTCATTGTTCCGGTTCCAACAAGGGAGTTCTTCCAGGGGTTCTATTCTCACGTTTTCCTTGTACAGAAACCTTCAGGAAAGTACCGCCTCATCCTAAATCTAAAAATGCTGAATTTGTCAGTAGAATACAAAAGATTTCGGATGGATTCCATTTTCTCAGTAAGAAGCCTCCTGAGTCAAGGATGCTTCATGGCGTCAATAGATTTGCAGGACGCATACCTCCACATTCCTATTGCTGCCAGATCTCAGAGATATCTGAGGTTAGCACTGAGAGAAGGGAAGAAGGTGGTACACCTGCAATTCAGAGCTCTTCCATTCGGCCTGTCATCTTCTCCAAGGGTGTTCACGAAGGTAATGGCCGAAGCTCTAGCACCCTTGCGTCTAGAGGGAATTTCAGTGATTCCTTATCTAGACGACCTGCTACTGTTTGCCCAAACAAGAGATGGACTTCAGAGAAACTTGGACAGAGCACGTGCCCACCTAGAATCCATCGGATGGATACTAAACCTCCAAAAGTCCAATCTGATTCCCTCTCAGGAGGTGTTATTCCTGGGTTTCCGTATCAACTCTGTGGAGCAAAAGATTTTTCTCCCAGAAGAAAAACGGGAAAAGCTGTTAAAGGTTGTGTCACTCTTACAAACCAGTCAGCTTCTGTCCATCAGGAGGGTCATGTCAGCATTAGGAACCCTGACCTCTTCCATACCGGCAGTACAATGGGCAAAGCTCCATTTCAGGCCACTGCAAAAGTTTCTGTTAAAAATCTGGGATCGCCAGCAGAATTCACTAGATTCACTGGTGAAGATCCCCACCAAAGTAAAGAGGAGTCTCTGGTGGTGGAAGAACCAGGCAAGACTCTCAGCAGGCCTGTTATGGTCCTTTCCAACCCAGGTAAGGCTAACAACCGATGCCAGCTCCTGGGGTTGGGGGGCTCACATGAGCGGTCGTTGGGCTCAGGGATCTTGGTCCACAAGGGAAGCAATGAGATCTTCAAACTGGAGGGAACTAAAGGCGATAGAAATGGCATTATTGTTCTTTGCAGAAGAAGTCCAAGGGCGACATACACAAATTCTGTCGGACAACGCCACGGCGGTGGCTTACATAAACCGACAAGGGGGCACCAGAAGCAGAATACTTCAAGGCCTAGCAGAGAGCATTCTAAATTGGGCAGAGCTCCATACTCAATCCTTGTCCGCGGTCCATCTAAAAGGGACCCTAAACAGGATAGCGGATTTCCTCAGCAGGAACCAGGTGTACGAAGCGGAGTGGCAATTGAATCCAGATGTCTTCAATCTAATAGTGAAGAAATGGGGACAGCCAAGAGTGGATCTCTTTGCGACTCAGGAAAATACACAAATATCTCTCTTTTTTTCCCTGAACAGGAACGAGTCATCTCTGGGGGTAGATGCTCTGGCGCACAGTTGGAATTTTCACCTCAGCTACGCCTTCCCTCCTTTTCAGCTGATTCCGCAGGTCATAACAAAAATCCGGAAAGAGGATACGACAGTAATCCTCATCACTCCCTTCTGGCCCAAGAGGCCCTGGTTTTCGGCTCTTCTACAGATGCAGATCAAACCATACTGGCATCTTCCCGTGAGACAAGACCTTCTGTTACAAGGTCCGCTGTTTCACCAAGAAGTAGAAAAGCTAAAACTCACAGCCTGGCTTCTGAGGAGCAGCTCTTAAGGAGAAAAGGATTCTCGGATAGGTTGGTGGCTACCCTCCTATCTAGCAGAAAGAATGTTACCAGAGCAATATATCACAAAGTCTGGAAAGTCTTTAACTCTTGGTGCACTACATCCGGCAGACCATTAAAGCAGATTTCTTCTATCTTGGAATTTCTGCAAGAAGGAGCAGACAAGGGCCTAGCGATCAGTACCCTAAAAGTTCAGGTTGCCGCACTGGGGGTATATTTTGAGAAATCTATTTCATCAGAACCCCTAGTAAACAGATTCTTTAAAGCCCTCACTCGGGCTAGACCGACAGTGATCAAAAACTGTCCGTCGTGGGACTTATCAGTCGTTCTACAGGCCCTGACCAGGGAACCTTTCGAACCTCTCAATTTAACCTCCCTAAAGCTAATTACTTTAAAAACAATTTTTCTAGTAGCTATTACAACAGCTCGAAGGATCAGTGAGCTGCAAGCTTTATCTATCAGGGAACCATTTTTTTCTATTTTTTCAGACAGAATTGTGCTGAAGACGGATCCTAACTTTTTACCAAAGGTTGCCTCAGTTCAAAATAGAACCCAGGAGATAATACTTCCTACGTTTTGTTCTAATCCGTCGGGTAAGAAGGAAGAAGAATTCCATACCCTGGATGTTAAAAGAGCAGTCTTAAGTTACCTGGAAGCTACTAAAGACTTTAGGCGTTCAGACGCACTATTCATTTTATTTTCCGGAAATAAAAAAGGAAGACAAGCTTCTAGAGGAACCATTGCCAGATGGTTGAGAATGGCTATCTCAGACGCCTATTCCCTTACAGGCCAGGAGAGTCCAGTAAGTATCAGGGCTCATTCTACTAGAGCTTCGGCGGTGAGTTGGGCAGAAAAAGCTGGTGCCACCCCCGAACAAATCTGTAAGGCAGCTACATGGACAAGTCTGACGACCTTTGCCCGTCATTATAGATTAGATCTCATGACGGCTGGGGACCAGGCTTTCGGAAGGAAAGTCTTACAGGCTGTTGTCCCACCCTAAATGGGGTAAGTCTCGATTATCCTCTCGGGTGCTGTCCTGAAAGACGTTTTGGAAAAATGCAAGTTAGACTTACCGGTAACTTGTTTTCCAATAGGCTTTCAGGACAGCAGGATCCCGCCCTTTTTTTATGCTGTGGCTGTAATACTATGTAATAACTGTCGCTTATGTGTTGCAGCTGGGGCTGGAGGTTCTCTACAAACAACTGAGGGAAGCAACGTGGAGGCCTCCAATTAAAGAATTAATTGATGAGGTGTTTCCTGTAGGAGGAGGAGCCATGATCTCTCGGGTGCTGTCCTGAAAGCCTATTGGAAAACAAGTTACCGGTAAGTCTAACTTGCATTTTTCTCGGCTCATCGGAGTGTTTTACGTCACCACGTTTGGAACGGTCGGTTTTTAGACTGATGGTGTGTGGCCAAGACTGATGAAAAACAGTTTCATCGGATTTCTGATGGTCAAATCCATCGGACGAAAATCCATAGGTTATCCGATCGTGTGTACAGGGCTTTAGAGTGTAAAGGCCAATACCTGTGTAATGTGATAAAGGTAGCAAGAATGAATGAATCTTAATGCCCCACAATCTGTAACTGCCTGCCAGAGCATTTGCGAGGCATTGCCATAGAATTTAATGGGCTTCAAACGTCTCTTGACTCGACATGAGGCTTCAACGCTTGGTGTGAACAGCAATATCTATTGTATCTTGTGCATAGGTGTTCGAGAGGCCTTTTTAACGCCTGCTCTTAATGCCAGTGTGAAAAGCCCTAACTTTTTTGCCATTTTTAGCTATAGCAGCTCTCCTATTAGCTCAGACTACACAGGCCAGCCTTCACTCTCCTCCATGTGCATTAATGAGCCTTGGCCACCCATGACCCTGTTGGCAGTTTGCCGATTTTTTTTTTTTTTTGGTTTGTTTTTTTTCTCCTTGGACCGCTTTTGGTTGGTCCTGACCACTGCAGACCGGGAACATCCCAAAAGAGCTGCAGTTTTGGAGTTGCTTTGTTGTCTAGCCATTACAATTTTGCCCCTTTTAAAAGTTGCGCAAATCTTTACACTTACCCATTCTTTCTGCTTTCAACACGTCAACTTCAGAGACAACATGTTCACTTGCTACCTAATATAAATTCCACCCACTTTCAGTTGCTATTCAGCAATATAATCCATGTTATTCACTTTCCCTGTCGGTAGTCATAAAGGTATGGCTGGTATGTATGTATATGTGTGTGTGTGTGTGTGTGTGTGTGTGTGTGTTTGTGTGTGTATGTATGTTATTTTACCTGCTGCAGGATTTGCATTTCTGTCCATTCATTCCTGAAAGGACATCGCTGGACAGAGATGGAGCTCGGGTAAGTATTAGGGGTGCTGGGGGGGGGGGCTGCTACACACAGAAGGCTTTTTTATCTTAATGCATTGATAAAAAAACTTCTGCCTTTACAACTCCTTTTACCCTCTCCACCTCTGACCTATGACTGGACAATGAAAGGAGAAGCAGCAGACTGATGATCCTATCTCTGTCACTCTGCCCTCTCCTTCTGTCCACATGCTTCTTAAACTACAGCACAACGGATTGACTCCTTTTTAAAGGGGTTGTAAAGGTACAATTTTTTTTTTTCCTAAATAGCTTCCTTTTACCTTAGTGCAGTCCTCCTTCACTTACCTCACCCTTCGATTTTGCTTTTAAATGTCCTTATTTCTTCTGAGAAATCCTCACTTCCTGTTCTTCTGTCTGTAACTCCACACAGTAATGCAAGGCTTTCTTCCTGGTTTGGTGTGTCGTGCTCGCCCCCTCCCTTGGACTACAGGAGAGTCAGGACGCTCTCTACATTGCAGATAGAGAAAGGAGCTGTGTGTTAGTGGGCGTCCTGACTCTCCTGTAGTCCAAGGGAGGGGGGGAGCACGACACTCCACACCAGGAAGAAAGCCTCGCATTACTGTGTGGAGTTACAGACGGAAGAACAGGAAGTGAGGATTTCTCAGAAGAAATAAGGACATTTAAAAGCAAAATCGAAGGATGAGGTAAGTGAATGAGGACTGCACTAAGGTTAAGGAAGCTATTTAGGAAAAAAAATTGTACCTTTTGCAACCCCTTTTAAGCTGCTTTCCCCTCCCCTAGTCTGAGCTCTGCTATACAGTACAGGGACTTCTGAGGCTTGTACCAAACCAGCTCAGGTACTTAAATCTCTTGCATTAAAAAATATAACGGGTCTATTAATGGTGATAGAACTGCATTCATGTTTGTATTTTTTATCTGCCTGGAGTTTAGGTTTGCATTTTTCATTGTGAAAATTTATTGTATTTCCCTACCAGGGGTGGCCATCCATGCTTAAAGTGGTTGTAACTTTAACTTTATGCTACAAGTAAGCCTATATTAAGGCTTACCTGTAGCTATCCAGGATATCTCCTAAACCGTGCAGGATATCCCCCTGTGTCTGCATGTGTTGAAGTAATCGGCACATGCGCACTGGGGCAAACTGAAGCAATGGGCACCTCTGTGCCATTGCTCCAGTCTTCGTGCCGTTAACGGCGGCTCCCGCGCGCATGCGCGGAAGTGACGTCATCGCGGCTCCGGCCAATCACAGCGCCGGAGCCGCGACACCCGGAAGCAAGCTCTGGGCGGCATGTCGGCGGCCGGAGGGGGAGACGAGGATGGCTACGGGGGCTTCGATCGGAGGTAAGTACTACATAATGAGCTAGTATGCTATGCATACTAGCTCTTTATGCCTTTTGTCCTGCAGGGTCTTTTTTTTTTTTTTTTTTTTTGAGGAGGGTTTACTTCCTCTTTAAGTCAAAGGATTGTGTTTTTTTTTTTTTTTTTTTTTTTGTTTTTTTTTTTTTTTGCATGTAAACTTCTTGTTTTTCTTTCTAATTCAGTGAGTCGTGGTTACCGTAATTGCAACTTGGGTTCTGCTTTGGCTCATCTTCTTTTTTAAAAAAAAATTTCAAATGGTTTTTATTACAATTTGAAATCATCATACAGAAGCATATGCTCAAACAATCATCATAAAATCGTTAAAACAAGGATGCTTTATCCAATATGATTAGTGACCCTGACCCATTAAACATAAACAAAACATAATAGTCACAAATATAGCATAGTTGGGGAGACTTTACCGTACCCTGGTAGCACCCTAGCAAAATTTTTTTTATGGTATAACAGCAAGAAAAGTGAAAAAAAAAATGTAAATAAATAAATTATAAAAAAGAAAGGAGAAAGAATCAGAAAAGAGTAGAGTAGGGTGGGTCCCCTCACCCCGGGCCTCCCCTCACAAAATAGCGCAGCCTTCAGGGAGCCTGGGGATAAGCAATCAAGGAATTCCACAATTTTCCAAACCTAGCTTGCTTATCTCGTCGACTATGGCTCATCTTTTATTTGGTTTTTGGCTGTGAGGGTTTGTATTAGTATATCCATTCACTATAAGGTGTATGTATGTTTCATTGTAGTGACTCAGAAGACAGCTCAGAGGATGAGATCATTGGACCTCCCCTTCCTCCGGGTTTCAAAGATAGTGACGACGATGATGAAGAGGATGATGATGATGATGACGACGATGATGACGTAAGTATAAATTATGATTATTGTGTGTGTGTGTGTGTGTGTGTGTGTGTGTGTGTGTGTGTGTTTTTTTTGTTTTGTTTGTTTTTTTACCTCCTTATTAATTAAGGGTTTCCATTATCTTGGAGGCTTTCTAAACTGCCTATAGGAGGCTGGAGAGTTTTCTCCTCCACTATGAGCTGAGCAGGAGGTTGTTGCTAAGTACTTCTCAGGTCCAGTTCATTAATTAGGCACTGCTACATAAACCAGCTGACAGAATGTGAGATCAGAAAGATAACCTTATCTGTCTAATGCTGTTCCTTCACTGTCCAATGATAGGTCCACGCCAGGGAGTTGGCTTAAGCAGGGTACACACTATAATTTTTTTTTTTCCATTCAACACAGCAGGTTGAACGAAAAAAAAAAGTCGGCTCCGGTTGGATCTCCCCGGCTGAGCTGTTGTGCTCTGACAGAGGGACGGCCCCCCTCGCCAGAACACTCTGATCAGCGCTCTCAGCCATTGGCTGAGGAGCCTATCAGGAGCTGGTCAGCTGCTGGTTTTCCAACATGCTTATCTGACAGAAGTCAGCTGCTGCCATACACATGGGCTGAATGTCGCCAGGACGCTGATGAGCGCTCTCGGTAGTTTATTGATTCTTCCTGTCATTCAGTAACCGACTGCCTGTACGAGGTATGGGCAGACAGCTACACTGACAGTCTGCAAGGAGCCTGAGATTGCATCCACAATCTGCTGATCGTGGGTGCAATACTTTACAGGCTCCAAAAAATACATCCTTTTTTTTTTTTTTTTACCTGTGTAGCGGGGTCTCTAAATTTAGGTGGGACACTCAGGTGTGTAAGTATGTGAATAGTGGACCACTTGTGTTCGTGGAGGATTGGATGGTGTAATAATCTCCTTGGCCTCTGGGTGGCGGGGTACCTGGAGGCTCAAGGTAGATTTGCCATTTTTGTCCCTTTCCGGAGATGGTACGGCGAGGGCGGGGAACCTGCCGTGGTGTCGATGGGAGGAGATAAAAGGGGGAGACGCCCTAACCACGAGGTCTTCTGGAGGATCTTCTTCACGCGCACAGGCACCTTAGGCCTGGGTGCGGGCGGTTCCGGATTCCGGCCCAGGCGCCCTAGGCCTGACCGGAATGGAGTTGGAGTCCATCCCAGGCACCTTCAGCCTGGGGTGAGGTACTAAACCAGGAGGCCTGGGGTCCAGTGACTTCGACTGGATCCCGCGAGGGTGGAGACGTCCGAGGGTCCCTGAGGTCTATGGGGCCCATGTCTGAGGTGAGGAGGCCGGGGAGGTTACCCGTCCGGAGAGTCTGGAGCAGCATCAACCCAGTGACGGATTAGCCTCTGGTAACTCCCTTGGAGGGACATCTTCCCCTGATAGGGGCCGCAGCGCAGCGAAGGTACTCCTATCTACGTTCTCTTGAGTCGCTGGTAGAGGCTCTCAAGTTCTAAGTCCTTTCTAGCTAATGCTATAGTAACCGCTGGCGAGATCGCAGTGGTTTAGCTGATAACCAGGATAGTGCCTCGACCTGCTCATTCCCCGTATCAAAATGTTATCAAGTCGCAACCAGATGGCTACTGAAGCACTGTTTATTGTGAGATGTACAATAAAGCAAGAGTTGGACTGTGATCGGTGTGTGGAACTCTGGTTAATGGGAGCAGAGTGAAGTGTTGACACAGCGGGACTTGATTCTAGACAAAAGCACATAGGCCCGAGGAAATATCTGGTACTGGCCTTCACCTCACCCACAGCTATGGGGAGGACATGGGCCGTAGCGCATCTCACCCTGTCGTGTGACATACCCCTAGACAAAGGAGACGGGGTGAGGCCGCTACACCTGCAAAAAAATGTGCATATATTAATATGGTGTGTGTGTGAGAGATATATAGATATATGTATAGATAGAGATATATATATATATATATATATATATATATATATATATATATATATATATATATATATATACATACATACATACTAAAATATTTTTTTTAAAAACAAAGGTGAACCTATCCTTTTTAAGCTTTTCCTGACATTCAACTTTAAAAAGAGTTTTTTAATGTTCAATAAGAACTTTGGAAATCTCCATCTATGTTGAGAGAAGGTATTCATTTTGTACAAACTGCACAGAATGTAATGTTTGCATAGATCGATAAGCTGCAGAAGTTAAAGATGATGTATTTTGCTAAGTTGCACAGAGAACAAAACTGTATTATAAGTTGACATGTGGAATTTTGAGGAGGCTAACCTGCTGAAAATCTTGTAATCACTGTGCTGCCCTTCTACACTTAAAGTGGTTTTAAAGGCAGAAGGTTTTTTATCATAATGCATTCTATGTATTAAGATAAAAAAACTTCAGTGTGCAGCTGAACCCCATCTTGATCCAGCAATGTTGCATAAGAGTTTTGGCTGTCCGGGGCTTTCCCTCTTCTTTGGCTGACATGGCAATGGAGCGCCATTGGCTCCTGCTGCTGTCAATCAATCAGTGAGCCAATGAAGAGAGAGGGGGTGGCAGTGAAACGCTGCCTTGTGGCTGAATGGACACGCAGAGCAGCGGCTTGGCTCGGGTGCCCCCATAGCAAGCTGCTTGCTGTGGGGGCACTCGGCAGGAGGGAGGAGCCAGGAGCATAGGCGAGGGACCTAAGAAGAGGAAGATCTGTTAATTTTAAAATGGGGGGGAACAAGACTTTAATAACACTTTAAGGCACAGATGAGGAACGTATGAAACAGATATGACCTTATGAAATATGTATTTACCAATTATAGCTATAAGCAACGTTTTTCGAATTTTGACACTGATACAAGGATTTTTTTTATGGAGCTGATCATATACATATATGCTGTATGTGTATGTAAATATAAGACTGTGGATTTCTTTTTATCTATATTAATGCATTTTATTTATTTAATGTTGTGCCCAATTCCAATGCTTGTGATACCTAACATAACTATATGTGCATTTAAAAGCGCTGAGGGTTAGCAAGGGATTGTATGTGGTCTTCTTTTTGACCCCTGCATGGTCCGTGTTTTACCAAGGAATGGGGCCCATGCATAATTGTTCTTCCTTGTTACCATATGTCCTATAGTGCAGGGTTCTCCGGCCCGCTACAAGATTTTATCCACCCCACAGCTTAAGTCAGTGGTATATCCCCAATGCGCACTGATTGTGGGTTAAGGTCAGTAGAGGCTGCTTATGGTTTCTACTTCTGATGTAATGGGTCACTGTGATGAGGACCCTGATAAAGGGGGACTCCCCTGATGAAGGGGGACTCTGATTTGGACCCTAATTTAGGGGGCATCTCTGATAAGGATCCTGATGTAAGGGTGTACTCTGTTGGAGACCCTAGAAAACGAATAAGCCTGGACGGCAGCACTCCGATGCAACACCTTTTGAGTTAAAATCCAGTGTATAGCAGTCAATCCATACAGTACAGAAGGGGGGGGGGATACAAATGGCTGACATGTTTCACAGCTAAGTTTGGTGCTTATTCGTTTGTATTCTGATCCCAGCAGAGCCTGCACCTGAGTGCCTATCAAGGGTGTGTGTTACTTGGAACCTGTGCTTTAAGAGCGGCTTTTCTTTTTCTTTTCTCTGTTGGAGACCCTGATGGGTATTTTTTTTTTCAGTTTGTTATTAATTATGAAAATTTGGAGATCTCTGTTGTAGTGGAATGATGTTCATTAAGGGCCAACCTTTTTCATTGGTGCCTCTTATGGCCTGCAGGTGGGGCTGTATTCATCTGCTGTATTGCTTATGTTAACAAACAAAAAGTATAAACTGGCAAGAAATGTTTTATTTATTAGTGATGTAAATAGGACTAAGCTACCATATTTTAGTTTATCGGGATATTCATTATACATTTTATAGGGCCAACTGTATTCTCTAGCAGAACCATTTGGAAAGGGCCAAATATATATAGAAAATTGCTATAGCATCACTCTTTATAAATTTTCTTTGAGTACCGTATATACTCGAGTATAAGCCGAGGTACCTAATATTACCCCAATAAACTGGGAAAACTTATTGACTCGAGTATAAGCCTAGGGGGAGGAAATGTGCCAATTGCCAAACCTTACTGTGCCCATTGCCAGCTTACTGTGCCCAACCTCACTGTGTCCATTGCAGCCTCCCTGTGCCTGAGTGTACCTGAAAATATTCTTATACTGCGGCCGGCGTCTATTGTTAAAATATCGCGCCTTTCTCCTGGTCCCTTCCGTGATAGGCGTTTCCAGCAAACACTGTGTTGAGTATAAGCCGAGAGGTGTACTTTCAGCCGTAAAAAAGGCTGAAAAACTCAGCTTATACTCGAGTATATACGGTAAATATTCTGTGCATTATGTCCCCCCCTTATGATACTGTTGCACACCTTTTCTACCACGTGGGTCATCTGGTGCAAAATCTGTCACAGCTTGTTTATGGAAAATGCTTGTATTAAAGCGGAGTTCCACCCAAAAGTGGAACTTCCGCTTTAAGTACTCCTCGCCCCCTTACATGACACATTTGGCATGTCGTTTTTTTGGGGGAGGGGGCGTGGGGGCTTCGTTAGGAGTGGGACCTCTTGTCCCACTTCCTACTTCCACCCAGGGACCGCCTAGGCGACTCCTCCTCTGCCCCTCCCTCTAGGCGATCTCCTGGGACACATGACAGGTCCCAGGAGTTCGCCTGTCCACTACGGGAGCACAGTGCGACTCGCGCATGCCCGGCCGTGAAGTTGCAAGCTGTCATGCCCCGGGTGCCCAGAATGTGGATGGAGGCGCCAAGGAGAGGAGCGACGCTCCATGCGGCCGCATCGCTGGACCATGGATCAGGTAAGTGTCTGTTTATTAAAAGTCAGCAGCTACACTTTTTGTAGCTGCTGACTTTTCATAAACATTTAAAAGTCTGGAACTCCCCTTTAAATGGTTTTTGGTGGAGTTGATTTATAGATTGGATTATAATTACCTTTTTTGAGTTTCAGAACGTGAAACTTAGGCCGGTTTCACACTGGGGCGGTGGCGGTATAGCGCCGCTATTTTTAGCGGCACTATACCGTCGGGATTGCTGAGGTATTCGTGCCGTTTTAACCCCCGCTAGTGGCCGAAAAAGGGGTTAATACCACCCGCAAACCGCGGCTACAGCCGCGGTTTGCGGGCAGTATTACCGCGGTGTCCCATTCATTTCAATGGGCAGGAGCGGTGGAGGAGCGGTAAACACATCGCTCCTCTCACCGCTCCAAAGATGCGGCTAGCAGGACTTTTTTTTCACATCCTGTTAGCGCACCGCTCCAGTGTGAAAGCCCTCGGGCTTTCACATTGGAGAGACAGCAGCCGCTGCTTAGGCTTGGTTTGCAGGCGCTATTTTTAGCAAAATAGCGCCTGCAAACCGCCCCAGTGTGAAAGGGGCCTTAAAGTTTAATAAGCAGTACTGACCTGCATGCAGTGTTGACTGACAGCTGCCTGCATATACTAACAAATAACTGTAACCAACGGTATAATCCCTACCCGCTACCAGCATGCCTCTCTGCTAATTTAACGGCTAACTCTCTTCCACAATTGGTAGTGGCTGCAGGGAGTATGGATATTTTTAAGAGACTCTTGGATGTGCATCTTAAAGAGCACAACATACAGGGAGATGGGAAAATGTATTATCAACACTGACACAGGTGCACCTACACAGGTTGCACTGGATGGACTATTGTCTTTATTCAACCTTACCTACTATGTAACTTTGTAAAAGACTATGGGGATTTTTCTAGCAACCTTCTTTTTTTTTTCTTCAATAATAATAAGTCTTCTCTGTATAGCTGCTGATGCTTCCTAAATGACTCTCGGCTATCATCCGTGTTTATCCTTAGACCCCTTTCACACTGAGGTTTTTTTTCAGGCGTTTTAGTGCTAAAAATAGTGCCTAAATACCGCCTGAAAAACTCCTGCCCTGCACTCTCAATATGAAAGCCTAAGGGCTTTCACACTGAGGCGATGCGCTGGCGGGACTGCTCCAAAAGTCCTGCTAGCAGCATCTTTGGAGCAGTGAGAGGAGCGGTGTGTTTACCGCTCCTTCCCATTGAAAGCAATGGGAAACCGCTGTAATATCGCCGGCAATGCGCCTCTGCAGAGGTGCATTGCCAGCGGTATTAACCCTTTTTCGGCCGCTAGCGGGGGTTAAAACCGCACCGCTAGCGGCCGAATACCACCGCAATTCCGAAGCTATAGCGCCGCTACACCGCCACCACACCTCCCGCCCCAGTGTGAAAGGGGCCTAAGCCTGGATTTGGACTGTGCCGCATCCAGACTTTGCTGGATTGGACTTTGCGGGGTGAACCTGGAAGTGATCCTCAGGTAGTGGGCTCCATGGAGACAATTTCCAGACTTGTTTTGGTTAAGGCCAGGCTTCACACACTCCCTCTTTTTATTGGTTGGTGGGTGCCAAATCTTTGTTTCTGCGTTTGAGTGTTGCACATTAATTTCATATTTTATCACTCCATACAGCATTTCCCTGCTGCTGCACCTGCTGCAAAATGACACATGGAAGATTGATCTTTGATCCATGTTTGCTGCCTGCCTACAGTGATTTTGGCCACTCAAGCCTCTGGTCATGAAGCTTTCACTGGCTACCTAGATGTCCAGATTTTGTTAGTACTCGAGGCCTTGCCTTTTACCCCAAGCCTTTATGTTACTTACTGCCTATTGGCTGCAACATATCTGATTCTATACAGTGAGGGGAAGGGGAAATGCAGCCCCACTGTACTGGGTTCTCCCAGCATGCTCTACACCAGGCATCACTAATTGGCAGACGGCAAGCTGAATCAGGACAAAGTGACAGTCCTATCCAGACAGCCATGGTCCCGCCACTTGAGAGCCTGGCCTCTTACTCTCTCTTGCCTGTGGATCCCGCCGCTGTCTACTTCACCCAGCTGCCACGCTATCATCCTAGCAACAGGGCAGAGGACGGGAGAGGCAGCAGGTCCCAACAGAGCACAGGAGCTGACAATTTAATAAAGACTGCACTGTACTGAAAAAAAGCTCAATATGTGCAAAAAGTGTAAACTTTTTATTGTGCAAAAAAATATACATACATACATACATACATACATACATACATACACTCCAATAACAAATGCTGAATGGACCTTCGATCATAAATAAAGTGTAAAATACAAAGTTTAAATAATGTCCAAATCAAAGACAATCAAAAAAAGATTTGGATACACGTACATTGTTGTGTGTCATGCCCGACACAAGGGGGAAATGACATTGGTAAAGTACAGCGAGCACCCTGCTGGCTCCAGCCGCATCCATAGACTGCGAGCCTCTACAGGGTGATGCGCATTGACATCAGTTCAGAAGATCCGCCTTGCATGTTTTGACATATAGCCATCAGAAGCAGTACAGTGCAGGAGCTGCAAGTGGGTGATCTGTTGATTGCATGTTGGGCGTTCCTAGCAACCAATCGCCAACTTGTTAACAAAGTTGGGCAGCTCCTGTCCTCCGTCCAGACCTGCCCTGTGTAAGGAAGGACTGTAGGACTGAAAACACTGCTGTGAAAGAAAAGGGGGGGGGGGTTAAATTGGTGAATCAGGAGGCTGAGGACAGTGCACTAAACTGAGGGTGAATGGGGGGGGGGGGGGGGTGAGAACAGTGCTCTGAAGTATGGGAGTGAGGACCGTGTTATTAAAGGAGGGGTTTGAGGGGGGCAGGGGAAACTGATGGGAGGGAGGAGGGTTAGGATACTGCCATGAAGGGGAGGGTTTAAGGGAGGCAGGGTACACCAATGTAAATGGAGAACTGTGACATAAAGGGGGAAGTTGTGACATGAGAAGGGGGACAGAGGACAATGATGTAAGAAGGGGACTGTAATATAAATGTGAAGGGTATGTGATGTGAAGGATCTGAGTCAAAACAAAAACATGCAATTCGGACCTCTACACCTCAGAATCATCAGCTGTGTGTTTATATTAGTGGGCTGGCAGGATACCTGCATTAAAAGGTAATAGGGAAAGAGCTAAGTATTCATTGCTGTGAATTTTGAAGACTCATTTCTTCACAATGCTTAAATCTACAAAGGTGAATGAGGGTTTGATTAAAGGTGGTTTTACTGTTTGCATAGAATAGGTAAATACTTTATTGTGCATTGTCTGAACATAAGTTTACATTAACCACTTCCTGCCTGTGCTATAGCCAAAAGACGGCTTAGTTTGTTAGGAGGACGTCCTCCCGTGCTCGCACGCCCCGTGTGATCGCCGAGTCTTTTGGACTCGGCTGCTCACAGATTGAGGTAAAGGGCCAGTCACAGCGGTCCTTTACCACGTGAACAGCTGTGTCCAATGATAGCTGATCACAGGATGCGAACACAAGCCGGTTATTGGCTTTTCTTCCCTCATGCAGAAGAATGCCGATAACCAGCTTGTGTTAAAGGGACATCGGCACTGATTATCAGTGCAGCCTTTTTTTTGTTTTTTTGTTTTCAAAATTTACAGTTTTTTTTTTTTTTGTTTGTTTAGCAAAAAATAAAATACCAGTGTTGATTAAATACTACCAAAAGAAAGCTATATCTGTGTGAAAAAATTATAAAAATTTCATATGGGTGCAGTGTCGCATGACCGTGCAATTTGTTATTCAAAGTGTGACAGGGCTGAAGTCTGAAAATTGGCCTAGGCAGGAAGGGGGTAAAAGTGCCCAGTAGGGCAAGCGGTTAAAGAACTCCACTGTGCACTATTTGTTTCTAAGATTAAGTAATTCACGGGGGTTTGGCCTTTTCTCTTTTCATCATTATAAGTAATGTCATTGTTTTAGTAGATCTTATTCTTTATATTATTATTATCCCCACTTGATGAGGCATGCAGATGGACACAATGAGGCATGCAGATGGACACCCTAGGCTTATACTCGAGTCAATACGTTTTTCCATTTTTTGTGGTAATATTAGGTGCCTCGGCTTATATGCGGGTCGGCTTATACTGGACTGGAAGATCGTTGTTTTTTTTTTTTCTTTCAACTAATTTAGGTTAATTAGCAACAGGTCAGTCCCATGATTGGATATTAGAAGAGCATCTCTGAGAGTCAGTGTCTCAGAAGTAAAGATGGGCAGAGGTTCACCAATCTGTGAAAAGCTGTGTCTAAAATATGTAAAAAAAATCAGAATAATGTTCCTTAACATAAAATTGCAAAAACTTTATATATGTCAATATCTACAGTACATAATATCAAAAGATTCAGAGAATTTAAAGAAATCTCTGTGCACAAGGGACAAGGCTGCAATGCAACACTGTATGCTCATGATCTTTTGGCCTTTTAGATGACACTGCATTAAAAACAGCCAAATTCTGTGATGGACATAACATGGGCTCAGGCATACTTCCAAAAATCACTGTCTGTGAACACAGTTCACCGTGTCATCCAAAAATGCAAGGTGAGGCTCTATCATGCAAAATAGAAGCCATATCTGAACATGATCCAGAAATGCTGCCATCTCCTCTGGGCCAAAGCTCATTTAAAATGGTCTGTTGCAAAGTGGAAAATTGTTCTGTGGTCAGAGGGGGGGGGGGTGCATTAGTGCATTTGAAATGGGCAGCTTGCACATCCAGAAATGCACCATCAATGCTGAAAGAGATATCCAGGTTTTAGAGCAGCATATGCTCCTATCCGTAGAACCTTTTTAAGGGAAGGCCTTGAATATTTCTGCAGGACAATGCTAAACCGCATACTGCATCTATGACAACAGCATGGCTTTGTAGTAAAAGAGTCCGGGTGCTTAACTGGCCTGTCTGTTGTCCAGACCTTTCACCAACTGAAAGTATTTGACACATCTTGAAATGGAAGAATAGGTCAGGCAAGAATGGTATAACATTATTTTCCCAAACTCCAGCAACGGGTCTCCTCGATTCCCAGATGTTTACAGAGTGTTGTTAATAAGAGAGGATGCTATATCATGGTAAACATGGCCCTGTCCCAACTTTTTTGAGATGTGTTGCTGCCATGAATTTCAAAATGTATCATTTTTTTCCCCCCCTTTTTTATAACAATATATTTTCTCAGTTTAAACATTCAATATGTTTTCTATTGTCAAAAAAAAAATATGGGTTGATGAGATTTGCAAATCATTGCATTCTGTTTTTTTTAATGTCCTTTTATACAGTGTCCCAACTTTTTTGGAATTGGGGGTTGTAATTTAAAATACTGCACAAACTGTTGGTGCAATATAAATCCTGTAATATAATAATAGATCTTGCTTTGTTTGAGAGGGACACGTTCAGCCCCACATTAAAACAAAGTACTTTTCTGTGAGGATCCCATTCCCTTTTCAAGTACATAAAACATTAATCATCAACTTTTTCCAGCTCATGCCGATCATAACTTTAAGTAATAGCATTTGTATGGTATATTTTACAATATGGGTGGCAAGTTGTGTGTGCCAAGTACAATCCTTTTAATGTAGGTCCAGAGATGGAGATGGGCTTAATAAATGACCCTGTAAGAGAATGTTATGTCTGTATTCTGGGCAGCTCTCTATAAAGCTTGACGTAGCGTGCCTGTGAAATGTAGGCATCCTACCCCCCGGCTTGTTAGGAATACCCCTATTTAGGATCATTATTTCTAGCGATGACTAATGTCAGCATTTTATTATATAATCGTCAGCCTTCGGTGCTCCATAGCTGTGTATTGCTGGCATGCGCAGCATACTGGATTCCTCACTCATTCCGTCACAGTGCAGCGATGGTATTATTTATGCTGTCAGAGCACTAAAACCTTATTTACCCTCCGAAGAACTCAGTGGGGTTGATTTGCTAAAACCACAGAGGGCAAAATCTGGTACAGCTCTGCATAGAAACCAATCCGCTTCCGTGTTTTTTTTTTTGTCGAAGCCAAAATTGATTCTAATGTCCTTGTTTTATTTCTTTTTTTTTCCTATAAAAATAAATAAATAAATTAATGTTTTGTTATACTTACAAAGGAAAAGAAACACAGCGTGTCTAAGAGCCCATTCACACAGGGGCGTCTTTGGATCCGACTCCAAGTCGCCCCAGGTCGCCTCAGGTCGCGCTGGCTGAAGAAATCAATGTGAGTTAATGGAGCCGTCCTTATGCACACTACTGCAGTCGCTCCGACTTCAAAAAAGGTCCCTGTACTACTTCAATCCGACTCCTAGGCGACCTGTAACCATTCATTTCAATGGGAGTCGCCTCTCACTGTCTTAAAAGGGAGCAACTCTCCAGGAAGAAAACATACATTTATCAGGCAAAACTCTCTCTCCCCCCTCCCTCCCACAGAGCTGATTCTTGTTTGATTGGCCACTGGAATGTCTCCTGTCCTGCAGGCAACTTGGAGTTGCCTTGTAAATAGCTCCAGGTCGAGCTGTGATTCATACTCAGGTCTGTCTGAGTTGCCTCATAAAATCTCGCTGGAAGTCGTGTTGCCCCTGTGTGAATGGGCTCTAAGTGAAGTATTGGTAAACCATTTAACCACTTGACAACTGGGCACATAACCCCCTTCCTGCCCAGGCGAAATTTCAGGTTTCAGCGCCGTCACGCTTTGAATGACAATTGCCCGGTCGTGCGACGTGGCTCCCAAACAAAATTGACGTCCTTTTTTTCCCACAAATAGAGCTTTCTTTTGGTGGTCTTTGATCATTTCTGCGGTTTTTATTTTTTGCGCTATAAACAAAAATAGAGCGACAATTTTGAAAAAAACACTATTTTTTTAATTTTTGCTATAATTAATATCCCATTTTTTTTTTTTTTTTTTTTTTTTAAAACTATTTTTTTCCTCAGTTTAGGCCGATACGTATTCTACATATTTTAGGTAAAAAAAAAAATCGCAATAGGCGTATAGTGATTGGTTTGCGCAAAAGTTTTAGCGCCTACAAAATAGGGAATAGAATTATGATTTTTTTTTATTATTTTTTATTTATTTTTTTACTAGTAATGGCATCGATCTGCGATTTTTTTTTTTTTTTTTTTTTTTTTTGTGACTGTGACATTACGGCGGACACATCGGACACTTTTGACACATTTTTTGGACCATTCACATTTATACAGCGAACAGTGCTAAAAATATGCACTGATTACTGTATAAATGTGACTGGCAGGGAAGGGGTTAACCACTAGGGGGCGATCAAGGGGTTAATATGTTCCCTGCTAGATGTTCTTACTGTGGGGGGAAGGGGACTGACTGGGGGAGGTGACTGATGGTTGTCCCTATGTACAAGGGACACACCATCCGTCTCCTCTCCCCCTCTCCCCGACAGGACGTGGATCTCTGTGTTTACACACAGAGATCCACGTCCCTGGCTCTGTGACAGCCGATCGCTCGTACCTGGGGGACATCGCGGCCGCCAGGCACGCGCATCGGCACTCGCCTGACACGGCGGGCACAGTTTTTCCCCGACGCGCGCCCGCGGTGGCGCGCATCGCGGAAGTAAACAAGAGGACGTCCATGGACGTCCTATTAGCAATTGACGACCGCTTTGCGGACGTCTTTTGCTTATAGCCCGGGCGCGAAGTGGTTAATGATGAGTCAAAAGTGAAACTAACTCACAAAGGGAGCATAAACGCAAGTATTATTTATTATTCACGATTTATATAGCGCCAACAGTTTACGCAGTGCTTTACAATGTAGAGGGAGGACAGCACAATTACAGTACAATTCGGTACAGAAGGGCCCTGCTCATAGAGCTTACATTCTAAAGGGAGGGGGTGGTGATACAAAAGGTAATAGCTGCAGAGTGATTTGATGCGGGTGGCTCAGGGACAGTTGTTAGGTGGGTGTGGGATAGGCTTCCCTGAATAAATTCATTTTCAGGGATCTCCTAAAGGTCGACAGGGTAGGGGTGGACATGATAGTAATCCTGCAGCAAAATCCGGTGGGGGTTTTCTCCTAACCATCCGTGTCTCTGAAATACAGCTGATGGCTCGTGCAGGTGGATTCCAGCATTCCCAGCCTATGAGAACAGCAGGGAACACGGGACGATCGGAGATGGCGTCACTTCCGGGTGCATGGTGAGAGGAGGCGGCTTGGCATTCAGAGCATGCTTGCTCCTACCTCAGGCCAGTTTTCAGGTTTCTACACAGATGTCAATGTAAATCGCAGCCTGAAGTTGCAAAAAGTAGTACAGAAACTACTTTTTGAAACTAGTGCTGCGCTGCAACTGCAGCGTTGCACCGATTTAGGACAGTGCCATTGCTGGCAATTGCAGCCGATTTGACATGTCAAATCGTACCAATGTGAACCAGGGCTAAGGGTGAACTTCTACTTTAATTGAACAAGCTGAATTTAGAAGCTGATTGGCTATTAAGCACAGCTGTACCGGATTTTGCATTCTCCAGGTCTAGTAAATCCCAAAGTATAGCAGACTGGCAAAGTTATGTTCTTCTGAGTTGTTAGGATTTGCTTTTGCCCTGGAACAAACCTGAAGGGTGTGGGGGGTTGCTCAGTGCTCAGTGCAAGGTCATCCAGCGCCTAGGGCAAAGATGCCAAACTGAGCCCCCCTCCTTCCCTTAGGGTTAGGGTCATGGCACCCCCATCCCTGCAATAAAGCATTGTGCCCAGGGCAGCCGTCTCTTCTACCCACCCCTTGTCCTAGGTATGAGAGGTGAAATGTCCCACCATGTTTATGACATATATTCTCAGATCCTCCTTCAAAGGATGATAGAATTCCTACAAAATGTAATGATTAAAGGGTAATTTTATAACATGTCTCTGCCTTTAACATTGTAATCCAATTGGTCGATGAGATGTTGCTTTCATATTGTAATAAAATTGTAACCCACAGCAGACATATTTCAAAATTTCTTTGCCGTTGACGTTGCAATCCACTTGGAGTCCACTATGAACAATGGAGAAATAACCTCTGGATATTATATCCAGATAAATAAAAAATTCCTGGAACTAGTGCCCAAAAACCCCCCGAATAACAAAGGTAGTCTATCCCGGATCCAGTGCTGGGACAAGATTATCCAGTGCCCAGGGCAAAAATGCCAAATTGCGCCCCCCTCACCACCGATCATTATGTGCAAGCTTGAGGAGGAGGGGGAGATAGAGCGAGCGCTGAGCTGACAGATGTAGTGATGCCTCTGTCTCTTCTTTGATTCCTACAATACACGCTGTGCCCAGAGCAGCTGTTCCTTCTGCCCACCCCTTGTCCTGGCCCTGGGTGTGCTGCAGGAAACAGGACTTTCAGTGCATCGGCACCCACAAAGGTTCCAGGGTGTGTTAATGGGCCCACCTTCCTGTTAGATTTAGGCTCCATTCACACCTGAGTGATCTGCAGCGACAGTTGCAACCGCTCGTGTGTTTTTTTTGTTTTTGTTTTTTCGTTTACTTAAGTGTTTTTTGAGCAGCGCCATTCATTTTGAATAGGCCTCCCTCCATTCCTAAAACGCTCAAAAAGAAGCTCATGTACCAAATCTTGTCACAGGCCCAGAAACGTTTACGGTCACGATTGTACCATGATTTGTCACTCGACAATTGCGGCAAAATCGCACTGTTTGGGGTGCCATTAGGAAATAATGGCATCGCAAATGCATTCCGGTTTTTGTCACGATTCTGGAATCCCGGGCAGAATCGAAAGTCCTGAATTCCGCCTGCGATCCAGAATGCCTAGGTCTGATTGGAGCCTAAAAGTTGCATTTAAGTAACACTTACAGATCCTGGTCCTCCCTCAGCTTGTGCCTGTACAGTGCAAGAAAAGGCAGTAGACTGATGAGCTCACCTGTCTGTTGCTCTGCTACCAAGTCAAATTTAGATGGTGGCAGTGTTTTGTCTTTAAAGCGAAATTGCTATTTCCTTGAGTAAAATGTTTTCTCCAAGTCGACTACATAAATTGCAAAGAATTTTTTAAAAACCTTTTGCTTTTGTATTTTTGTTCTTATGATATTGGGATAAGGCTTGCTGGCATTTGCACTTTGCAGTATTTCAAATTTTTAGAATATATATATATTGTGACAGCAGGAAGGTAAAGTCACCTGGTTGCATCCAGGGGGGTAGATATATTTCTCCCAGATTCAGGCTTTACGCCGACTTATACAACTAGGGAGGGAGTTGATGAAGCCCAGCTGAGGCTAGTGGGCTCATGGATGATTCATACCTCTAGGGAGAGGGCTGGGCGTCGTGCAGGCAGGGAGTTGATGAGACCAGCTGAAGCTTGTCAGCTCGTTTAAGGCCTCTATAAAAACTCCCAGATTCATTAGGTGTTTGCTCATGCCTGGACCCAGACCTGTGTGGACTGTCTAGGGAGAGTGAACCCCTGTGCGGTGAGAAAAAGCCTGTGTGGCTATTTGTTTGGACATTTACTAAACCAGGGACTTAGGGACTAGGACAGCACCAGGCTGATCCCAGTTGTTAGTTAGGAAACCTGCATGTTTAGTCAGAGGTCAAGCTGACCAGGGTTTATTTTGTTTATGTTTCTTTTTGCTTTGCTGTGTTTTTGTCACTGTAAATAGAGAAATAAACCGCTCCTTTTTTTTTTCTTGAAAACCACAACCTCCGTCTGCTGGGCCTGTTTTTGTGTGGGGAGCCCATCCAGGGGGTCACACACACCCGCTGCCGAGCTAACCCCCTCACAATATATATTTAATAGATGGGAGATATTTGAGAACTGACTTTCCTTTACTTGGACTCTCCTCGGATTTGTGTGTCAGAAAGATGTAGTGGACTTTGCAGTGCAGCAGTTCCGGGGAACAGTTATTTGAAACACCAAGCAGCTGCATGCAGATGTATTGTGGTGGATGTGGGCAAAGTGCCCAGCTAAGCAGTTAGAAGGTTTTGCAGGGCAATATACCTAATGTTATGGAGGTAATAGATAGGAATAAAATAGAGCATGCACTTTATGAGAAAAATTTCAGCACCAACATCCCTAAAAGAATATATATGGAAATCCCAAATCGAGAAAGTACATGGGATTTTTAAGGGTGCTTAGACATGTTAGTTATCATGGGTATCAAAGAAAACCAAAGGTATTCATAAAAAAAAAAAAAAAAAAAAAAAAAAAAAATAGATAATTTTATTCAGTATATACATAATATTAAAAACATACGGAGAGAGATACAACGCAGTGCACTTCATCCGTGAAAAGTCACAAACTTGCCGTCTTACATGTTTCGCCTAAAGGTAGACTTCTTCAGGGACGTTTGAGGACTTTGATTATCTGAGAGTAATGTAAACATTTTATCAATACATCACAATAGTTCTCTACATATTTGTGTACATAAAGCATTTGACAGACAAAAAATAATATTTTTTTAAAGATTAATAAGCACTAGTACCTTGAAATCTGTGGGAAACTCACTGAAAAAACAGGTATCAGAAGTGCTCCTGGATCCTATATGTAAGGAGACCATGGGCACTGAGATATGATAAACAGGGCGTCAGGGTCTACAGGGGTTCACATATGATGTACGTCATGCATGGACACCAAAAGGTCCAAGTGAGGATTTAAAGACTTGATCCTTCTGTTATTCTGGAGAAATATATATAATTGAGTTAGTCATATATGACCGGTAACTAAGTACTTTGACTGAGAATACAAAATGGAATACATAGTATACTTACAACATAGCTTCAAATGACTTTATGTCTGGGAGCTTTACAAGCACCTAATGGCAAACAGGGAGCCCATTTGGGGCTTGATTATGATATTCTGATCTGTCAAAGTAGATGCAAATAAAGTGTGAATGAAAATTAGTGTGATATACTTGGGTTTGGGTTTTATATTTAAATAAAACAAATACAGATACTAAATAGGGTGAAATCATGTGAGGAGAAAATACCTGTAAGTGACCATAGTGGTGTTTCTGTGTTCTCAAACAAAGTGTAGTGACATAGCTGTGAGGTGATGCCGAGCTCATCCAGTCTATATAAGTAAACAGTTAAAAAGGTATTATGGTGAGTGATCAGTTCACATAGTGAAAAATCATCCGTTCTAATGCCTGTAATAATCGCTAAAATGCGGTACAATACCTGTTTGCTGCTGTTGCGAGTGCTAGGCTCCCTGAGACCCCATAGTGGCCATCTTGGCCGCGTGGTCCTTGTTGTATCCTCACTGTGCGTCATGATGGAAGTGCCGCATGTGGAATCATTGCGGCGCGACGCACCTGCGGGCGCTTGTTGGTGACATACTGTGTGGTAGAAGACCGCACAGTGTGGATGGAGTATGTGCGCAGGCGCAATGCCTCTGGGTGTGGTCATGACGTGTGTACCGCGTCAGCGTCGAGTTTTACGCCGGTGGATGTGCATGGAGACGGTGTGATGTGGGACGACGGTGGGCGTACCCATGCACGGCATCGTCTGAGCAGGGAAATCCAAAGCACCGCCCTGGGGCTGTCACCAAGGATACGGACAGGCATAACATCCGTGTTACCACGCGGGTTCAGTGATGGTGAAACCATACTGATGTCTGCCCCTGGGCGCCCGCAGAGAACTAATGATGTGCTGCAAGATCATCACATGGACCCACTGAAGACTGACACGCCATACAGAAATGAGAAATGAATTGGAAAAACTTTAATTAAACTAACAAATATTGAATAAAATAACCCTTGTTGATACATGGGGTATTGGATACTATTGTGTGTTGTTGATAAATGAGGGTGTGAAGATAGCAACTGTGGAGGTTGCTATAGAGTGGTATCATATATCTGTATTCAGTGTCGGGACTTGTGTCCTGTATCTGAAATACATGATAATGATGGCAATCAGCAATGATGAATAAAGGGTAATACATACCGCACTGTTGTAGGGTCATGTATGTAGAGATCCCAAAAGTTGCAAGATATCATATTTGATAAATAGTAAATCGACATATACAAAAATGTATTCCTTATTATGTCATGGATAAAATTACACATAGTTAGAAGACTTAAGAGGATTAATTATATCTCATATAATACATAACATATTCAAGTGAGAGCACATTAGAAGGGCTGCGATGCCATAGCGGTTATCGCTAGTCCTATCAATGGAGGACATTGAGGAGAGGGGGACTCACTGCATCCTGTCAGATCCACAATGGTAGAGATCGGCACTGTGCAGGACCTGTATCATGTGGATCTGGAGGCAGAGCATGGAAATGAAGGGCAGTGTGAAAGGGGCCCAGGTATCGTCAAGACATGCATATCGTACAGACGAGGCACTGACATAATTGGAAATTGTTGATTACAGAAAGGGTTTATAACCAATTCCTTCGTTTAAGCCAAGGTATTTTGTTGCCTGGAGGCAGTAGATCCATTTTGCTTCAATTTGAAGCAAACGTCGATCCGCATCGCCTCCTCTCTCAATTAAAGAAATGTGCTCCAAAGCAAAGAAGCCAATCATTTCAAGACTGTGGCTATGGAAAAGACCCATGTGTCGGCTGATGGGTGTCTCCATCTTTTTTTTTGGAGATGGCCGACACATGGTCACGGATTCTACAGAAAAAATTCCTTTTTGTTTTTCCTACATATGAAATCTTGCTGCGGCGCATTCTAAAGGTAAATAATTCCAGTTGTTTGACAGGTAACTCTACATTTGGGTACCCAGGTATCCCCATTGGGTAAGTTGATATTGGGGCCTGTAATTATGACAGTAATTGCATTTACCACATGCATATGTACCAGTTTTCTTGGACCCAGAAATGGTGTTAGTTGTATAGTGACTTGAGACTGTTGTGTCTTTAATGGACCGTGAACGTTTGTAGGTTATTTCTGGATAGAATAAACAAGTATATTAAAACCTATCATCAGAAGTTAAAAGGTACCAGAATTTGTCATATATTTTACGAATAGATGCATGTTGTCTATGATATCTCATTATAATTCGGGTTGTATCAGACTTCTTTTTTTCTTTGGTGTTGTATATTAAAGTGTTCCTATCTAATACTCTTACTTTATTGTAAGCCCTTCTTAAGCACGTCTTGGTGTAACCCCTTGATCTCAGACGACCATAGAGTTGATTAAACTCTTTCCTGAAATCTGCTTCTTGAGTACAGTTACGTTTGAGTCTCAAGTGTTGGCTATAGGGGATGCTGGTAATAAAGTGGTTTTGGATGTGAACTTGTAGCGTGCAATAGAGTGTTCCCTGCAGTGGGCTTTCTGTAAAGTGTGGAGCATAGATTACCTTTGTTATTCACGAACAGTTCCACATCCAGGAAGGTAATCCTCTCCTGACTGAAGCTGTAGGTGAATTTTAGGTTATAGGTATCGACTTGTAAACTCTCCAAAAACAAAATTAGTGCTTCCTTTGATCTTGCCCAAATCATTAGGACATTGGCAATGTAGCGGTGCCATGTGAGCACATTCTCAAGATTAAATCCATATTTTCACTGGAAAAAAGGTCACGCTCCCACCCCCCCCCAGGTACAGATTGGCGTAGGAGGGTGCGCAGCCCGCCCCCATAGCTGCGCCCTGGAGGTAGTGGGAGCGTTTGAAAACAAAATTATTATGGGTAAGAATAAATTCTAACATTTCTGTGATGAAATTGTTGCATTTGCGAGAATCCTTGTCGCGTTCATTTGGGAAGCTTCGTATGACCTGTATTCCCAAAAGATGCGGAATAGAATTGTAGAGTGATTCTATATCAATGGCCACGAGCCATGCATCTCGTGGTATTGATAAGTAATTTCGGTGTCTACACCAGCAGCTCCACTTACACAACAACAATTTGCTGACCCCAGCCCTTCGGGCCTCAACAATTCTGTTGACGTATGGACTGCACCTATTTTTACTATAGAGAAGAAGAATAACATAGCTACAGCTCGTACTTCACAACAAGATTTAAAATAATTAGTCCCGACCCCCACCATATTGGAGGCCATGACCAACAAAATATAGTCAATTTATCAACTTATCCCTTATCAAGTGACCAAGAAACGGTCCTACGTCTGGGTTTGACTTTTTGCCCAGATGGAGAAGCCGATAAATTTGAGTTGGTCAAAGATTTGCACTTATTTGCAAGGCGCCTCATGTACAAAGTTTTATATGACAAACCACATAATGCAGCTACCCCTGTAGCAAATGATAATATGGCCCTCAAAGACGTCACCCTTCAGGAACTCCAAGCTCTGCAAGACATAATGGACTTGTGGGACGAGAGAAATCCTGAAGACGAAGGTTTTGACTTTTTCAGTGCCAGGAGTCACCCCCAGGAGGCCCAATACAGTCTAGATCCGACAAACCCATCTACGTTACACCAAAAACATACAAACCCAAATCACGCTCCTTTCCGGTGCTGCAGGGCAACCCCAACATATGGGCGTTTGTCCTTCAGGTAACAAGAGAAATTGAGGCTACCAATTGGAGGACAGGACCTTCTTCTAATTTGAGCCCCAATCTAAAAGTAGCACTTGACACCATACGCAACAACGATGATATAGTTGTAAAGTCATCAGACAAAGGAGGGAATATAGTTCTAATGAATCGAAAAGGGTATGAAAAAATGTGTTATGACATAATCCAAAACAAAGAATGGTACAGGCCTGTACCAGCTTCTTTTATTTCTCTCAATATTAGAAAGTACAGAGAAATTTTGAACCAAGCTCATACATCAGGGATCATTGACGTCAACACCTTCCAATTCCTGAACATAGAAAATCCATGCACACCTACCTTTTATGCACTCCCCAAAGTGCACAAAAGAGTTATACCACCCCCTGGACGGCCGATCATTTCAAGCTGCGGCTCTCTAACGGAAAACGCCAATAGAATAATTGACGAGCACCTTTATCCCCATGTACGCAGTTTATTTTCACATGTAAAAGACACTATAGAACTGCTAAAAAATAACAGATGGCTTATCAATACCACGAGATGCATGGCTCGTGGCCATTGATATAGAATCACTCTACAATTCTATTCCGCATCTTTTGGGAATACAGGTCATACGAAGCTTCCTAAATGAACGCGACAAGGATTCTCGCAAATACAACAATTTCATCACAGAAATTTTAGAATTTTATTCTTACCCATAATAATTTTGTTTTCAAACGCTCCCACTACCTCCAGGTGCAGGGCGTGGCTATGGGGGCGGGCTGCACCCCCTCCTACGCCAATCTGTACCTGGGGGGGGTGGGAGCGTGACCTTTTTTCCAGTGAAAATATGGATGTTAATCTTGAGAATGTGCTCACAAGGCACCGCCACATTGACGATGTCCTAATGATTTGGGCAAGATCAAAGGAAGCACTTATTTTGTTTTTGGAGAGTTTACAAGTCGATACCCATAACCTAAAATTCACCTACAGCTTCAGTCAGGAGAGGATTACCTTCCTGGATGTGGAACTGTTCGTGAATAACAAAGGTAATCTATGCTCCACACTTTACAGAAAGCCCACTGCAGGGAACACTCTATTGCACGCTACAAGTTCACATCCAAAACCACTTTATTACCAGCATCCCCTATAGCCAACACTTGAGACTCAAACGTAACTGTACTCAAGAAGCAGATTTCAGGAAAGAGTCTAATCAACTCTATGGTCATCTGAGATCAAGGGGTTACACCAAGACGTGCTTAAGAAGGGCGTACAATAAAGTAAGAGTATTAGATAGGAACACTTTAATATACAACACCAAAGAAAAAAAAAAAGTCTGATACAACCCGAATTATAATGAGATCATAGACAACATGCATCTATTCGTAAAATATATGACAAATTCTGGTACCTTTTAACTTCTGATGATAGGTTTTAAAATACTTGTTTATTCTATCCAGAAATAACCTACAAACGTTCACAGTCCATTAAAGACAGTCTCAAGTCACTATACAACTAACACCATTTCTGGGTCCAATTAAACTGGTACATATGCATGTGGTAAATGCAATTACTGTCGTTTCATAATTACAGGCCCCAATATCAACTTACCCAATGGGGATACCTGGGTTCCCAAATGTAGAGTTACCTGTCAAACAACTGTAATTATTTGCCTTTAGAATGCGCCGCAGCAACATTTCATATGTAGGAAAAACAAAAAGGATTTTTTTCTGTAGCATCTGTGACCATGTGTCGGCCATCTCCAGAAAAAAAAGATGGAGACACCCATCAGCCGACACATGGGTCTTTTCCGTAGCCACAGTCTTGAAATGATTGGCTTCTTTGCTTTGGAGCACATTTCTTTAAATGAGAGAGGAGGCGATGCGGATTGACGTTTGCTTCAAATTGAAGCAAAATGGATCTACTGCTTCCAGGCAACAAAATACCCTGGCCTAAACGAAGGAATTGGTTATAAACCCTTTCCTTTCTGTAATCAACAATTTCCAATTATGTCAGTGCCTCGTCTGTACGATGTGCATGTCTTGACGATACCTGGGCCCCTCTCACACTGCCCTTCCTTTCCACGGTATGTTCCATGCTCTGCCTCCAGATCCACATGATACAGGTCCTGCACAGTGCCGATCTCTACCATTGTGGATCTGACAGGATGCAGTGATTCCCCCTCTCCTCAATGTCCTCCATTGATAGGACTAGCGATGACCGCTATGGCATCGCAGCCCTTCTAATGTGCTCTCACTTGAATATGTTATGTATTATATGAGATGTAATTAATCTCTTTTAAGACTTCTAACTATGTGTAATTTATCCATGACATAATAAGGAATACATTTTTGTACATGTCGATTACTATTTATCAAATACATTTTCTATTGCATATGATATCTTGCAACTTTTGGGATCTCTACATACATGACCCCACAACAGTGCGGTATGTATTACCCTTTATTCATCATTGGTGGTTCCCATCATTATCATGTATTTCAGATACAGGACACAAGTCCTGACACTGAATACAGATATATGAAACCACTCTATAGCAACCTCCACAGTTGCTATCTTCACACCCTCATTTATCAACAACACACAATAGTATCCAATACCCCATGTATCAACAAGGGGTATTTTATTCAATATTTGTTAGTTTAATTAAACGTTTTCCAATTCATTTCTCATTTCTGTATGGCGTGTCAGTCTTCAGTGGGTCCATGTGATGATCTTGCAGCACACCATTAGTTCCCTGCGGGCGCCCAGGGGCAGACATCAGTATGGTTTCACCATCACTGAACCCACGTGGAAACACGGATGTTAGGCCTGTCCGTATCCTTGGTGACAGCCCCAGGGCAGTGCTTTGGATTTCCCTGCTCAGACGATACCGTGCATGGGTACGCCCACCGGCGTCCCACATCACGCCGTCTCCATGCACATCCATCGGCGTAAAACTCGACGCCAACGTGATGACGCATCATGACCATACCAACAGGCATTGCGTCTGCACACATACTCCATCCACACTGTGCGGTCTTCTACCACACAGTATGTCACCAACAAGCGCCCGCAGATGCAATGATTCCACATGCGGCACTTCCATCATGACGCACAGTGAGGATACAAAAGGACCCACGCGGCCAAGATGGCCACTATGGGGTCTCTCTGGGAGCCTAGCACTCGCACAGCAGCAAACAGGTATTGTACCGCATTTTTGCGATTTATTACAGGCATTAGAACGGATGCTTTTTCACTATGTGAACTGATCACTCACCATTATACCTTTTTAACTGTTTACTTATATAGACTGGATGAGTTCGGCATCACCTCACAGCTATGTCAGTACACTTTGTTTGAGAACAAAGAAACACCACTATGGTCACTTACAGGTATTTTCTCCTCACATTTCTCCCTATTTAGTATCTGTATTTGTTTTATTTAAATATAAAACCCAAACCCAAGTATATCACACTAATTATCATTCACACTTTATTTGCATCTACTTTGACAGATCAGAATATCATAATCAAGCCCCTATTGGGCTCCCTGTTTTGCCATTAGGTGCTTGTAAAGCTCCCAGACATAGTCATTTGAAGCTATGTTGTAAGTATACTATGTATACCATTTTTTTATTCTCAGTCAAAGTACTTAGTTACCGGTCATATATGACTAACTCAATTATATATATTTCTCCAGAATACCAGAAGGATCAAGTCTTTAAATCCTCACTTGGACCTTTTTGGTGTCCATGCATGACATGCATCATATGTGAACCCCTGTAGACCCTGACGCCCCGTTTACCGTATCTCAGTGCCCATGGTCTCCTTACATATAGGATCCAGGAGCACTTGTGATACCTGTTTTTTTTGGTGAGTTTCCCACAGATTTCAAGGTACTAGTGCTTATTAATTTTTAAAAAATTATTATTTTTTTGTCTGTCAAATGCTTTATGTACGCACATATATGTAGAGAACCATTGTGATGTATTGATAAAATGTTTACATTACTCTCAGATAATCAAAGTCCTCAAACATCCCTGAAGAAGCCTACCTTTAGGCGAAACATGTAGGACGACAAGTTTGTGATTTTCACGGATGAAGTGCACTGCGTTGTATCGCTCTCCATATGTTTTTAATATTATGTATATGCTGAATAAAATTATCTTTTTTTTTTTTTTTTTTTTTTTTTTAAATACATTTTGGTTTTCTTTGATACCCATAACTAACATGTCTAAGCACCCTTTAAAAATCCCATGTACTTTCCCGATTTGGGATTTCCATATTTATGGAGGTAATAGGGAAGATGAGTGCCTGCAACTTTGAAACTAAGATCAATTGAAAAAAGACTTTGGTTTGTTTTATTGCTTAAAGTGATTGTAAAGGTTCCTTTTTTTTTTTACGAACATGTCCTACTTGCCTCCTCTGTGTAAGGGTTTTTCACAAAGCGGCCCCATTCCTCCTTTTCTGGGGTCCCTCGGCGATGCTCCTGGCTCCTCCTCTTCATCCACCCTCGGAGAGCCGCATTTCATGGGGGCACATTGACACAGGACGACTCTGCCCCGCCCCCCTGGCTCCTATGTCACTGGATTTGATTGAGCCAATGGCCCCCTGTTGCTATCAATCTATCCAATGAGCACCCAAGACAGCGGCTGGAGCTACTGTGCTCATCCCTGTTGCTGAAACGATCGGGGTCCGGTAAGAAAAGGGGGGGGGGGTCTGGGGGGCTGCAGCACAGAAGGTTTTTCACCTTTTAACCACTTAAGCCTCTGAAGATTTGGCTGCTCAATGACCGAGCCATTTTTTTGCGATATGGCACTGCGTCGCTTTAACTGACAAACAAAATTGACGTCCTTTTTTTTGTTTTTCCCCCACGAATAGAGCTTTCTTTTGGTGGTATTTGATCACCTATGCTGTTTTTTTTATTTTTTTGCGCTATAAACAAAAGAAGAGCGGCAATTTAAAAAAAACAAAAAAAACAAAAAACACTCTTACTTTTTGCTATAATAAATATCCCATTTTTTTTTTTTTTTTTAATTACTTTTTTTTCCCCCCCCTCAGTTTAGGCAGATATGTATTCTACATATTTTTGGTAAAAAAAAAATCCCAATAAGCGTATATTGACTGGTTTGCGCAAAAGTTATAGCGTCTACAGAATAGGGGATAGATTTATGGCATTTTTATTTTTTTATTTTTTTTACTAGTAATGGCGGTGATCTGCTTTTTTTTTTTTTTTTTTTTTTTTTTATCGGTTCTGCGATATTGCGGCAGACAAATTGGACACATTTGACACATTTTTGGGACCATTGACAAAACGGCTATAAAAATGCACTGATTACTGCATAAATGTCACTGGCAAGGAAGGGGGTCAACTGTGTTCCCTGGGTGTTCTAACTGTGGGGGGGGAGGGGGACTGACTGGTGGAGGAGACAGATCGGTGTTCATACTTATGTAGCGGGTATACACTTTTCTGTGTATTTAAAACTGGCAGAGACACCAGTGATGTGCAGTTCCCTGTGGCGCTGTCGCCTTGGGCTGGGGTTGAACCATTGCTGTGTGCTGTGCTTCCTTTTTGTCCTCCCTCGGCAGCGGTATGGTGGGGCGGGGAACCCGCCGTGCTTGCTGGGAGAGGGTATAAAGGGGCCGGCCATCTTTGTCATGGGGTCGAGTCCCAGGCACCTTCAGCCTGTGGGCGGTGGTTCGTGTCGGTCCTCTAGGCGGCCTAGGCCTAGAGGACGTTCGGAGGTCGTGTTCCATTCCAGGCACCTTTAGCCTGGGGTGAGGTACTCTGATGGAGGTCTGGAGCTCAGTGCCCAACACTGAGTTCCGCGAGGAAAGGAGATCCTAGGGGACCCTGGGAGAGGGTACCCGAATCCGGAGGGCGTAATGGACCGGTGGGAGACTCTTGCTTGAAGACCCGGTGCAGCATATTGCCGGTGACAGGTGAGCCTTCCATCGGAGACCGCCTGGAAGGAAATCCCCCCTTCGCTCGGAGACCACAACCCACTTTCAGGAAGGAAAGTGGAGAGTTCATTGCGTCTGGGCCTACTCGCATCCACACCTCCTTGTCTGTTCTGTTCTTTAAGGAGTCCAACTGATTGTGTTCACTTTTGCATTAAGAAGAATAAAGGAGTGTTGGACTTTAATGGTGTGGGGCTCGTTTTCTGGCAGACATTGTTCAAGGCAACTCTCTTTGGAGGTTCCAGGTGCAGAACACTGACCCGAAGGTAAAACAAGAACTTTGCTTACACCACACAAACATCTGTGGTGAAGGCTTGGCGTGGTGACCCCGCACTCTCTCCTCTAAGGTACCCCTAGACAAGAGACAGATGAGCTGGAGAAAAAGAGGGGAGAGTGTAGGCCGCTACACTAAGTATGAGCACACAATCTGTCTCATCTCCCCTGAGAGAACCGGGATCTGTGTGTTTACACACACAGATCCTGCTTCTCGCTCTGTCGCGAGCGATCGCGAGTGCCCGGCGGTCATCGTGCCCGCCGTGCACTTGCATTGGGTCCGGGCACGTGTGTGCCTCCTACAGTGTCTTAAGGGGCCTACATACAGCTACGGCGGCTCGCCCAGGGGAGCCATTCTGCCGCAGTTAAGGCAGCTGGTCGGGAACCGGTTAATGCATAGAATGCATTAAGGTGAAAAACCACGAGGGTTTACAACCCCTTTTTAAAGTAGAGCTAAAGGCAAAAAATTCAATTTTGCTTTCGCAGAGTAAGAAAGGGTTTTAACCCCTGTTAGTGTGTTGTTGTTTTTTTTTTTTTTTAGTTTTTTTTTGCCATTTGTGCCCAATTTGGGAGATTTCGCTTCACTTTGTCTCATAGCCAAAAGAGGAAGTGTTTAAAGTTCACTTGCAGTCTCCATCAGAACCCTGTGTAAGGATCATTGATAGTGATGAGCCGAACACCCCCGGGTTCGGTTCGCACCAGAACCCGCGAACGGACCGAAAGTTCGCACGAACTTTAGAACCCTATTAAATACAATGGATGCGAATGTTAGAAATCTAAAGTGCTAATTATAACGACTATTATGAATGTTCTTGTCCTAAAAAGGGTTTGGGAACCCGGGTTCTGCACCAGGGGACATGTATCAATCCAAAAAAAAAGTTTTAAAAACGGCCGTTTATCGGGAGCAGTCATTTTAATGATGCATAAAGTGAAAAAAAAAAGTCAAATATTCCTTTAAATATCATACCTGGGGGGTGTCTAAAGTATGCCTGTGAAGTGCCACGTGTTTCCCGTGTTTAGAACTGTCCCTGCACAAAATTACATTTCTAAAGGAAAAAAAGCCATTTAAAACTGCTTGCGGCTTTAATGTAATGTCTGGTCCCGGTAATATGGATGAAAATCTTTAAGAAAAATGGCATAGCTACCCCATCACACCCCAGCCCATTACCAGCCCATTACCAGCCCATTACCAGCCCCTTTGGGTCTTGTATGGATATTAAGGGGAACCCCGCACACAAAAAAAAAAGGCCCTATATACTCTGAACAGCCGTATACAGGCGGTGCATACAAGACAGGGACTGTAGGTTTGTTCTTATGTAGAATCTGTTTTATAATTTTGAACAGGTACATTGTTTAAGTGTAGCTCCAGCCAAAAAAATCTATTTTTAAGCTTTTTGGAAAACATAGGGAAGGGTTATCACCCCTGTAACATTTGTTTTGCTGTCTGTGCAGTGTGCACTTGTTCAGAACAGTTCACCTCACTTTCCATCCTAATGACAAATGTTTTTTGAAAATTTTGGGTTTTTATTGAAACAAGAATTGGTGATAAAGCATCAGTGGAGAGGAGACACTTTTTTTCCCATATTAACTCTTACAGGAGAGAATTTGCCTTCCTAGGGGTAGATTTCCTCTCACTTCCTGTTGTATCCTTCCGTTTGCAAGGAGGAGTCGTTTGTAAGTTGGATGTTTGAATATAGGGGCCTGCCGTATATACTCAGCTGAAATTTTCCCCTTACATGTTGGTGTTGCCACAACACTGTGAGCCCTCACAGTTACTCTTGGTGGGCGCATGAATGGGCCCTGCTGTGAATTATTAGATCAAGAATTGTAATTGCATGCCCCTGTTGAACAGGGGCTGAAAAATTGGGCCTTTGGTGGTGGTGGTGTTGACACAACACTGTAAGGCCTCACAGTTAGTCTTGGTGGGCGCAGGAATGGGCCCTGCTGTGAATTATTAGATCAAGAATTGTAATTACATGCCCCTGTTAAACAGGGGCAGAAAAATTGGGCCTTAGGCACTGGTGCCACAACACTGCAACCCCTCACAGATACTGTACTTGGAGCACAGCAATGAGCCCTGTTGCAAAGTATTGCTTCAAAAATTGTAATGACACGCCCCTGTTAAACAGGGGCTGAAAAATTGGGCCTTAGCCACTGGTGCTGGTGCCACGACACTGCAACCTCTCCCAGATACTCTAGTTGGAGTGCAGGAATGAGCCCTGCTGCAAAGCATTGCATAAAAAATTGTAATTACATGCCCCTGTTAAACAGGGGCTGAAAAATTGGGCCTTAGCCACTGGCGGCGGCACCCAGAAACAAAAATGTTCTTCCAAGCTATCATCATCAATCGGATCATTGAGGAGGAGGAGGATAGTCAGTCAACATAACAGGACAGTCTCTCAGCATCAGCATCAGTCTTGAAGGGATGTGACATTTGAAAATAAATTAGTCTGTTATATCAGCTTCAGGTGTTTGGTAGCTGGTGGTGATCCAAGACTGGTTCATCTTTATGAAGGTCAGTCGATCAACAGAGTCGGTGGACAGGCGCACCCTGTGATCCGTGACAAATCCTCCAGCAGCACTGAATGTGCGTTCTGAAAGAACGCTGGATGCAGGACAGGCCAGTAGCTCAATTGCATACTGTGCAAGCTCTGGCCAGTGATCCATCCTCAAGACCCAGTAAGCCAGAGGATTGTCGGTGGGGAAGGTGTCCAAGTCTGACCTTGCCCCTAGGTATTCCTGCACCATGTATATCAGACGCTGGCGATGGTTGCTGGAACCGATCATACCTTGGGGCTGCGGACTAAAGAATTGTCTGAATGCATCGGTCAGATGGCCACCTTCCCCACCGCTTCTTCTTTGACTGACCGAAGCCTCAGCAACTCGTTGTCCAGGACCAGGAGTTTGTAACCTCCCAGTCTCTGGGAACGCATTGCACAGACCTTTCTGCAAGGCCTCCCGGAGTTGTCTCATCCTCTGCTCCCTCTGCGACGGTAAGATAAGGTCCGCAACCTTACCCTTGTACCGTGGATCAAGGAGAGTGGCCAGCCAGTAATGGTCCCTCTCCTTGATCCGAAGAATACAAGGATCCTTCCGCAGACTTTGCAGGAGCAGGGAGGCCATGCAGCGTAGGTTAGCTGAGGCATTCGGTCCGGAGTCCTCTGGGTCACTAAGGACGACATGATCCGCAGCCACCTCCTCCCAGCCATGTACAAGTCCACTGGTTTCTTGGGACTGTAAATTATCCCTAAGACTGCTGCTGATGATGCTGAGTGCCAGGCTCCACCTCCATGCTGACACAATCCTCCTCCTCCTCCTCCTCCTCCTCCTCCTCCTCCTCCTCTTCCTGTGCGATGGGTGGGACAGAAGGAACACTGTCTGGGTAAAGGGGGCCTTGAGAGGCAAAGAAGTCCTCCTCTTCCTGCCTCTGTTCTGCCTCAAGTGCCCTGTCCATTATTCCACGCAGCGTATGTTCCAACAGGTGGACAAGAGGTACAGTGTCACTGATGCATGCACTGTCACTGCTCACCATCCTCGTGGCCTCCTCAAATGGTGCCAGGACAGTGCATGCATCCCTGATCATGCCCCACTGGCGTGGTGAAAAAAACCCGAGCTCCCCTGACCCTGTCCTGGTGCCGTAGTCGCACAGGTACTCATTGATGGCCCTCTGCTGCGTGTACAGCCGCTGCAGCATGGCCAACGTTGAGTTCCACCTGGTGGGCATGTCACATATAAGGCGGTTCTTGGGCAGGTTCAACTCCTTTTGCAGCTCAGCCAGGCAAGCACTGGCATTATAAGATCTGCGGAAATGCACACACTTTCCTGGCCTGCCTCAGGACATCCTGTAAGCCCGGGTACCTGCCCAAGAACCGCTGCACCACCAGGTTAAGGACGTGAGCCACACAGGGCACATGGGTCAGTTGTCCCTGTCGGAGAGCGGAGAGGAGGTTGGTGCCATTGTCGCAAACTACCATTCCTGGCTTAAGCTGGCGTGGCGTCAACCACCTCTCGGCCTGCCCCTGCAGAGCAGACAGAACCTCTGCCCCGGTGTGGCTCCTGTCCCCCAAACACACCAGCGCAAGCACAGCATGGCATCTTTTTGCCTGCGTACTTGCGTAGCCCCTTGAACGCCTACAGAGCACCACTGGTTCCGAGGACAAAGCACAGGAAGAGGCCATGGAGGAAGAAAAAGAGGAGGGGGTGGATAAGAGAGGTGTGTCACAACCAGTAGTAGCATTTTGGAGGCGTGGCGGTGGAACAACCTCCAACACTACTGCACCTTGTCCTGCATCCTTCCCAGCTGCCAAAAGAGTGACCCAATGGGCCGTGAAAGAAAGGTAACGTCCCTGTCCATGCCTGCTGGACCATGAGTCAGCGGTAATATGCACCTGACCGTCCTGTCCAGCGAGGCCAAGATATTGCCTTCCACATGCCGGTAGAGAGCCGGAATCGCCTTCCGTGAGAAAAAGTGGCATTTGGGAACCTGCCACTGAGGAACCGCACATTGCACAAACTCACGGAAGGGGGCCGAGTCTACCAACTGAAAAGGCAGCAGTTGAAGCGCTAGCAATTTAGCCAAGCTAGCATTCAACCGCTGGGCATGTGGATGGCTGGGAGTGAACTTCTTTCGACGGTCCAGCAGCTGGGGCAGGGAAATTTGCCTGCTAGAATCGGACGTCGGTGTACTGCTAGCAGAGTGCCCGCAAGTACTTGGCTGTGACACACCTAATTCTCCACCTTCATTCCTCTCAGTGCAGGTTTCAGAGAGGACTGAAGGTATAGTGGGGTTGGAGATCCCAGCTGATGCGGTGCAAGGAGAGGTCCGCTTTGTTCTTTGGTGTGGGTCTTTAAGGTAGGCTTACCAACGAGCTGCATGGCAGGTCAACATATGTCTGGTCAAGCATGTGGTGCCCAAGCAGGTGATGTTTTGGCCACGCGATATATGCTTGAGACATATGTTGCAAACAGCAGCTGTGCGATCTGATGCACTCGACTCAAAAAAGGCCCACACCAAAGAACTTTTTGAATAACGGGCAGAGGCAGCGCCCTGCACAGGCGGAGCTCTGCGGTGTGATTCCGTCGGTGTGCTGCCCTTACGCTGGCCCCCGAGGGCATCCTGTCTCGTTGGAGATGTGCCGCCTCCTCCTCCTCCTCCTCCTCCTCCTCTCCCCTATTAGGCATCCACGTGGAGTCAGTGACCTCATCATCCCCTCCCTCCTCATCACTGGAGCCAATCTGGCAGTATGCTGCAGCTGCTGGAGCATGACTGCCAGATTGGTGTCCTTGAGCATCCCCTCTCTCTGCTCTCACGCTACTGCCTTCCTCTAGCTGGGTATCATCATCAGACCCTTCGAAACGCTGGGCATCCTCCTGGAGCATGTACCCAACACTGTGCTCAAACAGTTCGGGGGACTCCTCAGGAGGAGGACATGGTGGGTCTAGGGAAGGATTGACTAATGAAGATAATGATACCAGAGAAGAGGACGCTTTGGCAGCTGCTTTGCCAGTACCCTGAGCCTGGGTGAGAGAGGATGAGGAGGATGAGGAGGGCTTGGTCATCCACTCTACCAAGTCTTTGGCATGATGCGGCTCAACATGTCCAGCTGCCAAAAAGGACAAGCGTGTCCAGGGCCGATCCTAGGGTCACAGACGCCTGGATGCAGAAATATTTCTGGCGCCCCCACATGGGCGTGGTCATCTTACAAACTCCTCCCCCTTTACACATGTTTCTATGGCAACGACTCAAACACAGAGATGCTCCCCTAAGAAGTCGTCGTTACCCAGGGATCCTCCCATGATCTTCTAACAATAAAGAAAATACAGGAAGAGCGTACCCTAATGAGACCTGGAGGGGAGTCTCTCTGATGCACACAGAGGGGGCTTCTGTTAGAGAGTCTGTTAGAAAGAGCCCCCAGACATGGTACAGGAGATGGTCAGAGTAAGTGATTAGTACAGATAACTTACTCTGTCATTTCAGGCAGGGAAGCCTTCCCTGCTCTCCATCCTTGCATATTCCCCACAGCAGCCGGTGGAAGAGGGGAGGGGGGAGCCTGGCAGAGCTGGGGGGGGGCGGGCAGGAGACAGTACAGGGTGACAGGAGAATGGCAGGATAAAGGAGAACAGCAGGGGGACCGGAGAAGAGCACGGGGGGACCAGAGAAGAGCACAGGGGGGGACGGGACCGGAGAAGAGAACAGGGGGGGGACCAGAGAAGAGCACAGGGGGGGGGAGACCAGAGAAGAGCACAGGGGGGGAGACCAGAGAAGAGCACGGGGGGGAGACCAGAGAAGAGCACAGGGGGGAGACCAGAGAAGAGCACAGGGGGGGAGACCAGAGAAGAGCACAGGGGGGGAGACCAGAGAAGAGCACAGGGGGGGAGACCAGAGAAGAGCACAGGGGGGGAGACCAGAGAAGAGCACAGGGGGGGAGACCAGAGAAGAGCACAGGGGGGGAGACCAGAGAAGAGCACAGGGGGGGACCAGAGAAGAGCACAGGGGGGACCAGAGAAGAGCACGGGGGGACCAGAGAAGAGCACGGAGGGGGGACCAGAGAAGAGCACAGGGGGGGACCAGAGAAGAGCACAGGGGGGGACCAGAGAAGAGCACAGGGGGGGAGACCAGAGAAGAGCACAGGGGGGACCAGAGAAGAGCACAGGGGGGGAGACCAGAGAAGAGCACAGGGGGGGGGAACCAGAGAAGAGCACAGGGGGGGGAACCAGAGAAGAGCACGGGGGGAACCAGAGAAGAGCACGGGGGGGAAGAAGAAGAGCACAGGGGTGGGAAAGAAGAAGAGCACAGGGGGGACCAGAGAAGAGCACAGGGGGGGACCAGAGAAGAGCACAGGGGGGGGAGCCCAGAGAAGAGAACAGGGGGGGACCCAGAGAAGAGCACAGGGGGGGGACCCAGAGAAGAGCACAGGGGGGGACCCAGAGAAGAGCACAGGGGGAGGGGATCCAGAGAAGAGCACAGGGGGAGGGGATCCAGAGAAGAGCACAGGGGGAGGGGACCCAGAGAAGAGCACAGGGGGAGGGGACCCAGAGAAGAGCACAGGGGGAGGGGACCCAGAGAAGAGCACAGGGGGAGGGGACCCAGAGAAGAGCACAGGGGGAGGGGACCCAGAGAAGAGCACAGGGGGGGACCCAGAGAAGAGCACAGGGGGGGACCCAGAGAAGAGCACAGGGGGAGGGGACCCAGAGAAGAGCACAGGGGGGGACCCAGAGAAGAGCACAGGGGGGGGACCCAGAGAAGAGCACAGGGGGGGGGACCCAGAGAAGAGCACAGGGGGGGGACCCAGAGAAGAGCACAGGGGGGGGGACCCAGAGAAGAGCACAGGGGGGGACCCAGAGAAGAGCACAGGGGGAGGGGACCCAGAGAAGAGCACAGGGGGAGGGGACCCAGAGAAGAGCACAGGGGGAGGGGACCCAGAGAAGAGCACAGGGGGAGGGGACCCAGAGAAGAGCACAAGGGGAGGGGACCTAGAGAAGAGCACAGGGGGAGGGGACCTAGAGAAGAGCACGGGGGGGACCAGAGAAGAGCACAGGGGGGGACCAGAGAAGAGCACAGGGGGGGGACCAGAGAAGAGCACAGGGGGAGGGGACCTAGAGAAGAGCACAGGGGGGGAAAAGAAGAAGAGCACCACGGGCAGAAAAAGCTGGAGAGGAGGGGCGGCATACAGAGGAACCAATGCCCTCCATGTTCTTCCTGCAGCTGCTGAATGCCCACTTTTCCTCCTCTCTCTTGCAGGCATTTAGTGGCTGCAGAAAGAACATGGAAGGCATTGGTTCCTCTGTATGACGCCCCCCCTCCTCTCAGGCTGTGGTGCAATGGCGACCACTGTAGTTATGCCCCTGCAGTGAAGTAAAGGAAAAAGTTCTGGCAGGATGAAGGAGCAATGAGGAATGAATGGCATGCTGGCAGGATTCTGAGGCTGTGACAGTTGCAGACTAGAGCATACAGAGGGTTAACAAGACTAGTAGATGAAAAGATTGTGGACCGGGAAATGCTGAGGAGGAAGGGGGAGGAGGGGGCTGCGAGTGTAGTGAGAGCTGAATGAGAGAAGAAAAGTACCGGGTGTGAGGAGTTATCAGTGTGCAGGGATGCTGGAAAGATTACCGTACTTCATTTACCTTATTTATCTACAAAGCACATTCCGGTCTGTACAGAGGCACTGGGCAGTGACACTCAGACAGGAGAGGATCACATCGATTCGACACTGCACAGTGACAGAAGACACGAGCAGGAATGTGGTCAGATGTCAGAATCCTCTCACATGACGGGCACTGCACGGCACGGACCGCCCCGCCCCCCAACAACGTCACAGCGCGGTCTCTCTCTGAACAGAGACAGACGCTCGATCTGCTCTGACAGGAGGGTGGAGGGGGCGGACTAGGGCAGAAAATACAGCGGCAGCGCCGCGGCGGTGACTAGCGGAGAGAGCAGCCTCGCCTCGGACACCAACAAGGAGAGGAGGGAGGGGAGCACTCTGGCGCTTGAGCGCCCCCACCTCTGTGGCGCCTGAGTGAACTGCACCCCAGGCACCTGCCTAGGATCGGCCCTGAGTGTGTCCCATGTCCACGACCAGCACTGTTGTCTCTAGACACAGCCTGCTTGCCCTGTTTTATTGGCTCCTGACTGTCTGCCTCTCCTTGTTTGCCTTCCAGACATTCTAATGGCCTGCAGGGAAATGGGAAAACCAGCAATAAGGCCTAGCTTCAGGAGTATATTTTGCAGGAATCACACTACGCCTGCTGTAGGTGCTGCAAATGCCTGTTGGTGTAACACACCAGGAAAAAGCAGCAATACAGGCTAACTTCAGGTGTAATATGATCAGGAGGCACACTCCGCCCGCTGTAAGTATCGCAAATGCCTGTTGGTGTAACAGCAGGAAAAAGCAGCAATACAGGCTAACTTCAGGTGTATAAGGTGCAGGAGGCTTAGCAACAATGACACTGACACTGTCCCCTGCCTATCCTTCTCTCTCCCTGCACATAAGGTTTATCAAAGTATATGACACTGACACTCTCCCTGCCTATCCTTCTCTCTCCCTGCACACAAGGTTTAGCAAAGAATATGACACTGACACTCTCCCTGCCTATCCTTCTCTCTCCCTGCACACAAGGTTTAGCAAAGAATGTGACACTGACACTGTCCCCTGCCTATCCTTCTCTCTCCCTGCACAAGGTTTAGCAAAGAATATGGCACTGACACTCTCCCTGCCTATCCTTCTCTCTCCCTACACACAAGTTTGAGGTACAAATAGCACTGACACTGTCCCTGCCTATGTAACTCTTTCCCTGCGCCGGAACACACTACACAAGGCCGCCGCGCTGGCGGCCTTTTATAGTGTGGGGCGTGTGCTAAACCCCCTGAGCTATAATTGGCCACAGGCAACCTGCCTGTGGCCAATTATGGCTCTCCTAGCTGCCGGCGCTGTGATTGGCCAAGCATGCGGGGTCACAGTGCATGCTTGGCCAATCACAGCGCCGGGATTGCACTGCGATGGCGCAGTGTATTGTGGGCCGTTCGCGTCACTCGAATTTGGCGCGAACGGCCCAAATCGTTCGTTCGATGTTCGTCGAACAGCCGATGTTCGAATCGAACTTATGTTCGACTCGAACACCGAGCTCATCCCTAATCATAGAGGTTTCTTATTAGAATATATTTTCTTTTTATACAGGATTTAAATTGTGCCAACAGTCTGGCAGCTCTTTAAATAATGGAAAGAGCTAGTACAGTTACTATACAATTCAGTACAAGAGGAATCAGAGGGCCCTGCTTGTTAGAGCTTACAATCTAAAAGAGAACGGTCAAGTGATATAAAAAGTAATAAATGTTAGGGATGGGCTGATGGAGAAAGTAAAAGTTCAGTTTTTATTTAGAAGAAGGAAAGGCCTTGTTGAAGAGATGGGTTTTCGGAGACTGCCTAAAGGTGGATAGCAGGGTTGGGACAAGGGGTGGGGAAAAGGGGCAGCTGCCCTGGGCACTGCGTTATCATGTTAGGTGGGGGAGTAGCACAAAAAGAAGATTGGGGGGAGGGGATTTGTGTTGCGAAGGGGAATTTGGGGGGCAGGAGGGGATATGAATTATTCTAGGAGGGCAAATTTAGGGAGATGTGCTAGGAGTGGTGATTTGGGGGAATTTGTGTTGGGAGGGGGATAGAAGAAGAGGATTTTTGCTTCAAGGGGGTTATATTTTTTATTTATTTTTTGTGGGGGGTAGTGTGATTTTGTGCTGGGGGCATATGGGGAGAGAGAGGATTTGACCCGGGGGGGCGGGGGATTTTTGCTGGAAGGAGGGGTTGCAGCAGGGGGGCAGATTTGTACTGGGAGGAGGGGGATTTTATGCTTGGGGGGTGAGCATGCTGATTAGTGCTCGTGTTTTTTTTTTTTTTTTTGGGCTGGGATTTTCGCTGTCACATAATGCTAATACATCTTGAGGGGGGCGGAGGGGGGGCTGCAATTTGACATGTTCGCCCTGGGTTCTAGGTGACCTTTTCCCGGAACTGGTGGATAGAGTAGGATACATACTGGGGCAGGTTGAGATAAGTTCCAGAGGGTGGGATAGGCTCTTGAAAAGTCATGAAGGCTAGCATGGAAGGAGGTGATGAGGGAGCAGCTAGAGAGTAAGGAGGTCTTGGGAGGAACGAAGTAAATGATTTGGTCGGTATTTGAGACAAGGTTAGTGATGTAGCTGGGAGCAGAGTTGTGGATGGCTTTGTAAGTAGTTAGTATTTCTAATTTTACTCGTGTGATCAGAAGCCAATTGGGGCATTGCCATAGAGGTTTAGTGGACGTTGAGTGGTTAGTAAGGTGGATGAGTCTGGCCTCTGCATTCATGATAGACTGAAGGGGGGGGGGGGTACCCTATATAAAGGTGAGGAGGGAGTTTATTATATTTTTGGAAATTGTACATTCAAGAATTTTGAGTGACTCTTGAAATTCCATTAAAATGTCAAAGTTTATATGAGTTTAATGATTGGGTTTAGTTTAATTTTCAGTTTTAAAGGATATGCCGCATTTGCACAAATGAGAAGCTACTCTTGCTTTATATTACTTTTGAGACTGCATAGAAAACTGCAATCTCTCATTAGTCACTAGAGGGCAGTAAAATCCTGATTTACAAGACTCCTGCCAGTGTAAGAAGTTATGGCGAGTAGGTCAGAAAAAACAAAATCCTACAACAAAGTTATGTTTCTTGTTTAAAGTAGACCCAGCATCATATTGCCCAATATTTATTAACCCTTTCACGCCTAAGCCCATTTCTGACATTTGTTGCTTACAAGTTAAAAATACATATTTTTTGCTAGAAAATTACTTGGAACCCCAAACATTATATTTTTTTTAGCAGAGACCCTAGGGAAGAAAATGGTGATCGTTGCAATATTTTATGTCACACCGTATTTGCGCAGCGGTCTTTCAATCAAATTTTTTGGGGAAAAAATACACTTTCATGAATTAAAAGAAAAACGAAACCGTAAAGTTAGCCCAATTTTTTTTTGTATAATTTTTGTATAATGTGAAAGTTAATGTTACACTGAGTCAATAGATACCGAACATGTCATGGTATGGAATTGCGCACACTCGTGGAATGGCGACAAATTGAGGTACCTTAAAATCTCCATAGGTGATGCTTTTACGGTTACCAGGTTAGAGTTAGAGGAGCTCGCGGGGGCGCTTTAAATTTTTATTTATTTTTTACACTGTCCTTTTAAAAAAAATAACTGATCACTTTTATTGCTGTCACAAGGAATGTAAACATTTCTTGTGACGGTAATAGGCAGCACAAGTACTCTTTATGGAGGGATCAGGGGTCTAAAAGACTTAAAATTATTCAGATCGCCAAAAAAAAGGCAATTCTGATAGTCCTTTTTTTTTTTTTAATCTGCGCCATTGGCCGCCGAGTAAACCAGAAGTGACATGATGTCGCTTCTGGGATTGTAACTCGGAGACCCGATCGGAGCCGAATGCGGCTTTCTTCAGGTTTCGGCCTAGCCGGCAGAAGCGTCGGCTGGGTGCTCGGGTCTCCCAGTGGGACTTGAGACCCGGGAAGAGCAGCGGAAGGGGGGTCATCCCCTCCCGTTGCTTTAGGATTACAGCCGAGCAGCTTTTGCCCACATCGGTTGTAATCCCTAAAGAGCCAACCGCCCGCTCTAAAAACCGGTAACTGCAGGCATCATCCCAGTATAACACCTTCATGCTGAGGCCGCATATATGCGAACGGTTGGCGTGAAGGTGTTAAATAGAAATCCAATTTGTTTCAACATGGCTGGTTTGCATTTATGTGCTGCAGTTTAGTGCGTTTGTAACCACTTCAGCTCTGGGAGGTTTACCCCCCCCCCTTCGTCACCAGGCCATTTTTTGCGATCCGACACTGCGTTATTTTAACTGACAATTGCGTGGACATGCGACGCTGTACCCAAATACAATTTTATGTCTTTTTTTTCCCCCCCACAAATAGTTTTCTTTTAGTGGTATTTGATCAACTCTGCGGTTTTAATTTTTTACGCTTTAAACAAAAAAAGATCGACAATTTTGAAGAAAAATTTTTTTTTTTACTTTCTGCTACAAGATCTATCCAATTAAATGTAAAAAAAATCTATCAATTTATCGAATTAGGCCAATATGTATTCTACTACATATTTTTGGTAAAACAATTCCAATAAATAAGCGTATATTGATTGGTTTGTGCAAAAGTTATAGCATCTACAATCTATGGAATATTTTTTTATTTTGCTAGTAATGCAGTGATCAGCGACTTATAGCGGGACTGAGATATTGCAGCTGACAAATCGGACATATGTGCGTGGGGCGGTCTGCCATTGGTTAAAGAGCTTTTCACTTTCAATGGGTCTTTATTCCATTTTTGGAAGATAAATGGTATAATCTGTACAAATATTCAAATGTAATCAACATTGTAAAAAAGCACCAAGTGCGGATGTGAGCCATAAAAAAACGGTAACGGTTGCGGTGATACAGATCAAGAAGTATGGCATAATATGTTATGTTTACAGTACACATATTATGAGCTACAGGTATAGGTAGGAAAGGGCATGTGGAGGGGAAGGGGGGCAAACGTGTAATGAAGGTAAAGTGGGAGAAACTCTCTAGATATGAGAGTCGGGCCTTGCACAGAGGATAGTTAAGAGACGTAGTTGTCAAGGCCTTTCAGAATGGGGGGCCGAGAGAAGAAAGAGAAAGCGAGAGAGAGAACAGAATGGAAATAACGGGAAAACAAAAGAAGAACGTTGGGGACACCAGCCAGAAACCCTGGACATTCAGTGCCTATAACGGTGCGTAGCTTTCGGGGGACATGGACGGGTGGGCGTATCTACGAGGCCGAGATTTTTTTGGGAATTTCTTGTGTGTATCTAGGAGAATACTAGTAAGATTTTCATTGATAAAGTCTATGTGACGATAAACTTCCGCGAAGGAAACAAACTGTTGTTTTCAAGCTTTCGCAATAGTTTGGCTACCTATGTTCTTCTAGCGGCAAAACAATGTGAACTGGGATCTCGTGAGATCTGGAGGTTTCCAATGCAAAAGGACACACCAAGGGTCTCTGGGAAAGGGGCAGGTTAACGACGTTCACAACAGTTTTTTAGGACCTTTGTCAAAAGAAGTCTTTATAAATTGATTGGCTGCGCACAAAACATTATTCTCTAGGGTCATTTTGACCTATGGAAAAGTACATTGTAGAAATAGTCTTAAAAGTAGGAACATAGAGAAAGGAGGGGGTAGAAGCACAAAAGAGGATGGAGAGGAAGAAAGGGGAGGGGGGGGGGCTTCAGGAGTATGGAACCTCAGGAGAAGGAAGGAAGGTAGGTGAGCTTGCAACAGGGGCCACCTCAAAATGTAAGGTTCCATCCAGTAGGGCATTTAGGTAGGTTAGGACTGTAAATGCATAGAAGGCATATCTAGAAGTAGTCTGTTCCTACCATAAACACTATAGTATTTGTAGGGATCAGTATGTTTTCCCTGCACATCGTTGCTCAGCACTTATGCCCTGTACACATGACCGGTTTTCCCGTTGGAATAAACTCGGATGGTTTTCCCGACGGAATTCCGCTCAAGCTGTCTTGCATACACACGGTCACACCAAATTCCGACCGTCAAGAACGCGGTGACATACAACACTACGAGGAGCCGAGAAAAATTAAGTTCAATGCTTCCGAGTATGCGTCGACTTGATTCTGAGCATGCGTTGGTTTTAGTACGTCGGAATTGCATACAGACGAACGGAATTTCCATCGTAAAAAAAGAGAACGTGTCCTCTATCTAATTCCGTCTGAATTTCCGGCGGAAAAAGGCCGGTGGGGCATACACGCGGTCCCATGGGACTTTTTCCATCCGAAATTCCAACCGTGTGTACGCGGCATTAGAATGCCAAATTGAAAAGACAACTTCTACTTCCTGGTTTGCTGGTCATCCCAGTCCTCTACTCCCTAACGCTAGGGTGCACATAGCTGTATGGAGACTCGCAATGAGGGAAGAGATAAACAAAACCAGGACATGGAGGGGTGGGCGTATTGTATCTACGAGGCCCAGATTTTTCGGGGAACTTCTCGTGTGTATCTAGACTAGTGATGGCGAACCTTGGCACCCCAGATGTTTTGAAGCTACATTTCCCATGATGCTCATGCACTCTGCAGTGTAGTTGAGCATCTTGGGAACTGTAGTTCCAAAACATCTGGGGTGCCAAGGTTTGCCATCGCTGATCTAGGAGAATACTAGTAAGATTTTCATTGATAAAAAGTCTATGCAATGATAAACTCTCTGAAGTCTAGGATGCTTTAGGGTCCACAAATATTGTTGTTCCAGAATACACTTTTCATAGGAAATGCATGCATCGTCGCATAGACTTTTTATCAAAAAAAATCTTACTAGTATTCTCCTAGATACACACAAGAAATTCCCCCAAAAATCTGGGCCTCGTAGATACAATATGCCCACCCCTCCATGTCCTGGTTTCGTTTATCTTTCCTATGAAAAGAGTGTATTTTGGAACAGCAATATTTGTCCAGCTATTCTAATTATTATGGTGTTTTGAGGAAAACGAATATTAAAATTTATGAATTTAGATCAGAAAGCAAGATATAATTGAAGGAGGTAGGTAGAACTTTCACGTGTTCCAGTATACAGAAGCCCCTGGCAGCGAGTGAGACTGAGCCACTTGAGCTGCTAAAAACGTAGCCCTCTATGGCTCATCCAAAGGAAGTGACCTCGCTGTGTCACCAAGCTTCACCCATCCTCATTTAGAATACAATTCTGTTTTAAAAATAGCGCGGCGTTCTAGCAGGGCGTGCTCCTCTGTACTCGCAGCCTTCTCATCTGATTCTATCACAGTGAAAAATGTCCTTTTGTTTAGATTCTATTGTGTGTCATTAAACAGAAAAGTCTGCAGTGGAGGGAAATGATGAAATATTTGTATCTTTCCTCACGCCAAGTCACTTTTCAGGAAGTTTTTCAAGTCCTAAATTATTTTAAATTTGTATAGCCCAGTTTTTTTTTCTTTCTTTTGACTGTGGATCTAATGGGAATAGGCTGGAGAGGGGTTCATGCTTCCTCTCTCCTTGGCCAAGTCATATTGCTTTACAGAAATCTGTTGCAGCCTTGGGCAGTTCAAACTCCGAATATATAGATACCTGGCATAAGCAGAGGCCACCTTCGGTAGGAACCGCAAGAGATCTGTAGATCCAGAAAAATGGACAGCTGACGTTCACGAGCAAATCTTTACTTCTCCAGCAAATACTAAGTGGCACTTCCACCTCTTTTTGATCACTGTGGGCATCTATCCCAATAAAGGACCTATAGGGGTGCTAAGGTGCTGGGAGGGGGCAGGGCCAAAACAGTTTATTCTCACTAAGGGCCAATTCACACTATATTATCAAAATTATTGGTACGCCTGCATTTACATGCACATGAACTGTTTTGGCATTCTAGTCTTAGTCCGTAGGGTTCAATATTAGGTTGGCCCACCCTTTACAGCTATAACAGCTTCAACTCTTCTGGGAAGGCTGTCCACAAGGTTTAGGAGTATGGTCAAACATTCCCATAGACATACTTCCAGAAGCGCATATGTGAGGTCAGGCACTGATGTAGAATGAGAAGGCCTGGCTTGCAGTCTCAGCTCTAATTCACCCCAAAGGTGTTCCATCGGGTTGAGGTCAGGACTCCGTGCAGGCCAGTCAAGTTCCTCCACCCAAAACTCGGTCATCCATGTCTTTATGGACCTTGCTTTGTGCACTGGTGCACAGTCATGTTGGAACAGAAAGGGGCCATCCCCAAACTCTTCCCACAAAGTTGGGAGCATGAAATTGTCCAAAATGTCTTGGTATGCTGACACACCTTTTTTATGCCGCGTACACACGTATGTTTTTAATGTCATTTTAAAAAAACAACGTTTTTCTCGACGTGATTTTTCTTCTTTCCTCTCAAGCCTGTCTTGCATACACATAAAAAAAAACGCTCAAGCAAAGCGCAGTGACGTACAACACGTACGACGGCACTATAAAGGGGAAGTTCCGTTCGAATGGCGCCACCCTTCATGTTAGTAAAGTTTGTTGAGCGTCAATTCCCGCTTTACAGTCTTCGTGCTTTTCAGTTCGTTTTAGCGTGACGAATGTGCTATCTCCATTACAAACGCTAGTTTACCAGAACGAGCGCTCCCGTCTCATACTTGATTCTGAGCATGCGTGTTTTTTTTTCCCTCGTAAAGGCCCACACCCAACCGTTTTTCACGACGTTAAAAAGAACGACGTGAAAAATTAGAGCAGGTTCTCATATATTTTTTTTTTTTTAGGCCATTTTTCACGTCCTTAAAAATGCTCTGGAGCCTACACACGATCGTTTTTAATGCCCAATTTAAAAAATGGCATTTTTAACGTCGTGAAAAACGGTTGTGTGTATGCGGCATAAGAGTTCCCTTCACTAGAGGGGAGAATGTTTGTTTAAACTAAAGGTGGACTTTAAACGGCACACAGATAGATATTGTAAAAATTCTAAGGGTTTTATTGTTGGTAGAAAAATATAATTGAATTTAGGTAAAAAGTACATTAATACAAGACACTGACATTATGTAACAGTTATCAATAGTTGGTATAGGGTCCCATTTACAAGACTCGACACATCTCCCAGGAATTACATTGACATGTAAAATACACAAAGTAGAATAGGATAATGTATAGCCAACAAACACAAATGAGGAGTTGGACGGTATGCACGAGAGATGGCTGGTCTTATTGATGGGTCCGGTAAATTCAAAGATAAAGATCTTGCTTTCGCTCGACTAGTTTCGCGTTCCAAAACGCTTCGTCGGGAGCATAATATTGAACAAGGCCGTGTTAAGTAGTGAAACCGGCCTAGGTATTTTTACCTGGCAATCCGTGTATCACAGGGTGCCAGTATTATATAAACACATTCGTGGTAAACAATCATGCGTGATTTAAGTAAAAAGGTAACTATGCACAGGCTACTGATAGGTAGGGAACGTAAATCCAGGTGTAACAGGCCAGACAATACTATAGAGGAGTGTGTCAGTCAGAAGCACTTGCTCGAGCCACACAATGGTAGTCTGTTTGGGTGACCCCTAGTGATAGACTGACCCAGCTTGTAGCTTGACAGGGATTATATGCTGGTAGACCTGGATGGAACCTCTCCTGTTCCCTTCACTAGAACTAAGGGGCCAAGCCCAACCCCTGAAAAACAACTCCACACCGTAATCCCCCCACCAAATGATTTGGACCAGTGCACAAAGCAAGGTTCATAAAGACATGGATAAGCGAGTTTGGGGTGGAGAAACTTGACTGGCCTGCACAGTCTCCTGACCTCAGCCTGATAGAACGCCTTTGGGATGAATTGGAGTGGAGACTGCGAGACAGACCTTCTCGCCCAACATCAGTGCCTGACTGCACAAATAGGCTTCTGGAAGAATGGTCAAACACTCCTAAACCTTGTGGACAGCCTTCCCAGAAGAGTTGAAGCTGTTATAGCTGCAAAGAGTGGGCCAACTCAATATTGAAGCCTACGGACTAAGACTGGGAGGCAGGCACCCCAATACTTTTGGTAATATAGTGTATGTGGCGACAGACATTTTACTGCATGGTAAAATGTTTGTCACTGCAGGAAAACACAGGAGATTTTTTTTCCTATGTGTCCCATTCACACTGCAACGCAGCCTAGCTTTTATTGCTGCTTATCGGGCCGAATCGCACTACAATGTTGCGCAGCGCATCATAATTCCTGACATTGCAGTGAATGAAGTGTATGTTTTGTACACTTCAAATAAAGTTGGTACGAAAACTAGAGTCGTGTGATGCGCTGAATTGTGTACTACACTGCCTTCTTGCGCAGCCAACAACGCAGAGCGTCCACAGCGGTGAATCACTCCAGATGCTCTGTGATTTACCCACTTGTCAGTGTGAATTTGCCCTTAGATATTTCACCTGTAAAGATAGCCGTTTTCATTTCTTCTGCTGTAATTTATAGCATAAAAACACCTTAGTCATTCTAGAAAAATGACAACCTTTCGAACTCTACTGCCCTTTTTTCCCCCAATTTGAGAAACAAAAATTGAGTTCTGCTTTAATACGTATGTATGTTAAGCCAAAACCTTTGTTTTAATTTTGGATGGAGAAGGAAAGTGTTGAAACAGCCATCAGTTTATTTTTTGCTGTATGTGGTCCTATTTGGAGAGATTTGCAAAGTCCTGTATAGTCAAAGGGAAAAGTCTTTAGATGGGTGTGAAAAATGCTGTAAATTTAAGAATGCTTTCAGAAGTTGAAGTGTTTAATGGTTTATTTTTATCAATTAACAAAATGGAAAGTAAATGAACAGAACAGAAATTTTAAATCAAATCAATATTTGGTGTGACCACCCTTTGCCTTCAAAACCGCATCAATTCTTCTAGGTACACTTGCACACAGTTTTGGAAGGAACTCGGCAGGTAGGTTGTTTCAAACACCCCGGAGAACTTAACACAGATCTTCTGTGGATGTAGGCTGCCTCAAATCCTTCTGTCTCTTCATGTAATCCCAGACAGACTCCATGATGTTGAAATCGAGGCTCTGTGGGCAGGGCAGCCACCAAAAATGTTGGGGGCCCCTTACACAGCTTTTGGCCTGGCCCCCCCGGGCCTGACCACCAACATTCCTCAGGGCCTGCCCACTGGCCATCCCACCGAATCCGCCCACTGACCATCCCACTGAGTACCATCCCATGTCCACCTTCTCTAGTCCCATCTCCCCAATCCCGTGTCCTCCTTCTCCTTCGTCCCGTGTCCTCCTTCTCCTTCGTCCCGTGTCCTCCTTCTCCTTCGTCCCGTGTCCTCTTTCTCCTTCGTCCCGTGTCCTCCTTCTCCTTCGTCCCGTGTCCTCCTTCTCCTTCGTCCCGTGTCCTCCTTCTCCTTCGTCCCGTGTCCTCCTTCTCCTTCGTCCCGTGTCCTCCTTCTCCTTCGTCCCGTGTCCTCCTTCTCCTTCGTCCCGTGTCCTCCTTCTCCTTCGTCCCGTGTCCTCCTTCTCCTTCGTCCCGTGTCCTCCTTCTCCTTCGTCCCGTGTCCTCCTTCTCCTTCGTCCCGTGTCCTCCTTCTCCTTCGTCCCGTGTCCTCCTTCTCCTTCGTCCCGTGTCCTCCTTCTCCTTCGTCCCGTGTCCTCCTTCTCCTTCGTCCCGTGTCCTCCTTCTCCTTCGTCCCGTGTCCTCCTTCTCCTTCGTCCCGTGTCCTCCTTCTCCTTCGTCCCGTGTCCTCCTTCTCCTTCGTCCCGTGTCCTCCTTCGTCCCGTGTCCTCCTTCTCCTTCGTCCCGTGTCCTCCTTCTCCTTCGTCCCGTGTCCTCCTTCTCCTTCGTCCCGTGTCCTCCTTCTCCTTCGTCCCGTGTCCTCCTTCTCCTTCGTCCCGTGTCCTCCTTCTCCTTCGTCCCGTGTCCTCCTTCTCCTTCGTCCCGTGTCCTCCTTCTCCTTCGTCCCGTGTCCTCCTTCTCCTTTGTCCCGTGTCCTCCTTCTCCTTTGTCCCGTGTCCTCCTTCTCCTTCGTCCCGTGTCCTCCTTCTCCTTCATCCCGTGTCCTCCTTCGTCCCGTGTCCTCCTTCTCCTTCGTCCCGTGTCCTCCTTCTCCTTCGTCCCGTGTCCTCCTTCTCCTTCGTCCCGTGTCCTCCTTCTCCTTCGTCCCGTGTCCTCCTTCTCCTTCGTCCCGTGTCCTCCTTCTCCTTCGTCCCGTGTCCTCCTTCTCCTTCGTCCCGTGTCCTCCTTCTCCTTCGTCCCGTGTCCTCCTTCTCCTTCGTCCCGTGTCCTCCTTCTCCTTCGTCCCGTGTCCTCCTTCTCCTTCGTCCCGTGTCCTCCTTCTCCTTCGTCCCGTGTCCTCCTTCTCCTTCGTCCCGTGTCCTCCTTCTCCTTCGTCCCGTGTCCTCCTTCTCCTTCGTCCCGTGTCCTCCTTCTCCTTCGTCCCGTGTCCTCCTTCTCCTTTGTCCCGTGTCCTCCTTCTCCTTTGTCCCGTGTCCTCCTTCTCCTTTGTCCCGTGTCCTCCTTCTCCTTTGTCCCGTGTCCTCCTTCTCCTTTGTCCCGTGTCCTCCTTCTCCTTCGTCCCGTGTCCTCCTTCTCCTTCATCCCGTGTCCTCCTTCTCCTTCATCCCGTGTCCTCCTTCGCCCCGTGTCCTCCTTCTTCTCCTTCGTCCCGTGTCCTCCTTCTTCTCCTTCGTCCCGTGTCCTCCTTCTTCTCCTTCGTCCCGTGTCCTCCTTCTTCTCCTTCGTCCCGTGTCCTCCTTCTCCTTCGTCCCGTGTCCTCCTTCTCCTTCGTCCCGTGTCCTCCTTCTCCTTCTCCTTCGTCCCGTGTCCTCCTTCTCCTTTGTCCCGTGTCCTCCTTCTCCTTCGTCCCGTGTCCTCCTTCTCCTTCGTCCCGTGTCCTCCTTCTCCTTCGTCCCGTGTCCTCCTTCTCCTTCGTCCCGTGTCCTCCTTCTCCTTTGTCCCGTGTCCTCCTTCTCCTTTGTCCCGTGTCCTCCTTCTCCTTTGTCCCGTGTCCTCCTTCTCCTTTGTCCCGTGTCCTCCTTCTCCTTTGTCCCGTGTCCTCCTTCTCCTTTGTCCCGTGTCCTCCTTCTCCTTTGTCCCGTGTCCTCCTTCTCCTTTGTCCCGTGTCCTCCTTCTCCTTTGTCCCGTGTCCTCCTTCTCCTTTGTCCCGTGTCCTCCTTCTCCTTTGTCCCGTGTCCTCCTTCTCCTTTGTCCCGTGTCCTCCTTCTCCTTTGTCCCGTGTCCTCCTTCTCCTTTGTCCCGTGTCCTCCTTCTCCTTTGTCCCGTGTCCTCCTTCTCCTTTGTCCCGTGTCCTCCTTCTCCTTTGTCCCGTGTCCTCCTTCTCCTTTGTCCCGTGTCCTCCTTCTCCTTTGTCCCGTGTCCTCCTTCTCCTTTGTCCCGTGTCCTCCTTCTCCTTTGTCCCGTGTCCTCCTTCTCCTTCGTCCCGTGTCCTCCTTCTCCTTCATCCCGTGTCCTCCTTCGCCCCGTGTCCTCCTTCTTCTCCTTCGTCCCGTGTCCTCCTTCTTCTCCTTCGTCCCGTGTCCTCCTTCTTCTCCTTCGTCCCGTGTCCTCCTTCTTCTCCTTCGTCCCGTGTCCTCCTTCTTCTCCTTCGTCCCGTGTCCTCCTTCTTCTCCTTCGTCCCGTGTCCTCCTTCTTCTCCTTCGTCCCGTGTCCTCCTTCTTCTCCTTCGTCCCGTGTCCTCCTTCTCCTTCGTCCCGTGTCCTCCTTCTCCTTCGTCCCGTGTCCTCCTTCTCCTTCTCCTTTGTCCCGTGTCCTCCTTCTCCTTTGTCCCGTGTCCTCCTTCTCCTTCGTCCCGTGTCCTCCTTCTCCTTTGTCCCGTGTCCTCCTTCTCCTTCGTCCCGTGTCCTCCTTCTCCTTTGTCCCGTGTCCTCCTTCTCCTTTGTCCCGTGTCCTCCTTCTCCTTTGTCCCGTGTCCTCCTTCTCCTTTGTCCCGTGTCCTCCTTCTCCTTTGTCCCTTGTCCTCCTTCTCCTTTGTCCCGTGTCCTCCTTCTCCTTTGTCCCGTGTCCTCCTTCTCCTTTGTCCCGTGTCCTCCTTCTCCTTCGTCCCGTGTCCTCCTTCGTCCCGTGTCCTCCTTCTCCTTCGTCCCGTGTCCTCCTTCGTCCCGTGTCCTCCTTCTCCTTCGTCCCGTGTCCTCCTTCTCCTTCGTCCCGTGTCCTCCTTCTCCTTCGTCCCGTGTCCTCCTTCTCCTTCGTCCCGTGTCCTCCTTCTCCTTCGTCCCGTGTCCTCCTTCTCCTTCGTCCCGTGTCCTCCTTCTCCTTCGTCCCGTGTCCTCCTTCTCCTTCGTCCCGTGTCCTCCTTCTCCTTCGTCCCGTGTCCTCCTTCTCCTTCGTCCCGTGTCCTCCTTCTCCTTCTCCTTCGTCCCGTGTCCTCCTTCTCCTTTGTCCCGTGTCCTCCTTCTCCTTTGTCCCGTGTCCTCCTTCTCCTTTGTCCCGTGTCCTCCTTCTCCTTTGTCCCGTGTCCTCCTTCTCCTTTGTCCCGTGTCCTCCTTCTCCTTCGTCCCGTGTCCTCCTTCTCCTTCGTCCCGTGTCCTCCTTCTCCTTCGTCCCGTGTCCTCCTTCTCCTTCGTCCCGTGTCCTCCTTCTCCTTCGTCCCGTGTCCTCCTTCTCCTTCGTCCCGTGTCCTCCTTCTCCTTCGTCCCGTGTCCTCCTTCTCCTTCGTCCCGTGTCCTCCTTCTCCTTCGTCCCGTGTCCTCCTTCTCCTTTGTCCCGTGTCCTCCTTCTCCTTTGTCCCGTGTCCTCCTTCTCCTTTGTCCCGTGTCCTCCTTCTCCTTCGTCCCGTGTCCTCCTTCTCCTTCATCCCGTGTCCTCCTTCGCCCCGTGTCCTCCTTCTTCTCCTTCGTCCCGTGTCCTCCTTCTTCTCCTTCGTCCCGTGTCCTCCTTCTTCTCCTTCGTCCCGTGTCCTCCTTCTTCTCCTTCGTCCCGTGTCCTCCTTCTCCTTCGTCCCGTGTCCTCCTTCTCCTTCGTCCCGTGTCCTCCTTCTCCTTCTCCTTCGTCCCGTGTCCTCCTTCTCCTTCTCCTTCGTCCCGTGTCCTCCTTCTCCTTCGTCCCGTGTCCTCCTTCTCCTTTGTCCCGTGTCCTCCTTCTCCTTCGTCCCGTGTCCTCCTTCTCCTTCGTCCCGTGTCCTCCTTCTCCTTCGTCCCGTGTCCTCCTTCTCCTTCGTCCCGTGTCCTCCTTCTCCTTCGTCCCGTGTCCTCCTTCTCCTTCGTCCCGTGTCCTCCTACTCCTTCGTCCCGTGTCCTCCTTCTCCTTCGTCCCGTGTCCTCCTTCTTCTTCGTCCCGTGTTCTCCTTCGTCCCGTGTCCTCCTTCTCCTTCTCCTTTGTCCCATCTCCACACTCAGTGAGGACACATTAATGGTTTATATCTATAGACCTGCACTTCTCCATGGAATGGAAGGAGATATCATTACATACAGCCTCAGTCTGAGCCCTCTGCCCCCTCATGAGGTACCCCCATCTTCCCCCTTATCTGAGGTTGAGGATGGCGGCCAGCAACTGCCCACACAGGACCAGCACCTCTCCCACCTTGTGTCTCTTCCGGCTTCTCTCTCCTCTCAGCCGTGCCACCACACTCCCTGGTTTGCCGGGGCAACGCCAAGCTCTCCCCTCAATGGCACTGCTGAGTGAACACCCCAGGATGCACTCTTGCTGCAATTGGCGGAGTGGAAAGGTGGGCGGAGATGAGTAGCTACCACAGCTGTCAATCATCCAGCCTGCAGGCAGCAGATATAAATACCTCCGGCTGGGGCCGGGGCCCCTCAGGATGCATGGGCCCCCTATATGTATAAGGGCTGTCCCCCCCCCCCCCCCCCCACCGATGGCCCTGTCTGTAGGGGCCAAACCATCACTTCCAGGACTCTGACTTGTTCTTTACGCTGAAGATAGTTCTTAATGACGGTTGTATATTTGGGGTTGTTGTCCTGCTGCAGAATAAATTTGGGGCCAATCACACGCCTCCCTGATGGTATGGCATGATGGATAAGTATCTGCCTGTATTTCCCAGTACTGAGGACACTACTGACCCTGACCAAATCTCCCACTCCCTTTTGCGGAAATGCAGCCCTAAACTTGCAAGGAACCTCCCCAATGCTTCACTGTTGCCTGCAGACACTCATTATTGTTCCGCTCTCCAGCAGCAGGTGCTCTGGACTAATGAGTCGAAAATGTTTAATATTTGGCAGTAGCAAAAAGCAGTTTGTTTGCGAAGGGCTGGAGAACGGTGCAATAATGAGTGTCTGCAGGCAACAGTGAAGCATTGTGGAGGTTCCTTGCACATTTGTAGCTGCATTTCTGGAAATGGAGTTGGAGATCTGGTCAGTATCAATGGTGTCCTCAGTGCTGAGAATGCTGAGCATTTCTGCAACATACTGCATTATGACCACTAATTGGAGACGATGGTCATAGTAAAAAATAAGTATTTAATACCTATGATCATCAGCTCCATCTAGTGGCCATAATATAGTACTTTCTTGATTCCCTCTATTCAGTATGAATGAATAAATGTCGACTTGGGGAGAAACTAACCTGTTTATAACATTTGCTTTTGACCTTATTTATAAGTGCACCCCATAAAGTCCTGTTATTTTTTAATTCTCTTTATTTCATAACTTTGGGGATGATGGCACTGAGCGAGTAGACACATTTTAGTTCCACGCCATTGTCCTCTAATTCACGTTTTTTATTCCACAGCTTTCAGACACTAGGGCGTACTCTCCATAGTCAAGTATCCTTGTTAATACATTTCATGCATATCCACTTTCTGGCCGTAGGACATCCATGGACGTACTTGGGTTGAAGTGGTTATACCGGGATGATGCCTGCAACCAGCGATTCCCTTTTTTGTAAAAGTCATCCTAGCGGCTGATTAGCTGTTGGATGGCTTTCAGAGGCTTTTTTTTTTCTGGAAAGGCAGGGGAGAGATTTGGGATCTTAGACCCCAGATCTTTCCATAAAGAGGACCTGTCGTGCTTTATTTCTATCACAGGCAAACTGCAACACCCACCATTTCATTCTCTAGGGCCTCTGCTTAAAAATTATACATAATGTTTTGGGGTTCTGAGTAATTTTCTAGCAAAATAAATTATGATTTTTACATGTAGAAGAGAAATTCCAAAATTGGCATAGTAGGGAAGTAGATATTCACTATAACCTGGGTGCAAACAAATGATGAGCTCCATAAGCAAAGATTGTGCCTGCCTGAGTGGGTATTGGTGGCCTTTTTTAGAGCAGGTCTGTCATTCTCTCCCTTTTTAATCCAGTATTCTGACTTTTTTCTTTTTTGCTTAATTCTTTCTTTCCCTTCATGCCTTGCAGTCCCCATCTGAGTTGCAGTGTGAAGAGGCCGGTGTCTAATAGTAATATAAGTGGTGATGTATGTTATTATGCGTCCTTCATCAGTGCCGCCTCCTTAGAGTAGAGGAACCGGGCCCATACATTGAAGACTCGTCAGTGTTTACATGAAGACTGAAGTGTTTAGAGAACTCCGCTGTAATGCAGACATCACTTGTGTAGCTCATTGTTATCCTCTAATGGAATGAATAGGCCGGAGTCACAGGACTGAGCTGTGAAGTGGATCCCCCAGTGTATTTACTTCCCATTTTAATGCGTAACCTTCATGATTCGCATGGGAAAGTTGGGTTGGCTGGAAAGTTCTGAATAGAAGTAGATCTGTAGGGCTCAGGTTATCTCAATGCTTATATTGATAACATGGGCCTGTATTGTGGACATTTTGTCCTAGGTTGTTTACCGGTGGTCGGTGTTGACAGGCTTTGGCCATGGTGCATTGTGCCTGCATTTGACATGAGTTAGAGATGTTTCTGAGATTGCCCAGTGCTAATTTACCAATGTAATTGGCCGCCTCCTCACCTGCATTTGATCTTCTAAGCTGCATCAACCTACTTAATGCTTTTGTGTTTCTGTTGACTTGTAAGTAGGGATGAGCTCAGGTGTGTGTTGGATATTAGTCTGGACTAGGGTTGCCACCTCATCCCTTAAAACCTGAACACATGTGAATTACACAGGTTCTCAGGCAAATTTAATGCAGATAAGGCACCAAGTGAGTTTAACCACTTCAATACCCGCCTATTGTAATATGACATCTGCAGATGGGATCTCCCATCCGGGGCCGGCGTCATATGACGACCTCGGCTTCCCGGCGGTATATGGAGTGCGTGCGTGCCGGCCGCGTCACAGAGGAGCCTATGCGCGTAAACACACAGATCCACGTCCTGTCAGGGGGGAGGAGACCGATCGGGTGTTCCTAGTATATAGGAACACCGATCGGTCTCCTCCCCCAGTCAGTTCCATCCCCCCACAGTTAAACCTCATACACATGATACGATTGTTGGCAGGGGATTGTCTGTTGACAGACTGTTGTCCTAAAATCTGGCCGTTCGTATGGTCCTTTTGACAATTGTCCAACTTTCGGCCAACAAATGTTGAATGACAGGCTAGAAAATCTTTGGTGGACAACGGTTTGACGTCTTATTTTCGTATGGTCAGTACACAAATCCTCGTAGTACGTCAGTACGTTTGTGTTTGTGGCACGACAATTGTGTACCAATAGTGTGCAAGACAAGATCCTGGCATGTGCCCTTTTGACAAAAATCAGACACACGGTTAGCCAACAATCATAACGTGTGTATGAGGCTTTGGAATCACTCCTTAGGTAACACGTTTAACCCCTTGATCGCCCCCCTCGTGTTAACTCCTTCCCTGCCAGTGACATTTATACAGTTATCGGTGCATTTTTATAGCACTGATCGCTGTATAAATGTCAGTGGTCTCAAAATAGTGTCAAAAGTGTCCGATCTGTCCGCCGCAATGTCGCAGTAATGCCAAAAATCGCAGATCACTGCCATTACTAGTAAAAACAAAAGTTTATAATAAAAATGCCATAAATCCATAACCTTTTTTTGTAGGCGCTAAAACGTTTGCGCAAACCAATCAATATAGGCTTATTGATATTTTTTTTTTTTAACCAAAAATATGTAGAAGAATACATATCGGCCTAAACTGAGGAAAGAAAAATGTTTTTAAAAAATGAATAAATTGGGATATTTATTATAGCAAAAAGTAAAAAATATTGTGTCTTCTTTTTTTTTCAAAATTGTCGCTCTTTTTTTGTTTACAGCGCAAAAAAAAAAAAAAAAACGCAGAGGTGTTCAAATACCACCAAGAGAAAGCTCTATTGATAAAATAAATATATAATTCATTAGGGTACAGTGTTGCATAGCCATGCAATCACATTTAAAATGTTACAGCGCTGAAAGCTTAAAATTGGCCTGGGCAGGAAGGGGGTGAAAATGCCCGGTATTGAAGTGGTTAATTACCATCTTAATCAGCCACAGAACCTGTGTTTATTATTATATGTTCGGTTTTAAAGGGATGAGGTGGCAACCCTAGTCTGATTCCTCCTGAGGTATCATGCCAGGAAACTGTCAGTGCATACCACCAATGATGATAAGCGGCTGAGGTGTTCTCTGCAGCCGCATGTATATGCCCCTTAGGTCTTGGCTGCTTATGATTTAAAGACTGCAGACAGCTTCTGACGCAAACAAAAGCCCATCAAGACAGGCCTTAAAGTGGTTGTAAACCTCAGTCCTAAAATCTGAACAAAGCACATATATCTGTAGTGTTTACTTGTCTCTCTCCAAAGCTGTGAGTGTCATTTCTCTCTAGTGCTTTGTTCCTCTGTTCTCAGCATGAGTCACTTCTGACAAGTTGTCCTGATGCCAAGAGATAAAATGGTGACAGGAGATGAGCTCAGCACACAGCTTGTCTATTCACAACACAACTTTGCATCCTTCCTTCGTTCCTGTGACTTGTGTGAAGGGGACGTGTCCCTTTCCTCCAATCAGCTCTCAAACTGTACAAAAGCTCTAGCTGACAGGGATAGACAAACTTAAAGAGGTGGAGATCTACTGTATCCTGCAGGTGTGGTACACTTTCTGAAAGTGCACCAACACTCCTGCATTCAGAAAGTACACCAAACCAGCAGGATATAATAGAAGTCTATGGGTAAGTGCAGCAAACACGCAAGAAAGCTGCAGGTATACTGCACTGCACCTGAGGAAAGCAGCCCTATATTATGCCCAGTGTATTGCTTCACACTTGAATCAAAAAGGGCTGGCAACTCGGATGCTCTTGAATAAAAGTCCTTTATTGGCTACATGGGTACAGGCTATACACTGACGCGTTTCGGCTAAGAAGCCTTCATCAAAGCATTGCTTCACACTGACCTGAATGTCTTCTTTCCTGCTGCTGGCACCATTCTAGAGACCGCTAGCTGGGATAAGAGATTGAGTGCAGTTGGTATCACTTAGCATGGAACAGAAGCCAGCACTACAGAGGAGGCATTGGCTTATGTGGCTTTTGCTCCCTACTACAGCTCCAACTTTACAAGAACTCAAGCACTCATACATTTTTATAATTTTTTTTTTTTTTCATCAAAACATTTAAATCGGCCTTTTTCAACCCATGTCCCCAGGTACCCTGGGGTGCCTTCAGGTGCCTCCAAGACTGTGCAGAATATTTAAGGGTATCTTTACTAAAAAAAAAAGGTAGAGAAAGTCTGCTTTAGAGCACTGCAGCTGTGATTGGTGCTTTGCGGGTGCAAAAACAGCACCGCGTAGCACGTTTCCTAAAACGCATTTCTGCACTCGCTAACAAAATGCGCAGGTGGGAATGCAACCTTAGAGTGGGGGAGTTGGGTCAATGCAACAGTGTTTCATTTTGTACCTTAAATAAGATTGTAACATGAACCATGGTCCGAAAGGTGGTATGTGCCTTTAAAGTGTAACTCCACTTTTGTTGAGAAAATAAAATCCCCCCCCCCTGGGTGATCTATGTACATTTCAAGGATTTTTAACAAACTTTGTTGCAGATGCCTACTTTTTTGTTATTTTGAAGAAATTGCTTTGTTCCTCTGTGACCCTTTGCTGAGTGAGTTTAATGAGAGTGGTTTCAGAATTGACAACCAGCTGTGCACTTGCAGGCCTCTGAGGAAAGTTGCAGGGTCAGCATCCCTTTAGCCGTGATTTCCATTGAAAGTATTTCACTGAAAATTAAATTTTTGTTGCAGGGGATGCTGGAAATCTGACTTGTATCTTAGTGCAGACTTCTGGGAAAATCTGTGAGCCAATCACACAAGCAGGAAATTATGTTTCTGAGGGGCTTTCTGTATACATTCTGTGTACAGAACACCTCCAGGTAGCCATATTGCATTGCATTTTCAAAAAATGACAGAGCTGCAGATTGAAAAGGAAAGGTCATTTTTTTTTTTCCCCAATTAAAATTTGTATTGGTTGTCTGGAAGGAGAAACCGTACAAGAATATGATAGAAAAATAAAACAATGCGTGTAAGGTCGCAATAGCAATGAGAAAGGAGGAGCCTTCTTCAAAATTAACACTATATACATGATCAACTTTAGTAGTGATATTGCTTTGAAACCGTATTAGGCAATAGAGGTCGGCCGATATTTGGCCATTTTTGTCCAAATTAGGCTGGTATTTAACACTGCCCGCACCATACCCACAAGTGTTCCTACTACCTTCTCCACACTCCGTTGGCAGAGCAGCACGTGGTGTGTGAAACTGACACATGTAACTGTATGCAGAGAGAGAGAGAGATGAGCTGTCAAAATTGAATGTTGATGTCGGGGGTGGGTGAGACCCAGCAGCTATCAAACACCAGCCAATGGGATAGGTGGGCCGCTACGTGTATGTGGCCCCACTCCCTTTCTTAAGCAGCCCAATCATTGGCTGGTGTTTTGGTAGCTGCTGGGTAGCTGCTGGGTCCCACCCACCCCGACATCATCGCTGAATTTTGACAGTTGGTCTTTGCATTCAGTTACATACAGTATGTCAGTTTCACACACTGTTACACTATCAGCTTAGTGTGCCACCTGCCAGTGCCAACCAGTGCCATCTGTACTGAGCACATCAAGTGTGTGGTAGAGTGACAGGAGCAAGCAGGGGGGAGTGGAGTGGAGTGGAAGTGGGTGAGTTTATGAGATTAAGGGGGGAAAAAAAAGAAAGAAAAACCAGCCTAAAATGTCGGACGCAAAAATCTGCATCAAATATCGGCCATCGGCCACCATGATTTCTAAATATCGGCTAGAGAAAAACCCATACCGATCGACCTCTATTAGGCAATGCATGAAATCTGACAACACACAAAACATAGCATGGAGAGTGATGAGAAGGAAGAAGAATAAAGAAAAAAAAAGAAGAAAAAAAGTGAGGGGGAAGAGAGGGAGAAAAAGTAA